>MU839842.1:306130-327492 GCA_030411725.1 Echria macrotheca | reverse complement strand
CGCCCCCCCCCCCCCCCCCCCCCCCCCCCCCCCCCCCCCCCCCCCCCCCCCCCGCCCTTCATTGTCCTGTGTCCGTGGTGCTCGACACTGTTGTCGGGCGACAACCAGTAATGTTGAGCTGGTCATGCAAGGCATGTCTGCGGCTGTGAGTGGACAGAAACACGCATAACAGGGTCACATGGCGGGTCTGCACAGAGTCCAATTTAGCGATGATGGCGCTGGGGGGACAGCTGAAATGCACGTCTCAGCGCGCACAGGCAAGCCACCGGCTTGCTGACTCTGATGCCGTAAGCATTTGCATAAAATTGTGCAAGTCGCGGACCTCGATGGCTGGGAGGGCCACATCTCGCGGTTGTTGGTGGTCTTTTTATCAGTTTCTCTTCATCGGACTGGCCTAGCTTCTCGGGTACGCAACAAAGGAAACGACCAGGAAGCAACAACTCCACGCCAGACTTCAGCAACTCGCAGACATGGGAGGGTCAAAAGTCACCGCGCGCGAGAAACCTGCTCCCGCGACGCGTCTGCTGTCCTTGGCTCTGACCGTCTTTCCTCTTTTGCTGCTCATCACGTCGTTCATCCTCGCCGCCGTCTCGAGTGCGCAATCCGACTGGTCCTACCGCGAGCACTTCGATCCGGACGAAACAAGTCGGTCCGTCGGCTTCGAGCATCGCAGTCCCTTCGTCAACTGCGTGCTCAAGGACAACTTCATCAACGTGACGGCGCCCGACAACACCACGGTCTCGCGGCGAGTCCCCACCCCTGACTGCACCGGGACCCGCGATCCCGGCGGACTCTGTGACGCCAATGCCGACCCATCGACGCGGACCATTTCGGCCTTCTTCTGCCAGCACCTCAGCCTCTCGGCTCGACTGCTCTATGCCGGATGTGCCCTACTCGGTGCCGCTCTGCTGGTCGTCCTGGTGCTGACGGCGGCCACGCTGCCGCAGGTCTTGAGAACGGGGGCCGTGGGTGTGGTTTCGTCGCCATGGAAGCCGGTCGGGTACTGGCACGCGCATCCTGTCAAGGGCGGCACGTACATCGTACCGCCCAACCACGCGCTCAGCTCGTACCTGGCGGTTCTGCTGACGCTGTTGTCTGCTCTCGGGGCCCTGGCACTGCTGTCCGGGACCGCGACGGCGGCAATCGCGCTGAGTGTGTTCCAGTTTCCCAACGGCGACTTCTTCTCCACCGGCCTCGGCAGCGGAGACCCCACGAGTCTTCACGACGCCGGGCCGTGGATGTTGGGACGGTCGGTCGGGATTTGTGCGGCAGGAGCTGTGCTGGGAGGGGTAGCTAGCTATTTCGTGGGTTTCGTTTGGGAGGGTCCGAGGGTGGGTGTGATCGAGACTCACGAGGCCGGGGTGGTTGAAGAGAAGTAGCGCTGCAACAACACCTCCTCACAATATATGAAGGGTTATTCGACGGTATCTGGAGGTGTTGAGGGGGGGTCAAGAAGCAATTAAAACAGTCGCTTGGGAGTTATTGAAAAGATGTCATAGGATTATAAACCTGTGTTAATATCGGTGCATGTGGTAGCTCTGCCATTCAATATGCCCCTTTTAGTGTGTTTTACACTTCAGTACGTAGTATTTGAGATAGGAAGGCTACCTAAGCAGAAACCAGGGAGATCATAATGGTGATCGACGACCTATCTAAAGAAACAAGTCATTATATCGTGTCCGGCGCGGTGATCGGATGCCTCAACTGCAAATATCCCTCAATAGCCACATACGGCCCCTTCTCGAACTTGGGCTTGTTATCCAGATCGGCAATGCCCAGCGGATTCCACTGCGTGTCCTTGACCTTCTTCATGTCCTTCCCGGTTCCCACCGTCGTCTCGACCACAAACGGCGCAAGCCAGTTCCACTCAGCGCTTCGAATCGCCGGTATCGCAATACCCGTCGGCGGCGGAACCGTTTTGTCCTTCGTCGACTGCTTTGCATTCCCATCATCACCGCCTGACGCAGCAGCCACCGGCGCCGGAGGTGGTGGTGCGTTGAGGTCCCGGTCCGGCGTTAGTACATTGGCCGGGTCATACTTGATAGCGCGTGCATCCGTGACAAGCAGCGGGCCCATGTGGAAGAAGGCTGTCATGCGCTGCATTGCATCCTGCAGACTCCACTGCGGCAGCTGCAGCGAGGCAATGGGCAAGATGCCGGAATAGAGGTGTATCTTGGAAAACGGGTCGAACAGCGCGCCGACCATGCGCAGCTGCTGCCAGTGCGGACGAGCCAGGTTCTTGACGGCGCTCGCGAGGCCTTCCGCAGAACCAATGGCCGGAAGCTGGAAGTCGGTCGCGGACAGGTGGTATGGCGAGATGGGAGGAAACCTGTCCGGGGTAATCTGCGTCGTGTTTCTGTCAGCGTCGACGTCGTAATACGTCAGCATCTCGCTGAGGTCGAGCTCGTCGCCGAACTGCTGCTCGCCTGCCATGGCCCCCGATTTGGGGTTGAAGTACCCCACGAGACCGTCGTACACCCTGTCTTTGTCGCCGATCTTGATGTGGAAATCGTAGTCGAGAAGGACAGGCTTGTTGGGCTGTGGAAACGAACTGTTGCTTGACTGGCACTTGACCGGCGGCGTGGCGAGCTCCAGGGAGAAGCCGAAGTTAGCCAGGGCGAGTGGGCGGCCGACCACGGCGTTGAGAAACTGCGAGTACTGGTTCGGCGTGTGCGGGACAGAAGCCAGCGATGCATTGATGGTCCGGATGAAGGCACCGAGGTATTTCTCGTCCTTCAGGGACGTGATCAGCTTGTCGAGCTGCGGACAGCGCTTGTCGAGGTCGGAGCCGTTCGTATCCTTGGGCGGCTTAAAGGGTTTCCATGCTACCTCGGTCGCGCCCGAAGGCCCGCCGAGGCGTACTTCGCGGTAAAAGGTTCCATCGGGGAGAAAGAGCTGCAGGGCGAACTCGGCAAAGTTGACAACCACGATGCCCCAGACCGGATTCTCCCACTCGGTGCAGGGTCGCCAACCAATTGCTTCGTCATCATCCCGGTGCAGAAAAGAGGCGTTGATCCGCGCGTCCTGGTTGATGGTACGCGGGAACTGTGCGAACTGGCAGTGGTTGTAGGGATCACGGCCCACCGTATTCGCCTGTGCGGGATCACCTGTGGCAAGCTGCGGGTGGAAATACTCGCTCAAGGCCGGATAGAGCGGTGGGATCCTATTCGCCGGCGCCGGGTTGATCGCGCTGATGGCCTGTCCGAACTTGTCGAAGATGTCCAGCCGGGTGAACTTGAACTGTCCGTGGGTGACGGGCTTGAGGGGATTGATGTTGTCAGGGAACGACGTATAATCCGCGTACGGCGTCTTGGTGGTCTCGATACCCATCAGCTTGATCGTTTCGGTATCAAACCCCCCGTCGATGTTGATGGCCGCCGTCAGGGGTTCCAGCGCCTTTCCCGGCTCCCGAATTGTTGGCTTGACGTGTGTGCCATTTACGAGAGTGACGAGGTGATCGGTGAAGCCTACCATCGGCGACGACAAATAAGCCATCCGCTCCACTTCCGCGCGCAGAACATCTTGCTTTTTGCTGTCCTGGAGGGCGGGGGGCAGGTCTTCGGATGCCGTGGCATCGAACAGCCGTTGAATATTGGTGCTGAGCAGAAAGCCTGGTTGGGGAAGCACCAAGACTCGGCCCCGGATGACACGCTCATCCTGCGTCTTACCGTTGACATCGGCTTTGAGCATGTATCTGGTGCGTGAAGGGTTGCCCGGAAATGGATTCTTATCCGGGCTGTTGAACTCCCAGAGGTCCCTCTCCAGATGATAATACCGAACTTCGAACTCAAGGAAAAGCGGGAAGAAAGGCTGTGTGTCGTTCCACCTATCTCGGCTCTTGCCGTCTGATCCGACACCGTCTGTGATACCAGTGTCGGCTGTTTCGTGGTCGTGGTAGACTGGCAGGAGCTTGGATGGTTTCTCCGTCCAGTTGTCCCCGACTGCATCATCTTTCGGATGCAGGTTGAAGAACTCGCCAAGGAGATCCGAGATTGCTCCCCGAAGAACTTGTGGAAGTCGATGGGGTATCTCGGTCTTGAGGATGTTTCCAAGCCCGTCCCAGTTGTCTGGGAACGAAGCCGGCAATGCACTAGGTCCGATTTGGCTGTTCAATCTGACCCTGGTATTCTTTAGCCAGTCCACCGGCCATGGGTTTTGGACGCCAGGGACGAGAATTGTCGGGTCATTTTGTCTGTAGAAGGGACTTTGGCTTCCCCTCTCAACTATGTCGCCAAGGGGCTTCTTTGCTGCCTCCACTGCGTCCGTTAATTTCCTAACTGTCCCCTCCAGGGACGTGACGCGTTCGGCCTGGCGCTGAGTATCGATTCTCAGGTTGGCCGACCCCTTCCGGGCGACCAGACTGCCATCGGCTGAGAAGTTCCACCATTTCGCAAACAACTCCCACCGAGCCTGTTTGAGCTCGCGAGATGCACTGTCAAGTGCTGTCTGTATGGCATTGAGCGCAGCGAGATCCTGTCGCTGTTTCGCTGTCGGCACAAACCCTTGGTTGGTCTTCTTCGACGGAGCGATCACGCCTGGCCCGGCCGGAGCCTGATCCTTGGGCATCATGGAAAAGTGCCAGTGATACCCATCTTCCTGCGATGGCTGGAAGTTGTGGGCCGTCAGCATGTCGAGGGCCTCCTGCTGGCTGTCCACGTCGTCTTCCTGCTTCAGTAGCAGCGTCTCCAAGCTGAGAATATTGTTCTCAGCATCGGTTGTTGGGCCCGGGTGTGAGCGAATATACGCCAGCATCGCGTCGAGGGGAGTCGTTCCGACAGTAACCGGGTGTGAGTCTTTGTCACCGAGCTTCTTGCCAGCCTCGTGGGCGGGAACAGCAATTCCGGTGGTGTTCGGCTGGTACTTCACCCCGTACATGGCCCCGTGGCATACAGCTCGGCAGTCCGGGAAGGTATTGAGGTTGATATTTGTCTTATCCTTAAGATCGAAGAAACTCTCCCGAAAGACATCACCCATCGTTTTCTGTGTCCCAGACACACCTTGGAGATTGTCCTCGTCGGGTCTCGAGTGCCATCCCACGACGTAATAGCTGGCGGTTGCCTGCGTCAAATACGCCGTGTTGTTATTGGCGTCTGTGAACTTGAAGTTGTCCAGGATGCTAAAGACGTTGGCGTTGTGGCTGGTGAAGTCGGCAAATAAAGGGTTCGCCGCGCCGGCAACATCCAACCGAATGAAGTTTGGGTCATCTCCGCTGATCGACCGCGCCTCCGTCCAACCTTTAGGGCCTTCAAGGTCCGATTTGGCTCCGATGAATATCTCAGCTTGGGAGTCGAGGGACCCAGAGTTGTCCGAAACAATGAACGGAGCACACTCCAGCTCCACATCAATCTCGAGCCCAAAGTTGGTTATGCTGCGCACCCTGTTGCTCTCGACAACCCATGCTTTGACCCATTTAAGGTTCCCTGAAGACATTGCGTTGCTGGGCTGGAAGCCCGGGTGGAGGCGACGCACCACCATCCACCGGTCTGGTGCTGCCCGGAACTTTGGTTTCTGGAGCTTCTCGATGCCCTCGGCCGTCTGCTCAGCCGCACCCGATCGATACACTCGTGGCAGCATCCAGTGAAGATAGACGCCCTGGCGCTCTGGACGAAGCTTGCCTGTCGACAAGTCTGTAAGCCGGGGGTTGGCCGAGGCGGGCGAGGCATTGTGAAGGTCGTGATATGGCAGCACATCGGGCTCTATCAGCTCCGAGTCCAGTCTGAGAAAGGTGAAGTTGGGCTGGGCCAGCGGCGCCAGAGTTGCCTCAGGGAAGGTCCCACATGCCGAGGGGTTCAGGACAAAGGCGTCAAGTTTGACGGGAATGCAGACGACTGGTGTCGCCATGGTGAATACGTTGCTCTTTGACTTGCTCTTTGACTTCAATGTTCGGGCTCGTCGATCTGGGTGAGATGCCGTCGCTCGTTGAGACTAGGGCGTTCAGGGCTGAGAAGTTTCTGTCTGACTCTCATGTAACTCGTCGACAACATCACCACCATGGTCAAGATGAGAAGTCTGTGTTGACGACGACCCCTACGGCTCACCCCTGACCATCGGACCCCTCATCCCCCAAAGGTTATGCAAGAATTATGCAAACTCGGGGACTAACGCCAAGCAGTCAGGCCCGCATGTGTCCCGCACATCACCCAATAGCGCTTCCCCCGCACCGCCTGCGGGCGTTGCTAGTTCAAAGCTGAAACGGCCCATCTCAACGCCGGCACTTGGATGTCTCGGCAACATTGCGGGTTCCAGACCGGTCTGGTGCAGTAGGGCTGAAGGCCGACGTGCAATAAAACCGCCGACGGCATCATGGTTACCGCGGCCGGCAAGGAGATGGTGTCCCCACGGAGATAGACGTATTCTGACTATCTCCAATACAATCCACCTTTCTTGTGGACCGCGATCGGTGAGGGGTCCACGAGTTCAGGGTCTTCGTGGTACCCCCGACTCATTCGTTCAGTTGCGGGCCCGACTGGATACCTTATTCGACATCTGCCAAGCATCGCTGCAAATTCGTTGTCATCAGGTCAAGCCGACATCATGGATACCGGCGCCGGTCTGTTCCAAGGGGCGCCTTCTTCACGCCTACGGGTCTTGAAGCACCTGAGTGAGCAGAAGGCGTCCCTTCTAAAGTCTCAAGCTGCTCGGATTGCGGGCCTCGCGGGTCCCACGGCCGAGGAAGATGTGGACGAAGACCCCAACAAACCAAAGGAGCTGCCTCCAAACTCCATGCAGTTGTACTCGTATTATGGTATGACTCCAATCCCTTCGCCGTGAAAAACATTTACTCACTTTTGTCCAGAACCCTCCATGCAAGGCGGTGTCTATGAGATTGAGGTCAAGCAGACTGTGGCCCATCCCACTGATACACACCAAGCCCCCCTGAATCTGGCATCAACTCAAAAGTTCAACGTCAATGCGCCGCGGTTTACCCTTCCTCCGGGCATCGTCCACTCGACATATCCGCCCCAGGGGCTGGGTGACCACAACAACGTACTCCCTCACATCGTCTTCAACGATCCCCACCTACCATGGGAGCAGCAAGGGTCGCCCAAGCAGGAGGACATCGATGGCGAGGAAGAAAACAAGCCGGACGGGAAGAAGGCCAAGAACAAGATCCCTTGGGTCGCCCTGCTCTCTTTTGTCGAGGACGAGTTGAAGCTGGAGTCCCGAGACCTAAAGAAGAGGAGCGATAAGGGGTTGTTTCCAAATGTTGTGCGGATCGAATCCAAGACAGTTCTGCCTCCGACGGTCGATCCGGTAACCGGCTTGCCGGTGCCGCCGCAGCCTGTCACGGACCGCGAGCAGAACAAAGCCACTTTTGTAACCCAGCTCACGATGGGAGAGTACCTGGAGATGGGCGGGGACGACGGTACGGCGACGCCGCCGGCCGCAACTGTGGTAACGCCAATCAAGGACGACCAGGACGGGGAGAAGATTGACAGGGACACCCAAGTCGATGTCATCTTCCCCAAGGCCAAGTACGTGAGGGACTTGTTTGCAGGCTATGACGATCAAGGCACCCGCAAACCAGAGGTTGAGAAGGACGCAAGTGGTGTCGTCACAAAGACCAACAGCCCGGATTTGTCGCGGTTCGCCTATCTGTCCCACGTCCGCAACGTCAACACGAGACACATTGCGAACGCCGGTCTCGACGATGATGGGCTGTTCTCCGTTGTTCACGGCCACCGGTCCGGGCCCTTGAATCTGACATCGCCCAAGCCCATCATCGTCCACTTGGTCAGTCTCGAGGGCGTTGAGGATAACCTCAAGTTCCCACTAGACGACAACAAAAGGATTGCCTTCGTGTCGCTGTACAGCTGGACGTATCTGTGTCTGCCGCCAGACGAGGTCAACTTCGTCGACTCAATGCGCCATATCGGCTTCTCCATCAAGGACAACAAGTGCTGGTTGCGCACGACAGACGATGTCATTGCTCACGTCAAAGCGTCGACCAAGGTCAAGGGCACGCCGGCAAAGCTGACCGACAGGCTCACTCAGCGGATGAACGACGGCTATTGTCTTCAGCGGTATAGACTGCATACTGGCGAGGAGACAATGGCGTTCTACCGTGGGCCGTTGACACCGTGCTACGTGCCGCCGGTCAAGGAGGCGTGGTGGCCGTTCCAGTCGAACTTCTCCACGGATTATCAGGTCCTGGACCCCAACCTCGGCATCATGGACATCACGTACTCTGCCGCGTGGCAGCTCGGTCGAACACTGGGCATCGCGAACCAAGCCTACACGGCGGCATTGGTGAGGCTGAGGACAGGGATTCAGACAACAGGCCGCCGGGATGCCCTGAAGGAGGTGGCTGCTGAGAAGGCCAAATCCAAGTCGGGAACGCTCCACTCCATCGCAGGATCCATTGGCACGATGGCTGAGATCAGTGCGGCCGACGCTGGAGAAGAGGGCCACCCGCCCGAAGCGAGACACCGTAACCTCCAGCCACCACAGCCGCTGATCTTCCAGACAACTGAAGGAGACACAGTCCCACATGACCATGTGATGAGAGCTTTCGTTCGGAAGAATGTGGCCGCTGCAACATCTGCCGCCGGGGCTGCTCATCCTGGGCCGCAGGGCCTGTCCTCCATGGGATTCGCATCCAGCAAACCTCTCGAGCCCAGCGACGAGCTCTTCATTCCCTTCAATGACATCACATTGCCCAAAAGCGCAGACTGGCAGCTCGTCCAGACGTGGATTCTCGACAATCTTTTCCTGAAGAACATTCCTGCCCATTACATCCTGCCGGATCCATCCTATCTGCCCCCGGAGTCGATCCGGTTCTTCTACATCGACAACAACTGGATGGATGCCTTTGTTGATGGAGCCCTCAGCATCGGCAACCACCTCGATCGGAAAGACGACGTGGCACGGCAGTCGATGAAGCGCAACCTGAACCGCTACTTCGAGTCCAAATATGTCGACGAGGACGGCCACGAGCTCAACTACCACCCCCAGATCCCATGTTTCGGTTTTCTCATGCGGAGCGCCGTGGTCAAGGCATTCCCGGACATTCAGATCCACGCGCCCTGGGCTGTCAGTGATGATGTTGCAGGCAAGAGAGAACCCACACTCCGTTTTGAGACGCTCGACAAGGATATCCTGCTATGTCTGTTTGACAGGATGCCCGGTTCACCACACTGGGATCCAACCGATCAGATCACGCTGTCCCAGCCGCCGCATCAGCAGTGTTTCAGCATCGGTACCAATCTGGCAGCTGGATCTCTCGAGGTCGAGTTTCCCGCCGTTTACACGACTACCGATAATCCGCCTGAGGGTGAGCGATACGACGCTCTGCGCATCGTCAAGTGGTTCAACAGCCCGGGCAAGGCGCCGATGGAGGCGGCCACCAAAGGAGATACCGATTCGGAGCTGCCGGCCGAGCTGAAGAGTGCGTTGCCAAAGGCCGTATTTGACTGGGACTCGCGTATGCTTGTTTTTCCTGCATTTTCCGCGGCAGCCTATGAAGTGGTGACACACGACATGACCCGACCGCCACCGACGTCAGCGCCGAACACGACTCCCACTCCACCAGGCCCGATTCCGCCGGGTCCCACTCCGGCCCCGGCCCCGGCCACAGTGCCGGCTCCTCCCGCCCCATCACCGCCAGCCACATCGCAGCCAGCCGCCACCCCCGACCCATCAACATCAACTGCAGACCCAAAGGCAGAAACCAAACCGCAGCCGACGATGAAGTACTTTGACGAGAGCGTGCCGACCTCGGCGCTCGTAGGAACAGTGTTGACCTCGCACATCTCCAAGATGAAGATCGAGCTCCCGCCCACAACCAGGACCTTCCCCGCCGGCACCGCCGAGGAAGACAAACTCCCCCCCGACTCCGTCCTCGTCCCCCGCCACATCCGCCTCCCCAAAGACGACAGCGACAACCCCGACGACTGGGTAGTAGTCGACCGTCCGGACACCAGTTCCTCCCCACCGCCCGACCCGGACCCCAACAAGCCCGCACCACCACCGCACCAGTCCCCGCCGTCCCTGCCGCCCGGAAAACCCACCGGCCTGCCCAAGGGATTCAACCCCTCCGCAAGCCCGCCCATCTCCGACGGCGAGACGACGCACCTCCGCGCGAACGAGAACGCGCTCCTAAACAAGGGCATAACCTCCCAATTCGAGCTGGTCATCTTCCCCCTCGGCACACCTACACCTTCCTCCGCCCGCCCGCCCGTCAAATTCACCATCCCCAAGCCCGACACCGTAGCCGACCACGCGATCGACATCGTCGTCGGTGTGCGTCTCTCAAAAAAACCCATCACGCTGCAGAACCTCCAACTTTTCAGTGTCGAGGTACGTTTCCCCATGGGCGGCAAGGCGACTGATCTCATCGCGAGTCCGTACCAAGGATCGGGGGGTAGGATGCTGAGCAACCCGCGCTTTAACGCGCACTGTAATGTGGAGAAGGACGGGAAGGGGCAGGAGACGCTTGTTTTTACGCTGATTCCGCGGACGACGGCACGGCTGGTGCCGCTGAGGAATGTTGGTGAGATTAGCTTTGTCGTGAACCAGGCGCGGCTGAATGGGAACGGCGGGAGGGTGGTGCCTGGGCCGGCGGTGGTTATGAGGGAGAATTATCGGAGGCAGAATCGGGATCCTGATAATGGGGTCGTCACGCGGTTTTCGCATGATGCGTCGAACCCGGTGGTGGTGGAGAAGGTTTTTGCTTGATTTTTGGCTTGGGACGGCGTGGGACTTTGCAGTGTGTCCTATGTTTTTCTGAATTAAACTTGCGTTCTTCTGGAACCACGTGCATGCCACAGGAGTCTCTAGCCTGTGACGACGTGGGGATATGTCGTGTATAAGTGCCCAGTACGAGGTTGTGCAAGGGAGTGTTGTCCTTTTTCTTGCACACTACACCACTCCCAAACGCGGTGCGGATTCCAATCCATGGCTGTTGATGTCCGAGCTCAGCTCCATTCCAGGTGGCAAACGGCTCCAGTCAGTCAGCCCAAGTAGATGTGAACAAGAAGGGCTGAGAAGTTTTTGAACAGGGAGAGGGAGGAGCCTGGGAACCATAGGTTCGGACTGCCTGCTTCTCGATCTGTCAACAATGAGTAGCTTCTCAGTTCTCAGTCGCAGCTAGCAGCGACCCGAGATGCATGGGCAAGTCCGAGGGTAAGAAGGCAAAGACTGTCCACGGGCAAAGCACATTGGTCAACATTATTCTTTCAAAAATGAGGAAAAATATCGGTCCACTCTGGGTCTGGTAGGCCGAAGCGGGCATCTCCCGCAGACTGACGAACGCCTCCAGCACAATGTAAAATCGAGCCATGACCAAACTGAAACCGCAAACAAAGACCAATGCGCCGAGCCCGACGCTCTGCCACCATGTCTTCTTACCGTCCATCCAGTGCCCCCAGAAATCGTTGAGCCGACGGTGCTTGGCGACCAGCAAATTCAGCACGACCCACAGTCCGCCGTTCATCAGGAAGGGGTAGTCAGCGAGGGCCGCCTTGACCAGAGACCAGCGCCGGTGGTCGTGGGGCGAGACAAAGTCGTTAGTTGGCCGCTTGTCGAAGACACAGGGCCGCCGCTTGAAGAACGCCGTGCCGGTTTCTTTGTCGTCAAGCCGCAGTCTTCTGTCGTTTAATCGGGGTCCCGTCTCCACGCTTCGGCAGATCTCCATCATGGCCTCTAAAACAAAATCACCGTCAGCCAAAAACGGCCTGTTGATTTGGGCCGAGATATGTACGTTGACCGCCAGTCATTGCGCCGCGTCGACTCAGACTGACCACGCCCCAGTTCCGTGGCAACGAGACAACGAGTTCATCATCATAGGCTACAGGTTGGTCAGAACTAGAAACCAGGAGCGACCATCTCACCGAATAATCTACCAGAAAAGCTTCGTTCTCCTATCACGACTCGATCACTAGCATCTTCAGGATACACAATGAAACAGGTATGCCTCACCCTCACCCTCGCCACACAACTAACCCGTCAAAGCAAACATCTGGTCGCATCTCCTCGGCGCCCTCCTCTTCCTCGCCCTCTTCACCCACTTCTTCTTCCTCGCCCGCCTCCCCCACGGTCTGGCCCCCCGGGACGGCCTAGCCATCGGCGTCTACTTCACCGGCGTGGTGGTCTGCTTCGTCCTCTTGACCGTCTACCACACCTTCTCGGACCACAGCGCCGAGATGCACAAGTTCGGCAACGAGCTCGACCACCTCGGCATCGTGCTGGTCATGTGGGGCACGGGCGTGTCGGGCGCCCACTTTGCGTTCTATCACCACCACGCCATCCGCGACGTGTACATCTTCATGCTGACCGCCACGGCCACGGGCTGCGGCGTGTTCACGCTGCGTCCGGCCTTTCGGCGGCCCGAGTACCGCTTCACGCGGTTCCTGGTGTACTGTTTTCTCGGTGCGAGCCTGTTCACGCCCATAGTGCATGGGCTGCTGCGCTTCGGCTGGGACGCGCTGGACGAGATGATGGGGCTTGAGTCGTTTTTCGGGTTGGCGGTTATCAACTTCTCGGGCTCGGCCGTCTACGCGGCACGGGTCCCGGAGCGATGGTTTCCCAGGCGGTTTGACCTCCTCGGCCAGAGCCACAACTGGATGCATCTGCTCGTGCTTACCGGCGCGTTGGTCAGACTAAACGGGCTCATCATGGTTGTTCGTCGGTGGCAGGAGTACGGCAATACCATGGAGTAGCGTCCAACACCCCAGTCCATATACCGAAATGCATATTTCATCCGTGCAGCTTGCATGTGCCTTTTGTTCCACCACCTGGTTGCTCGAATCGTCGTGGTGCCCTGCGGGTGCAGCTCATTGGCGGGCCGAGCCGGCAGTCGCAACAAGCTTTATGACGTTACGGATGACGTGCGTGTGTGAGCCAGAAACCTGCACGTTCCGACAGAAGGGGCGCTACAGAGAACAAATTCAGACGATTTAGCTTTGGCGTTGGGGAAACATTGCTGTCGTCATCCTCTGCACATTCTTCATCTTGCATCGATATCAATATCATCAATCCTGGTCCCTAGTAAACAACTTCCTCATCCTGCACCCTGATCTAACTCCACACCTATTGCAACATGAAACGAATTCTGCTGCTCTGTTTCATCCACGGATTCAAAGTTCGTCTTCTCGGTCTACATATATCCCCAGGGGGGTGCTAATGTGAACCAAACAGGGGGACGACGACACGTTCCGCGACTTCCCCAAACACCTCCAGGACACCATCACCAACAACCTCCCCGACGACCTCGTCACGTCCGTCGTCTACCCCAAGTATGAAACAAAAGGCGAGCTCGGCGTCAGCACGGCCGCCTTCCTGGCCTGGCTGCGCGAGCAAGTCATGACCCTGCGAAAACAACACCTCGACACGCCATGGCCGCCAAATGACCGATCCGTCGGTGTGATCCTCGTCGCACACTCCATGGGGTTTGTCTTCCTCGTCTCCCCCCTCCCCTCCCCTAATTGCTAACAACGCGCCGCAGCGGCTTCGTAGCCAGCGACGCCCTCTTCCAAACCCTCGACGAGCGCCGCCGGTCCTCCTCCCCCTCGGCGCCCATGTTCCCCCTAATCCAGGGCCTCCTCGCCTTCGACACGCCCTACAACGGCCTCGCGCGCTCCATGTTCGTCTACGGCGCCTTCTCCAACTACCAGCGCGTGAGCAGCGTCTTCAACGTGATGACGGCCCTGTCGGCCGCGGCACCGGCTACGCTCTCCCGGCTCGCTACGAAGAAAGCCGCGGGCGCGGCTGTGCGCTCGGCGGTCCCCAGGTCGAGTAAGAGTCCCGCCTGGAAGACGTGGCAGCTCATCGCCGTGCGCACCGGCACCGTGGGCGCCATCGCGGCGGGCGGGGTGGCGGCGTATGTGCACCGCAGGGAAATCCTGGAGGGCGTCAAGAGCGTGAGGGGGCTGACCAAGGAGGACGTGGTCACGGGGTACCAGCAGAGCGTGGACGCGCTCGGCCAGGGGCTGGCGTATATCAATCGCGGGAACGTGGGGGCTTCGTTTGCGTGGTTGAGCGACCACTTTACCTTTGTCGGTGCGCTGCTGAAACAGAACGAGCTGAATCGACGGCTGGAACGGCTTGCTGCGGTCAAAGGGGTGGGGATCTGTGATTTCTACGCGTCGCTGGGGGAGAATGGGTACTGGTCTGGGGGGTATTTTGTCCCGGAGCGGACGTTCTGCGCGGTTCCTTCGAAGGAACAGCCCGCCGCAGGCCTGTTTAGACGGCAGGTGGTGCGGGATGTGGCGGATGAGATTGTCGCGCATGTGAATTTGTTCAACAAGGAGAAGAATGAGGGGTATGAGGGCATGGTCAGCGACGCGGCGAAGTTGGCGGTGCAGTGGTTCGAGAGCGAGGAGGAGGTGTGGGATGATCCGAAGTTTGCCGAGCCGCCGGAGCCGGAGCCGGAGGGCGTGGCCGAGATTGCCAAGGCCGTGGAGGAGGCGGATGCGGCGGACAAGGATAAGCCGGAGACGGATATCGAGGAGAAGGCGGGGGATGACGGAGAGGGGGTCGTTCCGGATGAGTCGCCCATTGACATCGCCGCTGCTGCGTCTTTGGTGCCCCTTCCGGATGATGACGGGGCCGAGGGGGAGGCTGGTGACGAGAAGAAGGCGTACATGAGACACCTGTTCGGGATCGCGCAGTCGACCGGGTCGAATCTGTGGTCGAATCTGCCGGGCAAGTTGCCGACGGTTGACATGGCCAAGGTGTCGGCTTCGATGCCGAGTATGCCTAGCTTGCCGACCATGCCTACCATGCCGAGTGTTTCTATGCCGAGGGGGCTGTTCTCGAGGAAGGCGGAGAAGCACTCGGATGGGGAGGAGGATGTGGGGAAGGAAGCTAAGGAAGAGGTAGGGGGTGAGGTTGAAAACAAGGATGGGAAGGAGGTTATCGCCGAGAATGGCAACGGGGATGCGAAAGCCTAGGTGGGAGTTCGCCGAGTTCCGATGTGGTTTTGATAATGTTATCATTCTGGTTTCCTGTGTGTATGCTGTTGTGGCGCTGATTGGTGGTCCTTGGCACGTGGGATGGTGTAAACTCCATGTGGGGTGGGATACTCTTGTCAGGGCAGGGTGGTAGTTTAAGACTGTAACGATGATAAGCTCTCCATTCAATACCTTTATCGATACCTAACATTGTAGAACCTCGAGCCAGGAAGACATACAGTGTGCATGTGGACTTGGGGGATAGTCTAAGTCCATATAGACCTAGTATAAGTGGACCGTTTGATACCGCTGGGCTACAGTACACGGCCGCTGCCGTAGCTTTTTTACTGTGTCGGTTGACAGATATCAGGGAGATACACGCTTATCCTTGCCCGGGGGTGAAAGCCACCCGGGACCAATCCCTTCGGTGACCCGTGCGGGATAGTGCCCAACCTGCCGTTGATCTACAATGTGTAATGTAACCTCACTGCCGTCTAGCGTCCTAGTGTCAGGAACTAGTGTTTAGAAGCATGTACTCGTAGTGACTGCATGCAGGTATGCCGGGGCGAGAGCAGGGTTGTGGTATCTGCAGGTGGGTTGATGCGGTGGGTGTCTTGGCGAGGGATTTACTTCCCTGGATCACATCGACACCGTTTACACAGAATCTTTTCAAGGTGTCCCCGTTTTATTTGCTAAATTGGGATGTAGGTTCATTATTCTCTGGAATCTCATGCTCTTGGCAAGCCTGTGGTATGTTGAGGGAAGTCTGGACATCGGATGAAGGAAGTGTCGATGTCTGTGTTCTTTTTCCGCCCAATATCATATCGAACCTCGATGTGAAGCACGATTTCTGAGTTTTATTACTGTCCGTACCCGCCCGGGATCACGTTCCTGACCACGGTAGGTAGCGTACCTATCGACTTGGCATCCTCTACCTCTCTATCTTTCTCAAGTCAATAACCACCCACTCCAAACCCAAACCCACTCGACAAAACTGACAGCTGCCATCTCCGGTAAGCTACCAAACCCCATAACCACCCTCTGCACATAAACAACCCCGTCGATCATCCAACCCTCTCCCACACTGTAAACCAGATCTCCCGCTCGGCAGCCTCCCGATTAGGAAGCTGCGATAACCACGTATGATTGGCCACTCCCCACCACACCCGAAAAAATCCCTAGATTTCACCCGCCGTCCCGTAATCCAGGGGTAGGAACACACGTGGGGTCTTTTTTCGCTTCCGTGTGTCTCTCGAACAATTACAGGTACCGTCTGAGGGAGAATATGAATCACTTCGACGCAACGCAGCCGCGCAAACCTAGCAAGGCCAAGACTCCAAGTCCCAGGTGACAGCCGCGCACCCGCAACGACGTGGGCTTATCGCGGCGATTTACTGGTTCGTTTCTGAGAAACACCTCCGGGGCTGGACGTCTAGCAGGGTTACAACGCGCCGGCATTGGCTGCAGCGGACGGGGCGGGCGGGCGTGCGGGGCGCATTCTGTGCTTGGCATTTGTTTGAGACGGATTGCCCAGGACATGACTGCTGCGGAGGACAGAGGAGGGTACCTGGTTTTGGTGTCGGCGATGGGGTTGCAGTACGAGGGCTGAAGGGTGGTATGGGCCGAGAAACGTGTCAGGAGCGGTATATATATCGATACTATATCCCTTTCCATCTTCGTGGCAGCATAGGAACTCCCGTCGAGAGATCTGTACATTCGTGTGTCCAACGCCGAGTATGAAGTTCACGATCCTTGCAGGACTGCTCTCGGCAGTCGCTACCGTCCATGCCATCCCGGTAGCTTTGCCGACTCCGGTATGTATTCCGACATCGTGGGCCATTTGTACTGACGAGCAAGCCCGGAATCCCCTCGGCATCCACGGCCCAGACACAGCTGTCGAGCTTGACGGTCAAGGCGTATGCCGATCCGGGGGGCTATAGTCGCGATCTATTCCCGCACTGGAGCACGCAAAGCGGGACGTGCAACGTTCGGTATGCTTCCATATCCCACGTTGGTACGGGAGAAAGGTACTAACGACACCAGTGAATACGTCCTCAAGCGGGACGGCACCAACGTTGTCGTAAACTCAGCGTGCACGGCCACCTCCGGGTCATGGAAGAGTCCATACGACGGTGCGACGTGGACCGCCGCCAGCGACGTCGACATCGACCACATGGTCCCCCTCAAGAATGCCTGGGTGGTACGTCTGTCTCTGTAGATAGATAGTCATTTTCTGAGTTTGAATGCTGACGTCCGCGCAGAGCGGCGCAAGCTCCTGGACCACGTCGAAGCGCGAACAATTCGCCAACGACATCTCGTCTCCCCAGCTCTGGGCCGTCACCGACAACGTCAACCAGGCCAAGGGCGACAAGAGCCCGGATGCCTGGAAGCCGCCGCTGAGCTCGTTCTACTGCACCTATGCGAGGAGCTGGGTCCAGGTCAAGTACAAGTGGGCGTTGACCGTCACTTCGGCGGAGAAGTCGGCCTTGACGAGCATGTTGAATACCTGCTGAGCAGGCGGCAGGATCTCTATTTACCAATTCTGTCAGATTGAGGCATGTGTATTTGAATGCTATCTCATTTGAATGATCTTCTTCGACCAAGAAAACGTAGAATCCGGGTATTTTACTCTTCAGTTTTTTCCCCCCGTTTCCCGTCGGTCAGCTTATGTTTGCCTAAATACAGTGGATTCCAAGCATACGTGGTGTTTTCCAACAAGTCCGTTCTCCTCCTCTTGTGCGTATGACCCGAGGTCGGCTGTGGCGAGCGGGTCCTGCCCTGTTTCGTCTTCGTGGAAATCTCTCTGTCCGGAAACTTGATAGCCGTGCGTCTTGTTATGAAGCCGTATTTGCCCGGAGAGAGGGTTCGGAGAGATTCAGGTGTGCCCTTAACTCGGCCCTCATACCTGTAGTCTTGATTTCCTTGACTGCGCGAATTTTAGAGCCGATGCCCCCTGAAGGGCATGTTTCCAGCCAGACGGGCCCGAAGACGCCTTGGCCGATCTGCCGGTCGCGTTTCCATGTCTCGACATGGGGCTTGCCACGGTCGGGCGACGTGCTTGGGAAGCGATGCGTGACCAAGTCGAGTCCCTCGAAAGTTGTTTCGAACCGGGCTTTCTGAACAGACTCGGGCAATTTTTCGATGTCTAGGATCATGATTTCACTGGGTCTCCGTGGGCTGGATGTTCAGGTGTCGTCGGCAGCTTGAGTCGGGTCGAGGGTGAGGCTGACTGGGGAGAAATGTTTTCAATCTTCATGGTTCACGCTGACTACCTAACTAGCACATCCAATAAGATTACTTCAGCGCTATTTCCCCTGCAGGACCGCTAAAACGATTCTGAACGATGCTCCCTGCCGTGATTTTTTCCCGCTATTCAAACATGAGTCTCTAAAAACAATCCATCCGCACCAAAAAATACAGACTCCGTAGATTGAACTCTCTATTGTGTGCTTTACGGGCCAGAAGAAGTCAAGATATCGAAGCGGCGCGAAATCAGCTCTGAAGCAGCTGAGAAGCTAAAGGCAGTTTTGGGGCACTTGTCTCTGTTGTCTGTTGTGGTCATGCGGAGATGATGGACACGGCGTCGAAGAAGTCTTGGAATGTAACTAGATGTGAGGTCCGAGCGAGTTCGGGATCAATGAAGTGGCGGGTTCATATTGTCGTGTGGTGTTTTCCGGTTGACCCACTGTCAAGCACTATCAGTATATGTTTTTGTGTCGGATTGCCTGCAAAAAACCTACATCCGCCAGCTCCGTGGGTAGTCGAGTTGGTTCGGGGGGTGGGCGCGCAATGAGCTGATCGACTCTCCGCCGATCGGCTCTGTTGAGCGCCCGCGTCGGGCCCTGTGCCAAGAGACCTTCTGTGACGAGCCTCTGCAGCGTTTTGAGATCGGGCCGGTGGAGCGGGTCGTGGCAAAGACACCGGGCCACCAGCTCCCTCAGAGTTTGCGAGTACTGACTCCAGTGCACAACGGCTGGGAATCGCTGATTGATCGGTGCTCCGTTGCCCCGTATAACGGCTGTACAGTTCAGCAGATGGCCTCCGTAGGTCGCCACCTGCCCGGCGAAACCGGCCACCGTCATGAATTCGGCAACGGGATAGCTAGGATAGCGCAACGTGATGCAGTCAGACATTGTCTGCAATAAGCCCCGTGGGCTCGAGGGTCAGCAAAGCCGCCATACAGCCCGGGTGATGAGCTACAGTTGAAAGGCCTACCGCGCCGATTCCCCAAATATTTGTGTGGGGGCCATAGTTGCCAGCCACACTAAAGCCAGCTCCTGGGTCAGGGTAGTTTCGGCAGTAGTCCCATTCATCGGTGAATTGTTCCTGGTCCCGTTAGATGCGCATGGCCACGTCGGCTGATGGGTATTGAACCGACAGGTGTGAGATACTTGTCCTTTCCGCACTCTCTGGTCGACCAGAACCCATACCTGTTCGATGGTTGTTAACGTTAGTGTACGGTAATCTTACTGCAGGGACGAAGCCAGATGGCGGGAATCAAAAAGAAACGGCCATACAATTCTCTGTTGTTGATATTATCAGCCATTTCTTCATACAAGCCGAAATCATTGATCTTCAAGGCCGGGGTTACGGCGTGGATATCGCCGTGCGTTCCCTCGTCGAAATCGCCGATAAGGACTAGCGACAGTTAGATGGATAGCTCGCCAATCAAAAAGGAAGAAAAGAATGGGGAAATATACCGTTGCTGGGGTCAAGGTCCAAGTGAACGCCACTGGAAGTCTTCCAGCGGAGTCGCGGCATCCGCTCGGAAACATTTTTGCCAGTGAAATCCTCGACCTCTGCTGGTGTAGGTGGAAACTCCAGCCCTATACAGCCCTTTACCACTTTTCCGGCCCACCGGTGAGCACTCAACTTTCTCACCTTCTCAGGGTATGAACTTACAGCAATCAAATATTCTCCATAAGTCCCTCTCCGGAATAGCCATTGCGTGTGCCGCCAGGTCGTTTGCCGGGGGTGGAATTGCGTTGCTGATACTCGAACCAACTTCGCGGATCCATTTCATGAGACTCCCGCGGGGATAGTATTCGAGGATACAAGTTGGATCGGGCGCGAAAGCCTGAGACTCCTCGATAGGACTGCGCCCTGGTCTCGGCCTTCGCAAGCTGTACATTTTCCTCTGCATCCCGTATGCCGGTTGCCGATGAGCCCTATAGAGCTTCAGTGCCGGAACGATATGTACCAGGCCCAGGTATTCCTAGTGTCCCATCCCGCCGTCAGCATTCGCTCGCAGACATAATACCTTTGAAGGGTGACTCACGCGTTGCTTTGCGGCTTCCGCCGCAAGAGTATTTCTAGCTTGTTGTGACGTCGAGATACTCGTCTTCACAACGTAATACTTGTTCAGCGGTGGCGGGCCTTTGAAGAGGGCAGCGATACCTTGGCCGCCGTGTCCTATAATTTTGATGAATTCGATTTCGTGGTCTTTGCGGTGATCCCAGACTCTTTTGGCGATATCTCTGATCCTGTCAAGCATAGCATCCGTTGGGTCCTTGGGAGGTCTGAGCCGGAATGAGGCAGGAGGCCCCGGAGTCCAGTTGGGGGGGAGAATGACAGTTGCTGGAGGGCCTGGATATGCCACATTCGCCAGCTGCAGAAATCCCGGCAATTGAGCCGCTGTCGCGGTGCGCTGTCTCCATTGACGGTCATGTTCTCGGTACGCCCGCAGCGTCGACGAAGTGTTCATACGCCATTTGTCGAACGTCCTCCTTTCACGGGGGGTGATGGTTGGCAGGTTTGGCAGGTATAACCCAGGGGCGAGTCCGGCCATTATCAAAGCTGGGAGCTGCAGCGCCTTGTTGGAGCGGGTGATGAGTTTCAAGCAGCAGTGGCCCGGGAAAATGGCATTTTCGCCGATTCGTATGAAGTTGCAGCTTGAATTTAAACCTGGTGGCGAGTTATCTCGAGGAGTGACTGCTGACGATGACACAAAGCAGAAAGTCCTTCTTTGTGGCGACGGCATCTTTCCAATTGCGGCCTCGGTTATCATGTTCAAAGAACTCCAAACTCCCCACCGTCAGCTGGGAAGACGACCAAACCCAATGCTGACTGAGCAGGGTCAAGGATTCCGCGTGGGTACAACTCATAGGCTTGAACCCCTTTTCAAAGAAGAACAATTGAACCATCCCAGAATAACCGGGACCATTGCCGGATCGAATATGAACTTGGGGGAGATGGAGAGGGTGTTTTATTTTCCAACCGAGGAAGCTTGCCGCCGGTGGTCGAGGGCCTGCTCTGACAACCGGAATCTTGCCAGCAAGGACGCGGTGGTCTTACTTTCACTTCATCATCTCTATTTTGGGAATATTACCATGTACTCCGTCCCGAGATACAAACCAATTGTCCCTATTAACCCAACCCCGGGGGGCCCCCCCCCCCCCCCCCGGCGCGCGCGGGGGGGGGGCGCGCGCCGGGGGGGGGGGGGGGGGGGGGGGGGGGGGGGGCGCGCCGGGG
>MU839842.1:0-306120 GCA_030411725.1 Echria macrotheca | reverse complement strand
GGTGTTTTTATTTCACTGTCAAAAATATTTTTTTGGGATATTTAAAATTAACCCCCCCCCCCATAAAAAACCAATTTGCCCATATACCCCAACCCAACCCCCCCCCCCCCCCAAAAAAAAAAAAAAAAAAAAAAAAAACCAATGTTGTGAGGGCCAACAGCCAACCAGGGATATCTCCTAACCAAATCGCCCCTCTGGCCTTACCAGCATCCAAGACAAGCCCATGAAAAAAAGTCATCAAGTCGTGGAATTAGGTACCCTTCTACCTCCTAGGTTCATCCCATCTCGGCTGCACCGGCACGCCGGGAGGCAACGTCCCTGGCCCTGGCCTCCCGCCCCCGATCCCACTCGGGTGAATTGGTAAGGGCGATGAATCAGCCTCGTAGGCCACCCCCCCCTGATTTGGGCTCTGTGTTTGCCCTTGAAACGAAGGCCATACTGCATCAGGTGTTCGCACTGGTGAGTAATAGGGCTGACCGGGCATCACCCCCCTCGCTTCCCTCTCGCGGTCTGACGCCCTAGACGCGCGTCGACTCCGAGTACTCCGTGTCGGTGAGGGCAACGGCATTTCTGCTGCGGCGGGGGTAGTCCAGGCCTCGTATTTGCCGCTGGAGGGGCTTCGTGCCGGCGTGTAGTACACTGGCGTGATCCCCTGTTCGGACTCGAGCTCGGCGGGAGGACCCGATACAGGTACCGGTAATGGCGGGGATGGGTAGCTGTACGCCGGCGAAGCAGACGGTGGATTGGACCCGGCCCAGCCGGGCGGCGGCTGATTTGCCTGGCGAGGCCCGGCATAGTACTTCTTGCGTCGGCGGATGCAGATAATACAAGCGGTAAGAATGATAATAATTGCGACGACGCTCCCGATGGCAATCCCGGCAATCACACCGGTGCCCAGAACCACACCGGAGCCAGGATGAGCTTTGCCCGCAGTGGGAACCGAGACGTCGCGAGTTGGGGAGCGGGACTGAACGATGGCCTTTCGGGTCATCAGCACGGACAGGTCGGGAGCATTGAAACCGGAGACGGGGGCGGTTGTTTGGGCCCCACCCGTGCTGGCACCGCCAATGGCAGTGAGAATGTCGGTCGGCACCACATACGTGGTGAGATTTGGCTTGAACAGAGCCCAGATTGCGTCCTGCGGGTTCTGCTTGCCGAGGTCCATGCTATGCTCCCCCCAGACCACGTCGGCGTCACACATGTAGGTTGTGTCATTAGAATAGGTTCCACCGATCACAAGCATCTGCGCGTTGTTGACAACGTTACACGTCATCATGCTCTTCGGATAGGGACCGGTGCTGTTGGAATCGGCAGGATATGGGCCGCGTATCCACTGGAAGCTCGGAATGGAGAGAATGTAAATGTCGTCGTAGCCCGTCGTATCGGGTGGGAAGCCGGCTCCTCCATAGATGTATCTGCAGACGTTAGTCACGGCTCGAATCTCGGGGAAGACACTTACATATTGTAACTCGACTGGTCCTGGGCCCAAGTCGCCCCAGCGCAGAAGCGCCGCCGGTTTTCCGGTATTCTTCCGGTCGCCATCTGCGAGTACCACTTTGTGTTGGCGATGTCGAATAGATATATCCTGTCAAGCGGCTCAGGCGTAAGGGTGCCATTGCCATACAGGTCATCACTCCCGCCGAAATACACCAGCATGCCGGCGTCTCCTGCCGGAATGTAGACCATGGCACCCTCCGCCCTCCTCACGTTGTCGGGCCCGGTCAGGTTGCTCCATGTGTTGGTGTCCATTGTGTATTTGATCAACCGGTTCGACGCTTGAGGGGGGCCATTCCACCCAGGTACCGAAGCGTTGTTGAACCAACCCCCGTAGTGATATGCCTCCCCCTTCCACGAGATCGAGACGCCGGCGCCGTAGCTCGTCGGAACGACCATGGCAGAGCCAGCGGGCTGTCCAAGTGAAATCCAGTTGTCGTACAGGATATCGTAGCTGTAGAGGACGAAGCCCGTGGGCGGCGACTGGTAGAACTCGCCTCCATACAGATATAACCTCTTGTTGACCGAGTCCTCCCAAAGCACGCCTCCGTTGACGGTCGGTATCGTGGCATTCTTGGAGAGTCCGGCGTTGAGCGTCGGCATGCCCTCGGTGGTCTGGCCGAGGTCGCTGTAGAGGAAGAAGGGGTCTGTTTTGCTGCCATTAGCAAATGCGCATTGCACTGCCGGTATGAGGACCCACTGGTGTAGTTCTGCGACGATGCCGAAAACGGCTTCCAGTCCACCATCCCGCCGTCTATGTACAGCCTGTCATCCACCACGGCGGCCTGGTGGGCCCAGCGCCGACAAAAGTCCTTGAGCGGATCATACTGCGCGGCCGCGAATGCGACGAGATAGCAAACAAACACCAGAAGCGCGGCGCCCGGCCGGGAGCCCGAGCGTTGCGTCCGGGACAGCATCGCTGGTACCAATCGGACGAGCCCCGCGACGGGAGCGGGTCGGGGTGACGGGAAAGTTGTTGAGACGAGGGGTCTCGCCGGCAGAAAGCGCTTCAAAAAACGAAATCCGGGAACATTTCGGCCTCAAAATGAAGCTATCGTGACCAGGTTGCGCGAAACAAGGAAAAAAGAAAGTGGCGGGAGCGGGGGGGAAGAGCAAGCATCGCCGGCAGCATCACGAGCTCGTGGTCTGGTCCCATCGGATGAGGTGCAGTGCAGCGCAGGTCGGTCAACGTGGGGTGCGCTCCCTCGAGACGAACGCGGCCTTCTCGTTCGTTGTCGTGCTGGGCAGGAAAGATGTGTGGCTGCAGCTTCGGACGGCGTGTGGTGCCTGCCTGGGGACAATCTGGCCGGCGCGCCTTCTTCGTTCTTCGGTGCAACCCGAGATGGCCAATCCGACGACAGAACAGCGTCCTGCACGGCGTACTGCGCCCACTGACGATGCATCCTCACCGGGCCCGCTGCAACAAATCACAGCAGAGTCTGCGCCACCGCTGCGGGCACGAGCGGATTGCTCTTGGCCCATCTGGTGTCGTCCTCCGTCGCTGCCAGGCTTTCTGGGTCCTTTCAGCCCTACCATTTGATGGGTGCGCGATTGCGTGTCGGTCCTGTCGGACACCACTCACGGTCGGACAGACAAATTGTATCCACTCGGTGGCCGATTGCGTGTTGGCGAGGGAGATTGGTATGACCTGCATTGTTTCATCGGCTGCAATCCTGATGTTCTCTCAAATCCTTTATCTTCGTACGTAGCTTGTTGGGAGGTACCGTAGCATGCTGAAAGGTGCCTGAATTCGGCACTTTCCGAGGATGCCGCAGATGCGACTTTAATAACACCAGATATTATGCCGGTCCCAGTACTAGGATCTCATCGCTGCTGACCACCCGACTGCGGTTTTTCCTGGGGGCTGTTTGTGGAGGCAATGAACAGCGAGATAATGCATTAGTGTGACACACCACTGTCTCGACCCTCTCGATAGACTCCAAGCAGGAGGCAGCCAGCCGACTGGACAAGACCCAAATGTTTTCCTGGTTGCACACATGCGGGTCGTCGCAGACACGCATCAGCTGCGGCTGCAACGGCTCGACATGATTAACTTTCCCGGTTCGCGTGATATGTCCCAATTGGGATGCTTTCCGGCCCGTCGGGACTGCCTCGATGGATCAGAATTATCTGAATATCCAGGATGCATCCATCGTGGTTGCGTGTCCGGTCAGCTGGGCCTAGGTGTGTAACTGCGCGTGTGCCTTGTTGGCCATCTCAAATTCTCTGCTCTGCCCAAGGAAAGGACGTGCCGCGTAATCTGTAAGGAGACTTTAGGACCGTAGGCGGGTAGATATCCAACGTTTCTTCGGGGCCCATTGCTTCAGCTCACTGGATACTCGTGCCAGGGTTGAAAAGAAACTGTATCTTTTTTTGACTTGAAAGAGAGCTTGGACGAAATAACGAGAATAAGATAAAGTATTGGGCCCACAATAACCCGCACCGTCAATGACAGAACTCTGGGAGCTGGTCCGCCGCCCCTGGTGCAGCACATGCCTGAGCAAGAGACAGCTGATACTGGAGCAAGGCTATATCGTACTGCCTTTTCGAGTACACCGTAGACAGGACCCCGGCGACCAAACCAGCCACGGCCAAGACAGCTACAGCAGCGGCTATCCAAAAAGTCGTGAATGCCAGCATGTTGCTGCGGTTCCTGTCCAGGGCGAGTTGCTGCAGTCCGCTAGGGGGTCCGTCCAGAACCCTCTGTAGTTCCTCAATCGGCTTTCGCCAGTACGAATAGTCCCTAATGTTCAAGGTCCTTTGCCTTCCGCAGTAGCCAAGGCCATAGAAGGGAAGACAGTGTTTCTTGAGCAGTATTTCAGTCGCTGCGTCGCCAAAGGGGAAGAGCAGATTCAAAGTGTCGATGGCTTCCTCGAGAATTGCTGCCGGAAGGACCGTGTCCTCCTTGAACCGAAGGTGGTTCCAGAGGCAGATTTTGTGTTCGTAAACCGTGATGACTCTCCCAACCCAGTCGATCGACAGGTGTTCGCAGATGTTGTGGGTCCAGCGCACCTTGAAGCCGAAGTTGGCGACAAGGTTGGCCATGGTGAGATTGCTTTGGATTCTGGCCGGCGTCGTAGTATCACCTGGAGACACTCGTTGTGGCAGTTGGAATGCCGTTTGCAACAGTGCCTCGAGATTCGCATTTTCTCCCCAGCAGATCCCAGGGGAGCTGACGAATAGAAGTCCGACATCCGACCGTATGTTGGCCGTCAACCACAGGCTCGCCGCAAGATCTACCGCCTTGGGTAGCGCAACTTCACAAAGACTCTTCTGCTGAAACTTCTGGCGCACAGTGGAGACGACCTCCGCCCTGCTTAGAGATCTTAGTCTGCGGATTTCGGCGATGATGTCGGTGATATCGTCCATGGACATTGGACCCAGTGTGCTTGACGGCGCATCCAGAGCCTTCCCTGTTGCGAGAAGGTGGTCTAGTATCCTTGCGTAGTCCGCTTCGTGGGTAGAGAGCTCATGCTCTGGGAGCCTTGGCCATATCTTACGGAGGATGTGTCCGTCTGGAGGCATTGCGGCGTTTGCGTCGGCCCAGCCTTAGATTCTAATGGCGATACGTGGGATGATAAACAAACGTCAACGTGTAGTGTTTTAGAAGGGGGGTTCTCTTTCGAGGAAAGGAAGGAATCCTCAACTTGCTGTCATGCTTCTTTCCAGTTTGCTGGCAGCTCAGCCATTTCCCGACAGTTGGTGGCTATGCATCGCTCGACAACGAGGATGATTGGACGCCATGTGAGGCAACCCGCAGCGCCTTGACCATAACTGCAGGGGAGGAGGGGTAAGGGGGAAGGGAAGGTGGGCGAGCGAGGTTCAGCTCCGCCTCCTAAAATAATTTCTCAGTTGCTCCTCTTCTAGCTCTCTGTGAATATGACCGAGGAGACCTTGTTATCCAAATTGCCCCTTCAACATTCTTTGTCATCAGTGCAAGCCGCTCATGATGGCGGGGATGTCCCAGCCAAGTCTGCAGCCACAGGTTGTGGCCTGCGGCGCAAAAAGAGCCCCGAAGAGGGCGAAGAGGAATGCGGACGATTCTGCCGACTTGCTGCAGGAAAGATGGAAGAAGCGACTGTTTCCTGGTCGAACAGGAAGGCAAGAGCCCGCTCGACCGCCTCCCGCCCTCGCGCCGCCAACACCTACCGCAACAATATCCTCGCCTGAACAAAGCAATACGACTGCCGGACCAAGTGGCAGTTCGACCGTGCAAAGCCCATCATCAGCTGAGCAGTCCGAGTCCTGGCAGACAGCAGTCGTCCCCTTCCCATCGGAGAACAAGGAGCTTGTCTGCGTCCATCGTCGGCTCTACTATGGCCTTCACACCAAAATTCAGTGCCCTGGCAATGCAGCGCGTGTCTGGGCAGAAGATATCAAGAAACGCCTGGCTCTTGATCTGGTTCCTGTGCAAGAGCGGGTATTGCGAAAGAACAAGAACGCCGGAATTGAACTGGAGCTGCGCATGTCCGGAACCGCCAAATCAGGAGCACCGACCATCACTCTGGCGCCAACTATTTGGATACTCTGCGGCAGCAAATATTGCAAACAAAAGATCCAAAAAGAAGTGGCCAAAATGACATGGCTGCGCATATTTCGATTCGGGATCGAAATACATACAGGAACGCCAATTCTTGCAGCAACTCCCGAGGCGAGCTTGGTGGTCCCTCTGGAGAGACTGGATCTCACACATCCTTTCAACCTGCCCTCCTCGTCTAGCGGCACCTCACAGTTACTCATCCACCTGCAAAATGACGAAGGGCTGGGAAATACGGCGTGTGGACGGCTCTGCTGCTTCACCCTCCTTCGTGATGGCGTTGCCCCAATGCAGCGTTTCTCTAGGTTGGGAGGAGTGATGGATGTTGGGTCAAAGGACCAAACCTCTTCTTATGGTCTCACAGCCGCGCACGCGCTCTACGATCTCCTTCTCAGCAGCCAGACCACTGCGGAAGATGGAAATGGGCCAGTGTCTGATGATAGCGAAACGGATTCTGACTGCGACTCCATCGATTCGAATTCCTCCTGTGGTTCGCATTCATCAGGTTTTTCAGCTCCAACTGATGATCATAAGAATGTCCTGGGTTACAGGAATCCTTGTGATATCAAGACGTGGGTGCCTATTACATCCACGGGACCCGTCAACTTCCTAGGTCGAGGGACGCCGAGAATGCAATCTGGATCCACAGACTGGTGGCCCGAACTTCACACATCTGTCACGAACCCGCTCTTCCGGGCCCATGAAGCCGACTTCGCACTGCTTACGATACCAACAGACCTGAAACTCCAGAACACATACGGAACAGTTATGAAGGCATCCATATCGCCCACTGAGATTGTGGATCGGCTTCCGATCCATAGTGATCTTGACCCTGGCGAAGTGCGGATTCTTGTCAATCCGGTGGACTCCGTTGCGGGCTTCATGCTCCGGAATACATCTGACATTATATCTGGATCTGGTAGCATCCAGACAAGGAAGATTGAGCTGTCCGCTCCATTAGGTTGGTTGTTTCACCCTTTTATGTTTTCACTTACCTAAGTACCTACTCATGGTTGATACCGAGGAAACTATGCTAACTTGACCAAACCAGCCAAAGGCACATCAGGTGCATGGGTCGTAGGGGGAAATCAGCTTTATGGGGTGATCATCGCCGTGTATGAGCGAGAGCCATATGCTCATATGGTTACCGCTAAAAAGGCTTGCGCTGACATAGTGGAATCACTTCCTGGATTCACCTCGGCGGCGCTTCCATTCGCTCATAATACCGCCGGAATATTCAAAAGACCAATCTCGAGCCAGGAAATCGTCCCCAAACCCAGGGAAGGCCGAATCCCCAAAAACATCTTCGAGTATGACAAGCTGGGAGATTTCGAAGACAAACGGCTCAGCTGCCCGTTCCGAAAAAGAAATCCTGTCCGTTTCAATGTTCGAGATCACCAGAATTGCGCCGTCCAGTCTTTTCCAGATATCTCTCAACTCAAGTGAGCTTAAACAACCCCCATCGCCCAGAATGATATGCCCCTGAGCAGCTAACAACGAACTCAAACGTAGGCGCCACGTGAAGATATTCCACAAAATTCCACCGATTCCACGCTCACCATGCCCGAGATGTAAGAAAAATCTTATTACCCATGAAGAGTTGAAGGCGCATCTGGCCATGCCGAACGAGCTTTGTCAATTTAGAGACATTCTGCCAAGTGGGGACCCCGAAGACGGAATTGACAGTAGGATCGAAGATGCCCTTAATGGGCGCAGGCCAAATACCAGGATTGATAGTTGGGAATTTTTATGGCGGACTCTTTTCCCTTCGGATGAACCAGAATCGATCCCGGACCAAAGTGAGTACTATGCTCTACATCTACTATTCTATTTGCCACCGGGTTGCCTTGGACTTTTGCTTACTTTTACAAAGGTTTCGTCCCGCCTATCGATGCCGAGGAGCTCATAGTCCAGGTGCAGACTCAGTCGAGCTGTGACAAACTCAAAGCCGAACTCAAAACGCGCCTGGATAAAGCTCGATATCTCGACCTACACGAAGAGACTGACGCCTTGGCCGAATCTCTATTGAGCGTGTTTGAGCATCATATCGGCGAAGTCTTGGACCAATACCGTGATTCACTCGTCGATCACCGCGAGCGTGTGAGACGAGTCAATCATAAATCGTCACTACCCCCCCGGTTCAAGTATCACAAGGATTACAGAGCAAGGAGCGACTCAATAGCTCCATCCCTAACCGCTGGCCTAAGCACACGCGAATCGTCAATTAGGGGTTATAGTCCGACGCAGGGAGCGGCGCCAATGCCATATTTGTGGGAAGACGACGCCGCACCGATGGCCCCGGGGGGTTCGGTAATTGAAACGGGGAAAGAGTTGAGAGAAATAGGTTCGCAATCTGATATCGGCAAACAGGGTCTTGTCAGCACACCGCTTCATTTTGCTAACCCCATGCCTCGTCCACCCACGTCTTCTCTATCTTCTTTCGGCTCCAGCTCTGAGCCTGGAACTACTCTGGTATCCGGGTTCGAGTTCGACACTAGGCTTCTTAGCCCATATCCCCACGGTTACGGGTCCCACATGCCGGCCATGCATGGAGAAGGAAACGAGACAGCGGAGGAACGTCATCCTTTCGGGGATCCTTGGCCCGAGGAGAGGTATTTTTGATGGCAACTTTAGTTTCTGGGACACTCGGTTAGATACGTCTGTGGAATGGAAATAAATCACGATTGAACTGGGCTAACTGTGTTCGTGCAATACCCATTGTCTTGCTCTTCTTGAAGCTATAGACAGAGACACGCCATCGGATAGCGTGATCCTGTAACCATCATTTAGGTCTGTGCATGTAGTTGAAAACACACTCAGCAGCCTGTCTCTAAAGGCACCTACAAACCAACTTTATATCCCAATGGCTCCGCAAACACCGATTTGAAGATAACTTGGCTGCTCCTCAATCTTTTTCTGCACCTCACCGCCCTTGAGCTCATCGACATCCCAGTGGGCTGCCAACACCTTTCCGTGAGCAAAGCTCGCCTCATCACTGGCCGCCCAAACAGCAAACTGACCAGGCAGTCGCACTATATGACCATTAGATACTCGTCCCAATTTTTTGGGACCACAAGGCAGACGTACCGTCATCCCATGCGATTGCGTTTTCAGGCACGCCGCTCGCGATGGCCATCTCGGTCCGGACACCGCCTGGGTGGAAGCTGACGATCTGCATGTCGTTGACGTCGGTGTCCTTGGCAATTTGCTGGAGCAGTAGTGTACCTGCGTTCTTGGTGAGGCCGTAGGCCGGGATGAGCGTGCCGTCTGACTGGAAATAGTGGATGGCTGAGGATGAGACGTTGACCAGGTACTGCTTTGACTTTATGTCAGCTTTTTTTAGGGACAGTGAACGGTAGGGGGAATCAGAAGACGTTTACCTTCTTCGCTCTGTTCTCCCCTCCCTGCTTGTAGAAACGGTCCGTAAAAGCCAAAATTGCCCGTACGTTAAACTCAACTGCTGTCCAGGTCGCTTCCACAGTGTTTTGCAGGATTGGACCCATCTGTCCCGTCACCGCCGCGCTCAGCACCAGGACATCAACAACAATTTCGTCCCGCTTCAGTCCATCCCACAACCTCGCCGCGTCCGCCAGACTGCCTATATCGCAAGGTATCCCCATCACTACCGTGACCGCATTTCCCCTTTCCATCCCCGCTGTCTCGGCTTCCGCCTCAGCCTGCAGACTCGCCGCCGCTGCTTGCACGACATCCGCCCTTCGCCCAAGGATGATAACCCTTAATGCACCGGCCTGGACGAACCCGCGCGCAATCGCAAAGCCGATACCTGTAGACCCGCCGGCGATGAGCACCGTCCGGCCGGTCTGGCTGAGCTCCGGACGGCGAGGATCGATCCCCGGGTACGGCGCTTTGTGCATCGTCTTGATCTCGGCGATGCGGTAGTTGTCGCTGCGGCCGTTATAGCCGTCTGCCATGTTGTAATATCTGTGGCCTGTACTCTGGTAAAATATGTCGTCGTAATCTTGATGAGATACCTATGACTGTCTGTCTTTGGGGCTTGAGCGGCCTTACCTCGACCCGTCTCATACACGAGTCCACTCCTCTATGGCCAAGATCAAACAAGTAAGAAGTGGTCGGATTCGGATGTCATTGGTGGCAGGAAAATAGCAGGGTGAAAATCATGACCTAGCTCTCCTTGTTAAACAGTCCTCCAGGCTGGATATGCACACTGACACAACGCTGCATGTGATTTTATAGCCGGATGACAAAGTCATGTATTTGCCATCTCTCTACTTCGAATTTCCGAGTTCCCCCCGAAGGACCAATAACACATCACCACTTACGCCTTCTGCAGGTTGGGTCACGATCTTGGAAACAACGGTCGCCAATAACTCCGGCCCCGCCAGATAATTCCGTGCCAAGAGAGTCCAACAAACCTCCGACCGAACCCGGATTCCGGGACCTTGGCTTTGACTTCAACTTACGTCTAGTAGGTTTGAGGTAGCTCCGGAAGCTTGGGACTGGAGTTATAGCACGACATAGCGGAGCATCCCCAAGAAGAGTTTGCGATGTTTCCTGCATGCTAATTCCCTGTTGGCCACATACGGTGAATCACGGAGTAGGGACGCTCTCCACCAGCACCCGAAGGCGCTAATAATCCACCCTACTATCGAGAACAACCCATTCCCGTGTTAACCTAATTTCAACTTAGTATGGAGAGTGGTGTTGGAGAGCCCGTGGTCATATCCGGAATAACAAGGCAGACTGCCAACTCCACTGGAAATACGGAGGTGACGTTTCCGGGAAATGTGGCCCCGTTCTAAGAGCCAACATGTAACTAGCATGCCGCTCCATAGACCTGACTGTTTTCTCGAGAGTACCAAAGAAAATCAAGATACATTCACCAACAACTGTGCGGGTTGAACACTAGAGGTTCAAATGTCGCAATATGGTTCCAGTTACCTGGGGTTTTGTTCGAGAAGACATCCAGCAGCACAAAAAGAGGTCGGCATTTCGTCCTCTATCTCATGGGGAAAAAATATCATACAAAGCTAGCTTCAACTCGTTTCGATCGAGTGACCTCCGGGTTATGAGCCCGGCGCGCTTCCACTGCGCCATGAAGCTTTGTTGCATTGGTGGATGCTTGACGAGTCCTTACGTTGAGCCAAATCGTTTAGGACATCCTTCTTCCACCTACCTTGTAACAAACAGGTACTGCGGTTGTCAGACGTGCACTCCGCATCCCTACGTCTTCTCTTTCTTTTGACAGCCATTTACGCCCGGGGTGAATTCCAGTTCTTTTCTCCTGAGACACGTCGTACCCCTTTCTCCCCATCGGCCGAATTCCATAGAACCCAAGATGCGGGCGGCGCAGTAAAATCAAGAAGTGAAGAAATAGAGCTTTGGTATTTCATAATTTCTACCGGAAGAGCTTCGATGGAACGCCTGCTTTAGCCGGGGCGCCTCGGTGCGACACTGGCGCCAACATATTAGTACCTTACAGGGCGGTTTATTTACAAGCCCCTGGCAAGCGAACCACCCAATGTTTGCCTAATATCATATGTGTGCCTTGGGGAAAGCCCTGCGACATGGTCGGTGTTAAAACCCCGCAGACGACTATTTTTGGTCGCCCCGCGAAGATACCATACTGGGGGTGCGTGGGGTGCGCGAAGGCTTACAAGCCTAACCAAATAACTTACGCAAATAGTGCAGAGAAGTATAAGTCGATCCGAGAAGTGTAACTACTTATACCCCATCCAGGAAGATCTGAGCCCTCTGATTGGCTGTAGAATGGCTGGCACGCACGGGCCCTGGCAGGTAGTTACGGGGCAACAGCAATTGAGGGGCCTAGTATAGCTAAGCAGCTCGATTACGTAATTAAAAACGCACAAACCACTACAGCACGTAATCAAGGCATATATACATTCAGGACTTACATACACTAACTATCTACCCTAACCCTGCAACCTATGCCAGGCCCTCACGTGCCAACCACCTCACGCAACCACCTCGCGCAACTACCTTACAGTAACGGCCTACGCAGCAAAGGAAAGCCCTAATCAGTTACTATCTTCAACAATTACCTAGCCGGAAGATCCAAGGCTTACCTGTAAGTAGGAAGATCCAGGGTACAGGGGTCGGTACAATTAGTCGCCGTAGCGACGAAGGGCTAGTACGCAAAGGCATTCGGTCGCGCAAAGGCATTCAATCGCGTACAAAAAGGCTTAACTACGCGCGAGTTAGCCATAACTTCGAAGGGTTGCTTACCTAACTAAAAAGGGTCTGTGTTGAACGATACAGGGTCTGGCTGGCAGCCAGGGTAGCGGAAGCGACTGGGTGGCGCTGCACAGGTCAATACAACAGCACTGCTGAAGGAAGCGGATAGCTCACTGTAATCGATTCAACAGTAGGAAGATAAAATAACAAGATGCTTGACTATCTAAAGCTATCTTACAGAAGCAAGAAAAGGGCCTAATATAGGCGTATAGTAGCTGCAATAGCCGAAGGAAAGTACCAAAACAAGTAAAAGGAAAGAATCGTATATAAGGAATCCTTCTAAAGCCGTAGATTTTACAGTAGGTAGAATCCCCTATAGAGTAAATTCCCCAGTAGGTACCAGCCCTTAACCCCTAAGTTAAGGGTATAGATCCCCGGAAAGTCCAAACTATAACAAGTCCAATAGCGGCTCTACAAGCAACATAGGTCCCTATAAAAACCCCCTATAACAGTAAAAGCACTATTACTATAAGCTATTAATAACTATACTTTAATACCCCCTCTGAAGCCTTAGGGGCTTATACTTAGCCTTCCATAAGGCCTAAGCCTTTTAAAATTCAAAAACTTAAGGAATTTTACGTATTCAGCCAACGTAAGCGCTTTAGTAAGCCTATTAGCGGGTATTTTAGCGGTTAAAATATATTTTACAGTAATTAAGCTTATAGTAACAAACTTACAAACTTCCTAAAACTTAATAAGGGTATATTTAGTTTAATTATAATATTTAAAGTTATAAGCGGTATTAATAATACTTTAATTATCTTCTTTTAGGGGAATAAGCCCTTAAATTAAGCAATTTATTTCTTTATACAGCCCCTTAAGCTAAAAGACTTTTTTTACTACTTTAATTAAGCTAGTATATTTAACTTTTAATATAAAAAAGGTAACTATTATAAACTTTTTCAATTTTTAACTTACTAATCCTTAACCGATTGTAAAAAAGTAGTTATAAATTAACTTTTTTATTATTTTATAGCTACTAAAGTTGCTATTAAAATAACCTAAAAGAAGGGATACTAATTTTAATTTAAATTATAAGGCTAACTTATATATATTATATATATTACTTAATAAGCGCCTAGCGGCCTTAAAATAACTAGCGTAAGGTCTCTAAAGGTATTTTAAAAGCTACTTAATTAAATAAGTAATATTAAATTTAATTTAAACTATAAGGTATATTTTAATATTAATTAACTACTAATACTTTATCTTTCCGGTACTATTAAATATTAAAAAGTTAATTATAAAAAAAGTAGTAAGGTTAGGGGAAAAAAATACGTTTAAATTATTAAGGTTAATATTAAAGTACTTTATTACTTAAACAATATAAACCCTTTAATAAATTTATAAAAGGCATTTAAGCCTATTACATTTAATTTAAATATTAAAAAAGTATTTTATAAGTCCTAAATCCTTAATATCGTAAATTTTAGCGATACTACGCTTTAAGGTCCTAATCTTAAGTAGTAAGGGTTTAATTAAAAGGTAGTTATTTACGTAACTAATTATAAAAATATAGTTAATATAATAATAATAAATTATAATATTTAAAACTAGTAACTTAAAGCCTAACTTTATAAATAAAGCAATAACCTTTTACTACTATAAATATAATACCTACTTTAAATTATAAAGCAATTAACTTAGCTATATAATTTAATTTTTAAAAAAGTTTTAACTATAACGCCTTAATAGTATTTACACTTTAAAGCTACTAGTAGCAAAATTATATAAACCCTTTAAAATCTTAATAAAAATAACTACGTTAAATCCAGTATTTAAAAAGGTACTAACAAAATCAATCTATTTAATCTTAAGGTTTTTTATAACTATTATTATAAAAATAACTTATTAAATAAGCACTATAACGGTTACAATAAAAATTTCGGTAAAATTAACCTTTAGTACCTAAAAAAACTCTTTAACTATAAGTTAAACTTTTTATTAACTAGTTAACTTAATAGGGTTTTTTTTCTTTTTTATAACCTAATATATAATAATAAGCTTTTTATAAATTTTATTACGTTTTATAAAAAAAAAGGTATAAGTAATTAAAAGCTAGTTAAGTTTTTTATAAATAGTTTTTTAAATTTAGGGCTTTTTAGGGCTTTTTATTACCTATTTATAAGTAATTAACTTAAAGCTATTAAAAGCTTTAATACGCTTAGCTTTATAGTACTCCTTTATAATTTATTTAATTAAATAGTAAATTAGGTTACTTATATTTATTAAATTCTTATTAGGGATTCTTTAAAACTAATTGCGTTAAAAAAAAGGTACCTAGGGTAATAAAATCTTAACTATAACGGAACGTAACTTAAAAATAACTAATTTAAAAAGTAAAGGTTACAAAGAAATAATTTATAATACTAAATCCGTAAAAGGAACTTACAATATAAAATCCAAAGGAGGAATTTACAGTACTAAATCCGTAAAAATAGTTTACAATAATTAATATAAAGCAATAACTTACAACAATAAAGGGTTTAAAAAAGTAAAAAAGTATATATTAAACCTTATTTCCCTAAAAGTAAAAAGGGGTTTAAGGGGTTAAAATCCTTCCTTTTTAGTAATATTAAGAAGTTTTAAAACGTTAATTTATACTTTAAAGCCGTTTAAATAAGTAAAAGGATCTTTATACAGCTTAATAAAGCTAATTTAAATTACTTTTTTATTACTAAATTATATTAAATAGGTTTAATATTTAAAAACCGTAAAAAACTTTTTTTTTTCTCCTTTAAAAATTAATTTATTATTAATAGCGCGCTTTTCAGTAGGTATATATACTAGGTAATTAAAACTAATAATCCTATAGTTCTTAAAATTTAATATATACAAAATTTATACTAAAAATATCTTATTTATAAATAATTAGTAAAAGGTAAGGTTTTTAGTAGTATTAGCTATTTTATTAATAATCTTAATTACTAAGTTAATTACGTAATTTTATAAAAAAAAGAAAACCTTAAAGCAATTATAATAGCTTTAAGCCGGTCTAAAATAATTCTAATAATTTATTTAAGTAAGCCATTTTAATTATAAACGTAGGGGCTTAATTTACTAAATATAATTTCAATTTTAATTAGAAACGGTATAAAAAGTTTAATCTTTATACTACCATTATAGTAAAACTTACTTAAATAACGCCTATACTTATTATTAAAACCCCATATAGTTAATTTAGTTACTAAAGCTATTTTATCTTTAATTTTAAAGAGGTAAAGGATCTGGAAGCAAATCTTTTAGTCAACTAAAATTAATCTATATAACTTACCATTTAATAGCATAAGCTAAATTACGAATATATCCCCCTTTATTTAGTTTAAGGTATATAAAGGGTTTTTAACGGCCTTACGAAAGGGTTATTAAAAAATCTTAGCTATATTATAGCTTTTATAAATAAGGTTTTAAAGCCTAACCTTTTAAAAAAAGGGTATTCCCTTTATAATTAAGGCTATCTTTTTTAATAGGTTAAGGTTAATATAGTTAAGCCTAATATACTAAAGCCTAGCCGCCTTAATTAAGGCCTTAAAAGCTATTTTCAGCTTTATTAGGGAAACTATAAAATTAGCCCCCTTTGCGTTAGTAATTCCCTTTAGGGATATATCCTCGTTATAAAGCTTTAAGTTAAAACCTATAATTATTAATAAAGATCTTAAGTTTAAACTTATAATAATCGATAAGGGCCTTAAATTAAAGCTAATAATTATTAATAATAACCCTTAAATTAATTATTTAAGCGTTATAGGGTAGTTAAAGCCAATAATTATTAATAATAGCTTTAGGTTAAAGCCTATAGTAATTAATAATAGCTTTAAAGCCGTTATAATTAGTAACGGGGTTATTTAAGCGTTTTTAACGAAATTAAAGTTATTTTAATAATATTATTAATTAACTTCGAAAACCTTAATAATAAAAATAAAAGTATAATATACTTTAATAAGGGCCTTTAGTTTAAAAAAAAAACCCTTTTTTAAAAAGTCTAATATTATAATTAATTTTTTAACCCTAAAGAAAAGTTTCTACTTAATTAATACTTCCCTAAAAGCGTAAAGTTTATAATTACTAATTACGTTAAGGGGGAATTCAAGTATAAAAAGTATTATAATAAAGGTTAATATTTTATATAATACGTTTCCGCTACTATTATTACTAGCGTATATATTAATTTTTACTATACTTATACCCTTAAAGCAAATAAATTTACCCCCAGTTTTAATAATATTAAGGTTACCGTTAATTTATAAATTAATAAATAAGGACCTATTAATATAAATATAAACTATAAATTTAGTATTAAAAAGTTACCAAATTAAAAGGAAATTTTTTCCTCTACATTTAGTATAATAAGTTACTAAACCGTAAGCTTAAGCAAGTTAATAACTAAGTATAGTTATAAACTAAGCAAATATACGTTTAAAACTAAAAACAACTATAAATTAAGCAAGTTTATATTTAAAGCTAGCTAAAAACTAAACGGGTTTATTATTAAAGTTATAATTAAAGGTAATATTAATTTTAAGGTTATAAGTAATAATAAAAGCTTTAAAATTACTATTATCACTATTATTACTTTAATTATCAGAAAATCCTAAAAGGTAAACAACTTTTTTAATATAAAAGGTATTATTAAAATTATTTTAGTAAAGGTAAATATTAATCTTCTTAACAACTAATACAGTAGCATTTTTATAATAATTAAGCCGTTTATTAAATACTAAGTTATATTACCCCTAACAAATACCTTAATAATTAAAGCAATAATAATATACATTTTTACCCTTTTTATATTTAACTTAAAAAACTAAAAGCTATTAATTTATAAAAGTAAATTAATTACGGTTATTAGCAAATAAATCCTTCTAAAAATACCAAAAGGTTAAATAAATTAACTAACCAGTTGTTTTTAAAAACCACTTCTCCTAACATATAAAAATTTTACTACGTTTAGTTTAATTAGGAAAAGCTTTTTAAATTATATTAAGGTAATAATTAACTTAGTTAATTTAAGCAATATTAGTTTTTATACCGCGTAATTAATTAACTAAAGCATTAAATTTAATACTATAGTTTATTACTAAAATATCTCCTTTAAAAAAAAGGTTATAAAAGGTTTTATATAGTAAATACCTAAGTTAGTTCTAAAAGGGAATATACTATTATTATAAACGTATAAAGGTTATAATAAAGCTAATTTCATAGATAATAATTAATAAAAGACCTTTTTTAAGGATTTTCTAAAGGGTTAAAAGAAAAATTACCTTTTAAATATTATTAAAGCAACTAATAACCTTATAGGGGTAATTAATAAAATTAGGAATTTAAAAAACTTTAAGTTAAATCGTAATAATTAGGCGTTATTATTAATAATTTTCAGGGCTAATAAGGAATTCTTACTTAAGGAGATAAAGGGATTATTTAATAAATTCCCTTATAGTTATAACCCTATAGTTATAATTAATTAACGTTAGGTTTACTATTAACTTAGCTAAAGGAGGAGGAGAAGGTAATTTAGTTAAAAAAGCAGTAAGAAATAAATTATAAAAAGGTAGAAATTTAACCAAAGGAAAGCCAACTAAAGGGTAATTAGTAAAAAAAGCTAAGGAAACCCTATTAAAAAAAGGAATATTATAATAATCAGTAAAAAATTAAACTTACTTACTAAATAATCGGAAATCTTCTCATAAGGTTTAAAAATCGGCTATAGTAGCAATACCGAGGTTTTTAGGGTTATTAGCGGCGGAGAGCTCCGGGTAATTGCTCATAGCAACATCTTCGGCCATTTTAGTGTAAAAACGCACAGTAAATCCAGTCCGGAGTAATGCTGACTAAGCTTATAACCTATTAAACGATACAGGGTCTAATTAGTAATTAGGGTAGCGAAAGCGACTAGGTGGCGCTGTATAGGTTAATATAATAGTATTGCTAAAAAAAGCGGATAGCTTATTATAATTAATTTAACAGTAGGAAGATAAGATAACAAGATACTTAACTATTTAAGGTTATTTTATAGGAGCAAGGAAAGGGCCTGATATAGGCGTGTGGTGGCTGTAGTAGCCGAAGGAAAGTGCCGGAGTAAGTAGAAGGAAAGGATTGTGTGTGGGGAATCCTTTTGGGGCTGTGGATCTTATAGTGGGTAGGATCCCCTGTAGAGTGGATTCCCTAGTGGGTGCTAGCCCCTGACCCCTGAGTCAGGGGTGTGGATTCCCGGAAGGTCCGGACCACAGTAGGTCCGGTAGCGGTTTTGCAGGCAGCACAGGTCCCTGTAAGGACCTCCTGTAGCAGTGGAAGCACCACTGCCACGAGCCACTAATGGCTGCACTTCAACAGTCTGATTAAAGGAAGTCTAATTAAAGGGGTCAGTTAGTTGCCTTGGTGTTGTGATAGCTGCAGTCAGGCCTTTGCAAAGGTTATAAGATTAACGAAGTTCCCAAGTTTCCAAAGGTCATAGAAGGAAGGTATAAGGTAATCGCCTAACTAGCCGGGTAGCTAGCCGGCAACAACGATTATCCGTACCTGCGATCGAGTGATGAGAACTGCCAGCAGCTGACCAGCTATTGAATGGATCCGGGGGTCAAGATCACGATTACCTACCTTTACAAGCCGACGAGGGCCTGGTAGGATCGCAGGGCCGTATAGGGGCTTGTTTACACCACGGCCTACCCCCTAGCACCCCCTGACCTAGTAAACAACCCCTTATATAACAGTATATCGCTGACCTTACTGCCATGCCCCCTCTGGCCGGGTACATCACGGTACATCCCAAGGCCCCATCTGGCTTGCTGTAGCCAACCAGAGGGCTCGCATCAGGGCCCACAACACCCCTATAAGTGGGTCGAAGCAGTTGGAATTCTCGGAAGCAGTTGGACTTCTCTGGGTCGTAAGGCTTCTTGCAGCGGTTAGGCTAACTCATCTAGATCAGCCCTATTGCACTGCTCGCAACCTAGTTTCTCCCGCTATGGTATATGGTGAAATATGGCATTCGTTGTTCTTTTACGCACGCCTATTGAGAAAACCATCACTTCCGCGCTCCCGGGAACGCTTCCGAGAAAACATCATCGGTATAAAATGAAGATCACCCCGACGGTCTGGCTTACCGGTAACCCTCCCCATCCATACCCCTATTTCCCCCCCTCCCATTTCCATACACAAAACTGACATACTAACACTCACCCCAGCCACCCTCAGCGCCACCACAATCCTCGCAGACACCTTCGAAATAGAATGGTACTTCGCCAACGGACGTCAGGCAATTTTCTCCAGCTGGACCTCGGATTCCAAGGGGATCAGGGAGTCGGTCACCCGCCTGCCGCACGAGGGATGTGTCGATCACCCGGGCCCGGTGGACATGCAGCAGCTGTGTCTGTACAGCGGGGGCGGGTACGGCTGGTTCTTTTATGAGGGCGCTTCGAGCTGGCGGTGCATTAGGAGGACGTATCGGGAGGGGAGTGATGATGCTGATGGGCGGGAGGTCTGGAGTGAGGTTTCTTGTGATTGGTAGAGGTTGGTTGGGAGGGACGGGTCGGAGGCGTGGGATGAGGAATGGGGAGGGAGGAAGGGGTGACGTTGGCTTGGGACTGTACAATGCATATCAATCTTAGGCCTCGTATGTATTTAATTCTGGCCTCTTGATGGAGAAAAGATGTTCTAGGTTTCTTTCAGCTTCGCTTTTCGATATCGATTGGTGCCCATTCTGCAGATAGGGAGAAGCAAAATAGGTGTTGTTGCCTTTGTGTTCAAGAGGGGTGGTTGAGGAGGCATTCTCTTCGTTGGAACCCACGTCGTAGATGCCTCCGGGGAAAGCTTTCTGTATCTCGGACATCCCACGTGCTTGTATTATCAGAGTCGAACGCGTAATGTTGACTTTTTATGTACGTAATACGAATAATTGTTATACCTGGCTTCAATGCCCGTGCCTCACTTGGTAGGCTGGCCGCTTTGTACAATACATCACACGGCTGGATCCAGTCTTCATGGTACCGAAGTACTGCGGATCTGATGCAGAATAGGTAAGAATAAGAGTATGAACGCTTTGGGAAATGGCTTGGAATGGGATTCTGGAAGCGGCTCAGCCTTCCTCGACCGCGTGGCAACCTTCTAGAACTCATGCAAGGGAGGTTACATTGAGAAACACGAAGGGTGTAAGCCAACCTAGAAGTCTCCGATGCTGGCCGCCTGTGCCGCCTTTGACACCCCGGGAACCAGGTAACTGACCATCAAGGATTCGTATTGGCTTACTCTTACCCACTATTTTCTGGCTGCTGCTGAAGCTAGCCACCCAATAACCAGGAGGTCCTTGTGCTTCTACCAGACCGCGTGGGCTAGGCGTCCGGTCGGGCCGAGAATGACCATGACCGACGGCGCAGCTTACCTATCCGATCAGGCTATGACAACGCCTGATCATGTGGCAGGATGCAGCTGCGGCCCATTTGAGCACTTGCATAATGAGAGAATTCCATCGTGTGTGAGGAAGGACGGCCCTATGGAAAGAGAACATTTACCACTTGTCGACTCCTGATGCCAGCGCCACGGATAAGACCAGTAAACGCCCAAAAGCGTAAGTGTAGGTACATAGGGAGCTTCGCGGAGAAAGATGAAAAGTATCAATTAAAAATGTATCACCACATATCCATGTGAAGTACATATCCATGTGAAGTTAGTATTGTACATAACATGACTTGACAGCTTCTCCATAACTCTCCTTCACATCGAACCCCCTTGCCTTCCACAACGTAGTATCCGTAAACCTCGCAGCTTAAGACCTATTTAGTCTTCCACCAAACTTTGAAAGTCATGCAGAAACACGCACAAAAGCGGCACAGCCATCCAGAAACCGGATTCGATGCCGCACCTGACGGGGCGTAAGAAAACTACCCCTATTCGAATTCGGACGAACACATGGTTCAAAGGATCCGAAGGGGTTGCTGATCCACATACCCTCGTCCAATGAGATACTTATACTGACAAACCGATTCCGAAAATGGAGGATGCGTATTTACCATGGATACTCGATGGCCTTTGCACCAGGCAGCTGTTATGCGTTTTTTTTTTGTACTACTATGCCATACCATCGATTTTGTCATCCTTCTGATGTCTCGCAAACCGAAATTGGGCTACACTGGTTGGTGACGCTTCTTTTCTTGTTGTTCTGGTATGCTGTAGCGGTTAGGTAGGTTTGGTACCTAGTTGAGTCTTCTCTTCTGTCTCTTTTTCTTCGTTCAGTAACCGAAGATACTCATATAGAAGCTCGTTGGGTTTGGTCGTTGTGAAGTTCCTCTGCTTGACATGGCTTCCATCTCAGTTGCTCCCCGATGTTGTCGAGAGCATTCCTTGCTCCTTTCATCACCCATGCCAAGCACGGTGAGTTCCAAGTCGACGTCCTACCCAGAAATGGAAAAGGGCACAGCGACTTGTCGAGTGCGAGGGATCCGGACAGGTGACTCCGCAGACATGGGGGAATATTGGTAGAGGTGGTTTGTCTACGGCGCGACTCTGGCTGTGTTTGGTGTTCACACAGTAAGCTGATGATTACAGAGCATCGATCAGGCGCCATGAGACGGACATAGCAAGGATTACCTAAGGGGGGGGAAATTCAGCCTTGCCACGCAGTGGATGAGAGGTTTGACATGCAACCGGGCAGCGGTCTCAGCTCTTCCATGAAGGAGTGCAAAATTCCGACATGGAGCCTATCTCATCGTGTATAAATAAGAGGCTGTTTCCCCAGATATCCAGCACTCAAATCCATCAACCAGCACTTCATTCACTCTCATCTTTCATTTCAAAGCAACCAACCGGTTCCAAACCATCCCCCAACTCTCTGTCAAGATGAAGACCTTCACCTTCGTCGTCGCCCTCGTGGCCGCCCTCGCCGGGCAGACCAACGCCGCCGGCCCCATGCCCGCCAACTGCAACGTAGGCCAGCAGTACTGCGGCTTCACCCTGACCAACAACGGAGCCAGTACGTCTTTTCGCTTCTCACATCTCCGCTTCTCCACACAACCATCCCTTTTCTTTTCACCTGAGCACCACTAACCTTTTTCCTCAAAAGCCCACGACTACTGGCTGGACCAGATGCGCAAGGCCCAGCCCGGCCTCGACGAGAGCCGCCGCTTCGACGCGCTCTACACGTGCCAGGCCGGCAACACGCTTTCGTACGACGACTACTGCCCCCGCACAGGCTTGGCCTGCCAGCCGCCGGAGAGCGGCAAGTGCGGCAGCACCGTCAACGACTGCTGCGCTGCCAAGTGAGCTCAGGGTAGTGTTGCTCCCCGCCGGGTACACGATTCAGGGGTTGGGGGTAGAGAGTGGGGTGGTGTGATGTAGACTTTTTTGCTTTTTTTCTAGGTACCTAGGTAGTTTGCGTTTCGGGCCCGTTTCTTCCAAAAACAACTGGACTTGTCCTTATCTTCTCCGGTCTTGATACGGTGGTGATGTGAATTTTGAGTCCTAGGGGTGTGCGCGCGAACAATGGTGAAAGGTATAGCGTGCAGGAGTATTGGCGCGACGTAACAAACTGCTAAGCTGGAGATTCTCCCAAACGTGTGTTTCTGACAAGTAGTTCTCGTCTCTGTAGCCAACAAACCGGGCTGAAAGCCGGAATCCAAAGGACGGGAGAAGGTCAGATTCTGTAAAAATGATAGAAATACCTCACACAGGAATATTTGCACGGATACTGGCCATGTGGCATAGGTAAATACCAAAGAGGCACATAACCACACCGTTACGCATCTCCCGACTTGTTAGGGTCCGCCATTGTGGCGCCCACAAAGACCATCAAGACAGCCGCATAAGCCAAAGAACCACCAAGGATGTGCTCCGGCTTGTCGAGGAAAAAGGTGAGTGCGAAGCAGAACGCGCATATGTAAATCGTGGTGATGCTCAACTGGAGAGACAAGTCGATCGTAAAGGCAAGCGTCCACATCGGGGCAAGCAGTGCGCAGATCCCGCATACGCCAAAGATAAGCCCAAACGTGGACCCCGGCTCACTGTGCACGAATGACTTGATCTCGGCATTGGCGGGAAGATTTTCCCAGGGGCCGGTATCTCTCATGAAGCGCGACAATACAAAGGGAGCTGCTCCGTCGTTCGTGTCGCGGTTCGCTGGGGGGCGGGTATTTCGTGCTCGCTCCATGGCATTCCGGAGAAGCCCGCGATCGAAGCCACGCTCATAAGCTACTTTGAAGTTGCTAGGCTTCCTTAGGAAAGGGGGTTCCATGTATTCGAGGTCGCGAATAGCCTGAACTGTTGAGTGCTGGTTAGATGGATGGCTAAGGTACATGAGATAACGAGTGAGGAAAGTGCAGTCCATACCGTATTTTTCCAGTGTCTTGGAAAGACGGCTTGTTGTCTTGGGAAGATCATCTGGCCACCGTAGTTGGATGCCGAGATCGACCAGCTCAGCTCGCAGCGCGTTCACGTAGGTTCGCTGCATCTCAATGATGCTAATGTCGTAGCCGCACTGCTCCGGATTTGGAAAGGGGACCCGCAGCAGCCTGTAAGCCCAGCTGAGTTTGCTCCAGCGAGGAGAGACTGACTGGACGATCTGGCATTTGTTTCCCTGGAGGGCTGCTTCCCACGAGTGTAGGGACAAGCCATCACCAGCCAGGCCGTGGGCAGATTCGTCTGGTCCCGGAAGGGACCGAGGCTGGGGCGGCATCTGTTGCTGTTCAGATCCATCAGAAATCGTCGCCAATTCAATCGTGTCAGGAGTAGACATCTTGATCCGACAGCCCGTGATGTTTATCGTCGTCTGGTGCAATCGGTCTTTTTGGTGTAATGTTGCAGTGAGCGAGAGAGTGAATGTTGGAGACGGATGGGGGTCACGAGATCTCGGCCAACGCCACACATGCAAGCCAGGCCAGCACCAATAGGATTTGAGAAATGTCAGGCCTCCAGCAGGCTCCAGGCTCCCAGGAGGGGTTGGGCGAAAAAACTTGCATTTTACAGCCCGGAAGGTTCATCACCGCTGTTTGACCGATCGAAAGATCCCCGACAGCCTGCAGGTACACCCAGAGCACCCAACACCCGTCGCGCTTCACCACCGAAAGACATTCATCACTTCTGCGGTCCTCAAAGATGTACAATACCTCAGCGACCGTCCGCCCCTATCCATGAACCATAACCAGAATCCGCCCTCTTCTCCGAAAGCAGCCCTAGGAATGATGACTCCGAAGACTCCAGATCGCGGGTTGCAGAAGACCCCTCAGAGCTTCCATCAGGCAGCGGGTACGTGATTGCGAAATCAAAGTCCGGAACTTCGAAAGCCGTCCAGTCCATACTCTCAAGCAATCCCATGGGAAACTCTGCATCCGGTACGTCGTTGCAGGCGTCCAGGGATGCGTCCTGGGGGTGATCCCCTGAAGCCGCGAAATGAAGAGGGTCCTCCGATGATACAGCGGCATCGTGACTGGTTTCCTGCTTGCGAAAGTCATCGATAAGCTCCAGCTGCAGCTTGGAGAGCTCCTCGGATAGTATCTGCTTCAGCTTTCCGCCCAGTAGGATCTTGACCTCGGGCTCAAAGCTCTCAAACACCCTCTCGAGACGCTGTCTTCCTTTCATCCGCACGAAAACCTTGAAACGGGAGAAGGCTGCTTCGTGTGAGCATCGGAGCTCAGGAAGATGGGCCTGCTCGGAGATGGTCTCGTAATCTAAGTCCATTAGCTATGCTCCAGACAATCTATTCCCAGTAGCAGATATTACTCACATGGAGAAGGGATCGCAGAAGGGTCACCATCTGGAAACAAAATCCGATATACGTCAATCCACCGCTGATGTTCATCCTTGGAAGGACTACAGCGTCTTTTCAGTAGGCTTTCTTGCGCGTCTGTGATGCCTTCCGTGCTGTCCTCCAAGCCCAGAGCACAGGGGAACTCTGAGCGCATGTGTGAGTGAAGCTCGTGTTCGCTTGGGAATGCTGTGTAGCATCTCATGCATCGATGTTTTGGAAGCATATGTCTGCGGTAAAGGTGCTCCCTGGTGAGAGTCAGCTTTAAAACGTACGAATAGGTAATAAGCCATGAAGGAGATAACTGGCGAAGAAATGACGTACTTCAACCTGTGAATGGACTTGAAACCAGGCCCTTGACATGACCTCCATGTAAACTCTTGGTAGCGAGTCGGGTTCCGTTTGAAGAATGGACAAGCAAATCTCCTCGCTCCCTGAAAGCCCGGGTCCCCTGGTCTCGGCTTTTTCGGATCCCTTCTCGCTTCATCCTCGGAATCGTCATCTGGTATGTTCTCCTCAGCTTTTCGTTTACCCGCTGCGTTCTTGCCTTTATCGGTTGTGCTGTTGTCTTTCGACGGGGTGAGCCCGGGAGCCGGCTGCGAGATTGCGCCGGAACAACACCCTGAGGCGCATTCCCGAAACTGTCTCTCGATCCACTGGTCAAACCACCGGATCATCATTCCCGTTAAACCGCTTCCAGCTCTGGATGGTCTAACAAAAGAGTATGACAGCTCGGTTGACCCTTCAGATCCTGGATCTTCGGCGAGTCTTGTCGAGTCTCTCTCGTCGCCCGAAGCACTGGAGGACTCCGTGCCGAGGTCAGACTCGCCGCTACCTGGGGAGGTAGTAACCTCGGCATCAGAACGTGCTTGATCATCTGCTGTGTCAGGGTTATCGTGAAGAGCCACGGTGGGCGTCAGTCGACTCGCTGTGAAGCTTTCGGTTGGAAAGTCCCTTGGCGCATCCGCTGTTTGTTCTGGGTCGGAAGAAGTACTCCTGTTGGGCCTGTAATTCAGGGGAGGGCTTCTGAGAGTCTCTGACCCTAAGGCATCGTCGTATTTGCGTGCTGTCGTCGCCTCGGAATCGGAATCTCTCCAGTCGCCTTGGCCGGCGATGCCCTCGTTTTTTTGAGTCTGAGGAGGGTCCGAGGCCAACGCTGGCGGCTCTTGTCGTATCTCCTCGGCTCCGCGGTACTCTGCTAAGCCGTCAATCGGTGTGAGGCCTCTGCCAGAAATATCGCTATCATCATCGTATCCTGGTAGGGGGTGGCCGGATTCGATGCCTTTCCGCCCAGCGTAAGCCTTTTCGTGGGATTGGATGAACCTGAGTCCATTGGACATGAGCTAAGAGTGCAAAAATGTTAGGCAGAGTGTTGCGGTTACAGCCTCCAACGTGACAGGGACGACAGATTCCCGGAGTTTTGTTTGGAGAGAACCAAGGGAACATACCTGTGCCTCAACAATATCCCACCTTTCACCAACCCGCTGCGCGAGGGGCTGCCAGATCTCCTTGCGCATCTTCATGTACTCTGCACTCAACCGTTCAAATTTGCGGCTGTCGAAATCATTGCGACCGCGAAGTTCCATGAGACGTTCGTATCGTTTCCGGCAGGCGTTACCGGTCTTGCCGGGGAAGGCCTCTCGCTGAATCTGGTTCCAGTTCTTTCCCATCGCGCGCAGGGCCAATAGCGCACGGTCATCCTTTGGGTTCCACGCCCCTGACGATGCGCGGTGAGGTCTTGGGAGAGGAGGGCGTATTGGCCCCCCTAACTTGCCTAGACCTGCAACTTGACCTGCAAATGAAGTAACAGTGCCCATTGCATCATATGAAGCAAATGCGGGTACGGCTAGGGTACTGCCAGTTGACGAAGTGACCTCAGGAAGGGGCAGTCCGAGTCGAGTAGTCGGGTAGTGAGACATGATGCTTAGTGATATTGGCCGTTCAAAATGACGGCTGTTTGAGGTGACAGGAACAAAGGGTGTTGCGAGTCTCTCCGGTGACAAGTCGGGCGGATTATCTGGCTGTTGATTGAATTAAATGGGAATCGAGCATCCAGAAAAGCGGTAAAGGGAGGTTAGCTGGTAGCCAAATAACAACTGGTATTGGGTTAGCCGCAATAACCATTCAAAATTTGGTAGGCGGCTACCTCCGCGCGCAATGCCTCGCGGCTCGAACGCGCAGATGCGCAGATGCGCAACGACCAAACCAGGTCTCTTCATTGGCTAGGCGGCAACAAGCTTGCGTCTGAGGCCGGAAAACATGTGCAGTTTCCTTTCGGTAACTATTAGTGTATCTTTGACGACGCATACAAGTTCGTCAGGAGCAGTTTCAAGTGGGAGCAAGCTTCGGTCCAAGTAAACAAGATCAAGGTTTCATTCGCAATTGACATCCACTGTATTGTCTATACGCTGATCGTTCGGAAAACGCTAAACTCCTCTCCAGTAGCCACCAACGCGCCGGGTATTTGTGGGTGCCAATGGAGTTCCTTTGCCAGATTTTGATAGTGAACAAACAACAGTTGTGGCGGCACGTCCTGGACGCCCGCCGTGTCCTTGCTCTCCTCGTCGTCCAGCTCCACGGCCAAATCCCACAGGGTGACCGTGTTATCACCGGCGGCAACCGCAACAATGCTGTCGTCCGTAGGATGCCACTCCACGCTCGTGATCTGCTCCTTGTGGTAGTTGAAGCTCGCGATCGGCGTCGGCTTCTCTGGTGCAGGTCCGCTGCTTGGTTTCCATTGCCGCAAATCCCACACAGCCCACACACCATCATCGGCACCGGTAGCAAGCAGATGTGTTGTCTGTCGTGACCACGACAGCACATTGACATCCGTGTCGCTTATTTGCATCGTCAGTGCAGGTTTCCTGCTCTTGCTGCGCACATCCCAGACTCGGACCGTGCCGTCACTCGAGGCCGACGCGAAAACGGATGCCTCCGACGGACTCCACTGAATATCCTCAACACTGCTGCGGTGACCCTGGAAGGGCCTTGTATCTGTCACAAAACCACCGCCGTCTGTACGAGTCGTCATGTAGATGATGCCGTCATTATCGCCCGTAAGCAACTTGCCTGCGGGGTGAAGACTTGACCAATCGACGGCGTACCCCTCGGCCTTGTGGGCGCGGATGGTGCACACGGGCTTGTTTTGTTGAGGCGTGATGACAGAGCCAGGAGAGTCAAAGGAAGCAAGATGGGGTGTGATGTCGTGGATGAAAACGTTCGTGGACTCCGTCATGGTCGCCGTCAGCGTGGTCGGTGGCTTCGAGGGGTCCTGCGATGGGGTCTGGTGGGCTCGTATCCGATTTGTGGTAGATGTGAGCGGAATGGACTTGGACTCGAGAATCGGATCGGCATCTTCGTCGTCGTCATCATCGTCGCTTGACTCGTCGCCGTCTTCCCCGTCCATTTTGCTCAGGCCACTGAGCTTCATCACCAGCAGCGCATTGTCGTTCGCCTTGCTGTAATCCGCCTGCGTACCAGCAACAGTGTACATAGTCGCGGGGTAGACAGTTCGGTTGTCACCGAGGTTATCGCGAACAATATCGAATGAGAGGCATGGCCACGGGGTGCTCAGGTTATGAAGCATCCGATATGTTGTCGGGTCTGGCGCGAGAGTTTGGCCGGCTTCGAGCTGTGTCCGTCCGACAATGAAGGTGCCCGGCCCGCTATCGACGTCCATTGCTTTCAACTGTCAGTTGATTTCCAAGATATGTCGGCAGCTGCGCATACCTGCTTCCTCGGCTTCCCTCTCTGTATCTGGTCTCCCGTCGACTCCGGCCTCGATGATCTCATCCTCGCTCTCGAACTCGTCCTCGAACTCGTCTTCGAACTCGCCCATGTCGTTGGGCTTGTCGTCCACGTCCATGGCGTCTGGCCGACCGCCCCCCTTGAGCGGGCCGGCCAGCGCTTCCTCGTCTGCTGTTCTTTTGGACATCTTGATCCTGTCGTCGGCGGTGCGGGGTGTTGGTCGCAAATTTCGGGGCGCCCAAAATTTTGTGAACTTTTTGGTGGGGCTTCGCAATCTTATCAGCACCCCGCACTGTGGCGGGTACCTGGACCAGGGGTAGGTAGTTGTGGCTGATGACGTGGCTGGTGCATTACAGGGGGCACCGCTTTCCACCTGCCACGCACCTGTGATTAAAACGCCGCCTTGCAGTGCTGGGGTTTCTCAACAAAACTTCTGGGCCGCTTCTACCTGCATCTTCATGTCGTTTAGGTAACATTTCAATACCTCGACGTGTTAGGTGCAGTCAAGATCCTGCACAGAGGCGCTGCATTGGACCGTGGGATTGCCCTTGCAATGCCCACTCGCGGCCGACGAACCCCGACGGGCGCAAAGCCAGGAGTGGAGAGGAATTATCTTGCTTGCCAACCCTCCGAGAGTGGCAAAAGTTATTTCTGGGCACCTAGTGACAGCAGCGAGGGTCATCATCACTTCTTGAGCCCGTTCCAAAACCTTCTCACCACTTTCTACGCACCACTGCTTCTGCTGACTTGAATACCAGACTAGAGGCCGCCGACGTCAGACTACGACATAGTATAGTACCACTCCACACCTATCTCTTCCGCGTACTACCTCTTTGTCACGATTCGACTACCATTGTACGGTTGAACTTGATTGACTTTCCACATTGAAGTGTACATCAACGGGGCAGAGCAAATAGTATTCCCATCACGGCCAAAGAGAATCATACATAAACAGCCAATCATCCCAATACTTCTCATACCTCCCCACCAACCAACTATACCCATCCCCATCGCCCCCAATCTTCCACGGACGCGTATACAGCCCCCCAGTCTTGAGGTGTCTCTTCAGCGCAACATTCATACTAAACGAGCTCGGGCTGACCCCAAAGAAATAATCACTCTCCAGCAGCGCCACAAAGTCCACCAGCGCCTGCTGGTCCCACGTCAACGCCTCCAAGACCTCCAGATCCTCCTTGTAGTTCTTCAAAACCTGATGCTTAGTAACCACCTCCATCCCGCCGTACTCAGCCCTCGCACTCCCCGCCAACTTATCAGCCTCAGTCCGGTTTCCCGTCGCCAGATACGCGACCCTAAACCCCATATCCGCCGCGCGGGACAGATACGCGCGGCTCTGATTCTCATACCTAGGCCACGCCGAGAGCGCGTCGTTCTCGGTGCGGAGGTGCATCCCCGCAAACGAACTAGACGCATGCTTCCCCGCGAGGCCACGCATATGCTTCGTCACGCGCCTCCCCAGGTCGAGAATATCATCTCTGAATTTCAGGATCCCGCCAAACGTGGCGACGAATTCCGGCCCGTCCCGGAACACGGGGATGTCCCACTGCACGCCCCAGGTGAACCGGAAGATGCGCGGATGCTCGGTGCTAGGCGCGGGGAGGTGGTACTCCGTCGCCGTGCGCTCGAGGAGAGAGACGAACTGTTTCCCGAAGCGGTCCGTGTGTCTGTTCAGATCGCGCCGGTCACAGCCGCCGCGGCTGCCCAGGTTGCGGGGCGTAAATTCCTCCGCCTTGAACGGGACCGGCGCGTGCGGGATGTCATCCGTCGTGCTGTAGATTGTGATCTGCGGGCAGGATATCCGCAAGGCCCGGCGGAAGTGGGCCTCGTCGAAGAAGTAGGTGAACGGCCGGTGCGGGTTCATGATGCTCGCCAGGTTGTCGTCGGCGCGCGTCCGGATTTCCGGGAGGACGATGGCTGTGACACCGGCTTCGATGGCATAGCGTAGGCAGGTGAGGATGTAGTTGCGGATGTTGCCGATGCCGCCCGAGTTGTTGTCGCAGACGAAGGTGACCCCCGGATGCCAGGTTGTTGTTTCGCGGCAGACGCGCTCCAGGGGCCAGCTTATGAATGGGGAGTCGGCGCGGGAGAGGTCGACGGATTGTGGCGAGGGAGCGGTAACATCCTCGCGGCATTGGCTATAGAGGCACATCTTGGGGAGACGGCATGACCATAGCGTGGCGAGGCACAGGAGGGATATCAGCAGGAGTGTACGTTGGCGGACCATGGCGGCGAGGTTGGGGCCATGAAAGGCCGTCCCTATCCGTTGGGATATTCGGTTGGACACGCAAATGCGGTGGAAAACGCTCCCAAGATGGGGAGATGCTACAGCAAGCAGAGCCGCATGCAACACGTTGCCGTCGCGGAGGCGGGTAAATGCCGAGTCTGGAAGTAACTCTGTTGCGGAACCCGCCGCTTTCGGGACGGAGCCGTGGCTCCGAGATCCGACGTGACCATCCCCGGCGAATATCCATCAAAAACTAGGTAGGTGGTCAAATTCACGTATTACGTGAAGTGATGGAACGAAATTTGTATTAGTATTAAAGAACGATGGCTAACTCAACCCAGGCTCACCCGCCCTGCTCTCCTTGGTCTCGGTTGGTTTACTCCTAGTGTCCGTCGTTGGCACAACCTGCTTGCTATCATCTTCTCCGTCTACCTTATCCTCACTTTCTCTTCTTGACCTCGGCGGCGTGTAAGGATCCGCGGGCAACTCGTAGGCAGGAGGAAACGCCGGCGCCTCATATCTCTCCTTGGACGACCCAATCTCACAGGCCGCCATATCACCAACCTCATGAATACCGTTGGACTCTCCATCCTTGGAGCCGCCGTCGTCCATCTCCGGGATGCCTCCTCCGTCAGAACTCAGAGACGAGCCTCTGTTCTTCTTCCGCCTCCACAGGAAAAAACCCAACGCCCCGATGGCGATGCAACCCACGATGGGCAACGAAATCGCTAAACCCAGAGTGCTGGAGCTGACCCCCTGGGTGCTCCCCGCATCCGTTATTATCCCCGAGAACGCTGTATAAACATCAGCGTCAGAGGCAGTCCAGTAAGACCGCCAGCTGTCAGCAAAGGTGTCCGGGTTGGAGGTGATCGTGATATCTGCCGGCTTTATCGCAGTAACCACACTCTGCGGCATCTTGGGACCCGGCGCCTGCGCAAGAAAGGTGACATTCTTGTCAAGGTTGGCACCGAAGAACGCGGCCTGGAGAAAGGCGCGGCCGAGAGACCAAAAGCCGTCTGAAGAGTTGCGCGACATGCAGGGAAAATACTGTGTCGGGGTCTGGACGATGGGCGCTTCGAGCGTGAGGTTGAGCAGCTTGAACGGTACTTTTATGGTGAGATTGCTGGCCTCGCGGTCGCTAAAGACAAAACCGAGATAAGCGGACGAGTTGATGATATGGCCGTACCGCGGGCTGGTTGTGTCCCACAAGTAGTACCCAGTAGTGTCATCATAAGAGACGGGAAGTTTTGATGCAGCCGTTTCGCAGGTCCCTACTGGAAGATAAATACCGGGGACGGCCGGGTCGGGTTGGGCGAGGATGGAGTTGTCTGTACCCCCGAAATACTTATTCAAGTACTTTGCTTCCGCATCGCCAGGCGGAACACCTTGGTACACGCTCGTAACATTAGAACCGTTGAAAGGCGCAATGCCTTCTTCCACACCGAGGACCACGTCGATCAGGAAGACGTTGTGCATGTCGGCAAGCAGGTTAAAAGCCCCCACGCGGCCGACAATGCGGTTGCGATCGTAACCCCCAAGCACCATGGACCCTCGCTGGTCCAGAGCCACGCTCCCGATATGCAGACCGAAGGACTGTGACCCAGCAAAACCCGTCCTCTCGAGCTCGCTGGCGAGATTCCTCAGGCCCAGCTGGCCAACCGGCAATGTGTAGTTCTTGCCGGACCGTGTTCGATAGTTCCACGTCTGCACCGGAACAATGGGCAGCCTTATTTGCGCATATTCGTTCCCTATCGCTCTCTCGACCGTGATGCTGTCCAGATGCGATGATGCATAGTCGTTTTGGGGGTATACGGGGTCCGATACGGGTTCAATCGAGTAGTTCGCGAAGACCTCGGATGGCTCCCGGGACGTCCAAGAGGCACCGAACCACCCATCTTTGTCGGCGTTTTTGTTGGAGTAGACGCCGCCGGCCTCGACGGTGAGTAAGAGGGTGTAGTTTTGGACAGTAGGCCACATGCCCGAGTAGTTGGCGATGGTGCCTGTTGACGCATTGCCCATCATGATGCCGACGGCCTGCCATGGCCCGTCTGGCCCGAAGATGGAGCTACCCTGTTGGTACGTGCTGAGCGCTCCGGATACCCTGACGTCGGTTGTGAAGGGAAGCTGGGATGTGTCGGAGGCATGGACGACGTTGGTGATGATGGCCGCGACGGCGGCGAGGGTCCTGAAGCCCATCTCGACGATCCGGCGGCCTGGACGACGGGCGATGCGGGACACAAAGAAAGGGGATGATCCAAATTGCCGGGAGACATTTTTTGATCGGTTCTAGGACCCAACATGGCCCTAGCATTTTAATGAAGCCGGTCGATGTGACATTGAGGGTGTGTTGGTACAGTCTTGGCGCCCCATTGGCGCGCCGAATTGCCCGGCCTTGGCTCGTCCCGCGTTGCGCAGCCCTCACCAAGACACGACACCCAACCAGACACACATTTAATATATACAAGCAATGCCGCCCTTTCAGAGTCGCGAGGCGTACTGGAACGTTTTATGACCCATCCCTCTGTTTTCCCGGGCTGCGAGGCACATTTCCCGCGTCACACCAGCGACCCCACCATGGCGGGGATGGGAAACAAGCGCGGTTGGCGTTGAAATGAGATCCAAGTGCCGTCTCGCTTTTGCATTCGCTTTCGGCCATCCTCCGGTAGGTCATGTTTCCAGAAAGCAAAGGGTACGGACAGGTGGAGAGACAAAAAATGAAAGGGGAGGATTGCGACCTTGCAGTGGCGATGCTGCCTGCGCTGCGGCGCGGTGAACCGAACTTGGCATTGATGCAAAATCGCATGTTTGGGATGCCACCGAAATGAAAATCGAGGAGATAACGATAACAGCTGCTTATCGACCACTTATCGAGATCAGAACCGTGATTGGTCAGGCTTCCGCTTGCTGCTTCCGGGGTGCAGTGCCCCGCATCCACGCCTTTGATGTTGATTCCAAGGCGTGGAGAAAAAGCGACTGACCCGTGCAACCTCAAAAGCAGAGCTTCAGTGTGGAAACTGCCAGAAATCTCCCAGCATGATCCTCAACACCAACCACAAAAAACCTATCCTCACTCTATGAGTCTTGCAGAAACTAACCCAACTTAGTTAGACTCTCCCTCGGTTTAAGAGCCACACACGGATTCCTTTCCCCCGACTCGCCCGAGGTGCGGCTTCCGACGGCATTATTCAGCATTCTGACAAACTCTGCAGCGCTGCAGGCGCTGGAGCACAAAACGATTATTATTTCATCGTGCATCCCCTCGACAAAATCTGTCCTGGGAGATCTATTTTCTCACTGTTCTTTTCACCCACCGGTCAATTGCATTCTAGTGCTCTTCGCGGTTACTTTAAGCGCAACATGAGCGCTCCTATGACCGAAACCCAGCCGTTGCTGCCGTCCAAACGCCTCGAGAGCCCCGAACACGGCCGGCCGATCGCGGGGCACTCATACACCAATGTCAACAATGGCACGGCAGCGAGCGACACGACGGTAGAGCCCTGCGTCGTCGACTTTGACCCCTATGGCGATGTTGACAACCCGCTAGAATGGCCGACCGCTTTTAAATGGGGGATTGTCCTTTTGCTGGCGGTCACGGCGTTTACAGTGTATGTTTGCCCCTTTTCCACTTCGCCTTCCCACCTTTCTACCCCTCATCAGCTGTGAGATTCGAATACGGTCCCCGACATCCCCAAACCAACCCCTCTCGTATCCAGGGCATATCCAGGGCCGCTTCCGACAGGCTAACTTGTTGCAGAACATTCACCTGCATAGGTGTGATCCCCCTCGCCGCCGACATCGGCCGGGACCTGTCCGGCTCCGACGACACGTCCAAGTCGGCGAGCGTGCTCCTCGTGACGATATGGGAACTCGGCGAGGCCGCCGGCCCGCTGCTGATCGCCCCGCTGTCTGAGATGTACGGCCGGTACCCCGTCATCAATGGCGCCAACATCTTGTTTGTCGGGGCGACGGTGCTGGCGGCCACGAGCCGGACGGTTCCGACTTTTGTCACGGCGCGCGCCTTGACTGGTCTCGCGGTTGCTACCAACGTTCTGAGCCCTGCTATTGTGGGCGACATGTTTGCTTCTGAGGAGCGCGGCGGTGCTGTGAGTTTAGTGTTTTTGGCGCCGCTGCTAGGCGGTGCACTCAGCCCGGCGATTGCGAGCGCTGTTGCTGAGCATGCCGGCTGGCGAAGGGTCATCTGGATGAGCGTGGCGCTGGCGACGCTGTGTGAGATTGTGTTTCTAACCTTCTTCCGGGAGACGTACAAAGTGGCCATCTTGCGGAAGCGAGCGAGGAATCTCGGGCAAAAGATGGCCCTGGACGAGACGGCTGTTGTCGTCGAGGAGAAGAGAGGTCTGCGCGAGCTGAGAGAGGCAGTTCTCAGGCCGGCGAGCGTGCTCTTTGGCAGTGGCGTGCTTATGGCCATGTGTCTGTTTGGGTCCGTGGTTTTTAGCTATTATTACCTGATGAGCGTCACGCTGGCGGACATCCTGCGCGACGTATACGGGCTAGATTCCGTTGCTGCTGGGTTGTGTTTTATGAGCTTTAGTAAGTTCTCCGTCGCACCCGTGAGAGAGGTACGGGTGAAACTGACAGTTACAGGTATCGGTTCTGCCTTTACCGTCTTTGTGTGCAACCGCCACCTAGACAAAATCTACATCAAAATGCGGGACGCTCACAAGGGCGTCGGCTTGCCTGAGTTCCGGCTGCCGCTGACCATCTTCGGCGCCTTGACCATGCCCCTGGCCGTGGCGGCATACGGATGGACCGCCGCTTTGGGTCTTCCGCTGCCAATCCTTTTGCTTTCTGTGGCCTTGATTGGCACCACGCTGATGCTGGCCATGATCCCCATGATGGCGTACATCGTAGACGCTTTCGGTCTGTTCTCGGCCTCGGCCATGACGGGGATTATTGTGACCCGGTGTCTCATGAGTACCTTTCTGCCGTTGACGACTGGTCCGCTCATCGGCACTTTGGGGTATGGCTGGGCATTTACCATATATGCAGGGACCAATCTCGCGTTGGCGCCTATACCAATGCTGATGCTGCGATATGGGGAGCGGTGGAGGCAGTTTTCAAAGTATAGCAGGGACCAGTGAAGACCCTCAAGGGGTCGGATGTGAAACGGAGTTATGAGTTACGATACATAATGAGTAATGTAACGTACATCTAGAGAGACGAAAGAGATATTAGAAATCAACTAGACAAGAGTTGGCCGCTTCGGTCCCGGTGTATGCTGTCGTGATGGAGCCTCGCCGGAGATAAGGGGTGTGGAATGCCCGTTTGGTGGGACGTGAGTGGACGGCGCGGTTATCGTCATTCCTGTGCAAATCACGACGCGCGGGTGTTGGATGCTGTCGACTGGTACCACCACTGATCTTCGACGGTTCCCCGCATCGACTATACGAGATGGCAGCGAAATGCACACATGAGGAACTTTCGCAAACCTGCGAGAGGTTGACGTGATGATGAGGATCCCGAGTTGACATGGTAAGCTCCCCGAGATATAAGTCGAGATCATGGCCACGTCTAGAGGAATAGGTAGGGTTGTGTTCTCCGTAGAAATTCACACCAGAATCAAAATTGATCCAGAACCATGGCGACGACCACAATCGCAGAGACCGAGGAGGCCGCCCTCAAGCTGACCCTCGCCTACGACAAGGAGATCCACGAGGAGGTAACGGAATATGCCCCCATCCTCCCATTCAGCCACACATTAACCCATCTCGTGCAGTACAAATACGCCGCCTATCTCCCCGTCTACGATGAGAAAACCACCTTCCCGCCCCTGCAGCCATTCGAATTCAACGACCGCGGCCTCGTCGCCAACAAGGACAAGCCCAATCTTTTGTCCCCAAACAACACCTCCCTCAAGGTGTCCAAGCTCACGCCAGTCATCGGCACCGAGATCCGCGGGCTGCAACTCAGCCAGCTCAACGACCTTCAGAAAGACGAGCTGGCACTGCTGATCGCCGAGCGCGGCGTCGTCATCTTTCGCGACCAGGACTTTAAGGACATTGGCATCGACAAGCAAAAGGCATTTGGGCGGTACTTTGGGCCGCTTCATATCCATGTACATTCGTCCCCTTTTCAACGTCACCCATGATACTGATGAACCCCCCCAAAAAAGCCCGTCGGCGCCCATGTCAAAAACCACCTCGAGCTGCACAACATCTACCTCGGCCCCGACAACGAATACCGCAACAAGCGGCGCAGCACCCGCCTCACCACGACCGGCTACCACTCCGACGTCTCGTACGAGCACCAGACGCCCGGCATCACCATCCTGACCCTCCTGTCCGTGCCCCCTGTCGGCGGCGACACAGCCTGGGCTTCGCAGACGGCCGCCTACGCCCGCCTCTCCCCGCCGATCCAGGCCCTGCTCGAAGGCCTGCGCGCCGAGCACAGCGGCTACCCGCAGGCCGAGGGCGCCCGGCGCGACGGCAAGTTCGTCCGGCGCGAGCCCGTCGTGAGCGAGCATCCTATTGTCAGGATCCACCCCGCCACGGGACAAAAGGCGCTGTTCGTCAACCCGGGGTTTACGAAGCGGATCGTCGGGCTGAAGGAAGAAGAGTCGGATGCGCTGCTGAAGTTGCTGTTTCAGCATATCTCGCTCGGCCAGGATTTCCAGGTCCGCGTCAGGTGGGAGGAGGGGACCGTCGCGCTGTGGGATAATCGGGTTACGGCGCACACGGCTATATCGGACTATAATGTGCGCGAGCCGCAGGAGGGGTTGAGGCATGGGTTTCGGATTACCACGCTGGCGGAGCGGCCGAAGGGGGTGGGTGGGTTGGAGTCGGTTTGGTAAGGGCATGTTTGCGAGGTTTGGATTGCTCAGGTACATGTTATTGAGAAATGTCGTCTTAGCTCATCAAGGATCAAGATTTTCCAGGGCGTAGAGTGCTTCGGTCGTGTCTTCGGTCAGCGGCTTGAGATCGCGCTGCAGGTCGGCGAATGCCGGGTCGTGAAGAAGAAAGTAATCCCGCTCGTCGACGCTCTGAAACTGAACGACGAAGCCGTGGGTGTGATGGTCCTGGGCTGATTAGCGCTGAAGCGCATCCCAGAAAAATTCGGGAAGCTCTTACGAGAAATGCAGGAGGCGTGTCGGCGTTGATGTTGGTGATGTAGGGCACCCCGGTATACGGGTGGTGGCAGTTTTCCTTCAGCGCCAGCATCCGTGATAAAGCCTAGGAATGGTTTAGCCGGTATCCATGAATATTCGCATGCGCTGCATACCTCGTCGACGGTGCCCGGGCTGACCTCTGGCTTGAACTGGAACAGGATGACATGCTTGACGTTGTGGTGCGAGCACGGCGCTGCGAATGAAGCTATTCCCAGCGGGTCGAAGAGGACCAATCGGACGAGACCGCAAATCAGAATCGAGAGGGCGATCAGCTTTGCCGGGCTGTGCCGGGGCTTGCACTCGTCGTCCAGCTCCAAGCCCTTCATGGTGCAATGCCTTTTGTTGTTGACGGTCGCGATATTCCAAAAAAAAAACACGAAGGGACATGTCTGAAGGAGAGGGAGAAAAGGGAGCCCAGGTCATTTAAAACATAATAAGCCAACATCATGCCAGTGCCGCCGGGGCAATTGCTCACTATTGCGCTGCAATTTGGCCGTCCAATGGCCGGCCGGTCTAGACCGCTGCGCCAGCGTTGTACTCACAGGAGTCGATCGGGCCAGGCCGGTCTGGCGTCGTTTTGCGAACCAACGCATTGGACACGCTGCGAATCCTGCAGAGGCCGCCACGCCGCCTGCTCGGTTGGTGCTGCCGTCAATGCCAGTCTGCGGCCCGACCGATCAAATTTCGGTGTCCACTGTGGTTAGCTCCTTCCTCTGCAAAATACGAGCTTCTCAAACACTCCTCCCTTTTCCATACCTACCTCAGGCATGCCTTTCCAAGCCCCGACACGTGGAAATTCGTCCCGGTCAGGACGTGCATGGTTGAGCGACTCTTGCCTCGGCATGTCAACAACACCGGCTCCCCACCAGCAACTTCCCGACAGCCTGTCGCAATGGCTCTGTGAGAGCTGCTCCATGACGACATGTGCTTCCAGGTGTACCTGCCTTGAGATCCTGCGCTTTTTCAACGAATACCAGATGGCATCATGTCTCGACCCTCGCATCCCCCCTCTCCCCGAGACTTCTCCCAAGCATCAAACAAGCCCGTATTTTCATCTACCTGTCCACATTCGAACGTGAACAAAAATGGAAGCATTGGAAGGCCAGCACGCGGAAGACCAGCACGCGGAAGGCCAGCACACGGAAGGCCAGCACTCGCCTCGTATCCCGGACACCTCGTTGAAGCTCCGCAGCGGATTCCAGATGCCCCAGTGGGCATTCGTCATACCCGGGGCCTGTACTGTAGGTAACTTGATTCTCCCGAAATACACGTGGATCATCTTCTGACTTATCTAGCTTTCGGACATGATGGTGCACGTTCGGCGAGCGTTCGACATGGGCTATCGCCATGTAAGTAGGCTTTTGTCAAATCCCAACAAGTCTACGTATTACCTAATTAAGGTACTGGAGGTTCCTAGGTAGCTAACGTCAACACAATTAGTTTCACCATGTCCCCTACGAGACCGACGACATCCAAGATCTGACAAAGGGAGCCGCGGCCCTCCGGTCTCTGGTCGAGGTCGGCGGATGTCAACGCGACGAGCTCTTCATCTCCTCGGAGGTAACTAAACTTGGCGGCTTTCGGAACGCCGGCTACGCACTTGTGAGAGCCGAGGTAGAAGCGATTGTCCACGAGTACGGGGAGTCGATCGGATATGTCGATCTGATGGTGCTCAGCTACCCCAATAACGAGCCTGCCTTTGAACGCAAGGCCGAGTGGCGGGCACTGATGGAAATGGTGGAAGCTGGCAAGGTGCGCAGCATCGGTGTGTCTGACTACGACATCGGGCTCCTCCGCGAGCTCAATACACACGATAGACAAGTCGCGCGTCTCCGCCGTGAGAATCCCTCTGTAGGTGGTGCCGTCCTCAGTGTCGTGAGGTGGAACATTCAGCAATGGAACGCCGGCAAGGAGATTGCCGCCTGGTGTGCGCCCCGCGGCATCCGCGTCGAGATCTACGGCTTGCTCCCCCACGGCCCCGTCACGTGTCAACATACGTGTCAACATCCTCTGAAAGTATTGGCAACGTCTTACAACACATCACAGGCGCAGATTCTTTTACGCTGGATGATTCAGAAGAAGTATATCCCGCTACCGGATCATCCCTATACCCCGGGTGCCCTAGTAGACGCAGTGCACTATGAAAAAAATGCCAGGGTTTGCCAGTTTGAACTGACCCAGGATGAAGTTGCGCGGGTGTCGGAGGTGGAGTTCTGGCCGGTACACTGGGCCCGTCTTGGTATTCCGCATCATTTTAAGTCGAACAGAAAATTAGCGAAGGCAACAAACAGTGGTGGCAGATAGCTTTCTAGCATCCTTCTCTTGAATGTGCTAGCATGTCTCTAGCACTACTAGCGAATTGAACACTCGGATTACTGGTGCTTATTATGCCCATGGCCGCATGGCAATTCTGGTCTTCCCAAAGGTGTGACCACCGAGAGTGAGCCTCTCCACACCAAGAAGAATAGGTAACCCCGTAGCAGACATCGGAGCTGAGGCGAGTCAGTCGTTTCCCTCAAACACCGCCCTCAGATGTTCACGAGATTGACATTCAATACGCTACAGAGCCCAAGATACTCGAAAACCCCTCCAGTACCTGGATGCTCTTCCGCGATCAGACACAGGATACAGCTCATCCTGGAATCCAGAAAACCTACATCTCGCCAAGTTCCGTTCTCTTCCAATTTGCTAGGCCTCGGACTCAGCCGTAACTGCACCCCGTGATCAGAAAAATCCTTCGCAACGGCAGACAACCCCGACAATATCAGGACTTACACAGCGGCGGCCCGGGGAACTGATAAACAGGCTTAGCCTCGTCATTGTAGATGTTATAGTGCACGCCCGCATCCGTCGGCGTATAGAGCTCGGTCCCGACCACGCCGGGTGGGCTTTCCGCGCCGCCGCCCGTGATCTGGACGTTGACGCACTGCGGATAGAACTGCGCGGCGCCGACGTCGTACGCCGAGTGCAGCGCGATGATCTCGTTGCGCAGCACGTAGTTGCCGGGTTTAATCGATGACGGGATCGCGACGGTCCAGGCGCCGTTGTTGTCGCGCAGCTTGTCGGCCGCCCAGTAGCCGGCCTTGCCGCCGCCTACACCTAAACTGATCTGGCCTGCTTGTTCGATCTTGAACCATTTGAGGGTCGTCTTGTCGGTCTGGGTGCAGTCGCCGTTGCAGGGTGCTAGGTAGGATAGGATCGGGCCGTGGTGCGAGTCCGGCCAGGCGGTCCAGTGCAGGTCGACGGTGCTGCCGGCCGCGATGGGTTGCGTGGAAATCTTGGCGTTGGTGGCGTTGATGGAGCAGATGATGTCGGGCGTGTTGACGTTCTTGCTGTATACCGGCCCGGTGTCGTCGTTCCATGCCGGCCATGCTGCGGTGCCTTGGTCTGGGACCCATGGCGCTGCTGTCGGGTTGAAGCCGGTGTAGTTCTTTCCGCCGATGGTCCAGATGTCAATCCAGCCGTGGGCTGATACGAGGCCGACCGAGGCCAGTACGATGGCGGCGGTGGCTTCAGCCCGCATTATGACCTTGGTGGCGGCCGGTCCAGGGGAAAAAAAAAAAAGGGGGGGGGGGGGGGGTGGTTGTCCTTGGTTTACTCTCAGGATTGATGACAGAGTTGAACGCTCTTTTCAAGTATTTAAACGCTTACACTTTGTTTGTCCTCGACGCAGCACGTGGCTTATAACTGTTGACACCAGAACCGGGTCAGTAACCAGTCCCGGTGGGGTGCAGATCACACTGGCAGCTTTTGGAACGGATGTCACGCCCCGAACTCGGTAGAGTTTGGCTCCCGTCATTTACCGGCCGATGACCCGGAAGCGTTCTTGTTAATTTCGTTTACTCCCGCACCCTCAAGAGATGCCAGGCTTGAGCCCGATTGGTGCTAATTTTCTTGTTCGATTCAGTGTTAACAGGGCTATCTTCGTTAGATCAGGAAAATTATTTCTCCGTGGGATTCAAACAGAGGCAGGTTGGCGTCTCCATGTCGCCGTACGTAGGTACATAAACCCGAAAGTTGCGTTCACGACAACTCTTCTAGGAAGTTCCAAGTGTGAGAATTTGAGGACCCTCCCGAGCGGTGTGTCGTTAGTGATGCTGGCGAAGTCAGATTGATGTCACTGTGACAGTCTCATTGTTTGCCTGCAGGCAAATGAATGGGGTTATTCGCAACCAGTTGATGATGTATGGATAGGTCTGGCCAGATTTTACCTGGATACAAAGCACAGATTCTCTGCTACGAGCTTTGTTTCCCACACCAGGAACTCGGATCTGCGGAGCTATCAGCCATCTCTCGTTTATCTTTCGAGATTTCTCCTAGTTTCGCGCTTTATTCAACCCATGAACCAGGAAGTTTGGGTTCCGCAGTTTCCTCTTCCTCTTGGATACCAGGGTCCTCCACAAGACTCCAGAATAAGCCGGCCCACTCTTCCTCACATATCTCCCATTCGAATCGCCAATCGGCTGGCTTAGATCCTACAACGAGCTTTCGGAGGCGGACGGGTCGTGCTCCAGAATTTGGATCATGCGTAGATGCATGACACTTTGGCAACTCTGCGAATACATCATAGGGCCTGGTGCACCATGCATGGTCCCATATTTCGGGCCATTCGCCTACAACAGCGCTTGATCAGTACAACTCATCTGGTATTGAGTAGGTTGATATGAAGATATCGGCTCACGCAATGATTCCACCTCCCATTCTCCGTAGACGTCCAGTTCAATGCCCATCTCCTGCAGCACATCTAGCCATTGAACCAACACCCGCGTAAGTAGCACAACGGGACTGCCGTTGTTTTCCTCTTGATCCCAGGCGTACACGGTGCCCTTGACAAGGCCAAGAAGAGGTGTTTCCCCCCAGAAGACCCAGGAGACATCCTCGCCGTCCAACGTCGTCAATGTTGCTATTGTCACAGTATCGCGGAGAATTCTGGTCCAGTTCTCCGGAACAGATCCGAGTTTGACAAGCATTCTGGCCCACTCAAACATCTCGCGAGGAAGAAGCGAGCGGGTTCCCTCGCTATGTAGGACCACTGAGCTCGGGCTCAGCTCTCCCGTAGAACAGAGTGACAACCGAAAGAGTTCAGCCTGGTCGGACTCGTCAAAACCGAAAAGATTCAATATTTTGGTAATCAGTAGTCGGTTGACATGTGATAGTCGATCGTAGTCTAGGACCAAACGATTGCGAAGCGTTCGGAGGTCCATCGCACGTCTGAGAACGTCACTGTTAAGCCTGACTGACACCAGGAAGTGCCAGAAAGTCCACAAAACAAAGTTTCCGTACATGTTGAAAAGTTGGGGGTTCCAGCAAGTCCCAATTTCGTCCGACAAGACGAAATCCAGCCACGGGGAGTCGATTCCCTCTCTCAAATCGGAGGCCATCGATATCAATAGTCCAACGGCTGCGGGACTAGAAGCTTGTCAGCGGAGAAGTTCCTGGTTGAGGCAAGCTTGGCTGGTCGTCGCTTACAAGCCACTGACTCTTTTCGGCCACTTCAGACCCATGTGTAGAAGCATCCGTACAGTTGATACGTTGCTGCAAGTTGCCGCCTAGTGGATTGGATCGAGTTAGTCGTTACAACTAATAATCTAGTATCTCCAGGGAGCGCGGTATATGTACGTACACAGAGGAGGTCGTTGTGGAAATCCGCATCATCACGGATCACAGCTTGTCGAGACCGGAATAGGTACTGCAAGTCGTCTATCGCACCGGCTCTCGCCAGTTCCTTGAGGAAGGCGTCGTCCGGCGAGCGTATTATGGGCTGAAACACGATCTTCCAGCCCACATAGGACCTAGAAATGAGCAGTTCCCACGCCCGACGCACTGCTAAGCCAGTGGTAGGTGTGACGATCCTGGCCTTAAAGCCACCTGGGGCCTGCCTGAAGATAAATTGGCCGGTTTTTGGCGGCGTGGGCCAGACATCCTGAGAGTCTGGATGTGAACAGGAATCATCCGCACGATTCGGTGCGTGAGTCGTCTGTTCTTCCTCAGCAGGGACATTCACCAGCTGCGAAGTCGATCGCTCGGCAACTGCAGGTGATAAGCCGGTGCTGCTGACGCTTAGTCTTTCCATTACGAGTTCATGATGTGACCGAACGAGATGCCTGCCAGTGGTTAGTATCGACTGCCTCCTGAGCGTGCGCTCATTCACTGATCAGGTACCTGACTCACATCAAATGAAGGTTCTGGGCTAGAGAGAGCACCCTCACGGCATTTTCTAACCGCTTTTCTAGAGCTGAGACCTCGTCTTTTTTGAAAACCGCCTTAAGCCCGGTGAACTTCCTGCGCACGTGGGATGGTGCATTCAAGCGCCTCTGGATCTCTGTCGCGAATGCTTCCAGTTCCTCCGACGCTCTTCGACAAGCCATCACCGCCTTGCTGGCGCTTGGATCGTTGCGGATTCCCACGAGGCCGCCATCCGGTAAGGAAAGCGCAGCACCCGTGCCGTCTATGACTGGGTTGAGGATCTCGAGTTCGGCGAGGAGGTGATCGATCCTTTGCGGGATGCTGCCAACTTCGTCACACAGGCGTTTGATTCGAAAGACGACTAAGCCAAGCGCGCTGACAGCTTGACCGACGGCGATGCCACTTGCAACCACCCCGAGAGCTTCTGCCATTTTCACCTGGCTGTGTTGTGAGGTTTATCGCCGTCATGCGCAGGCATGGAGAAGGTGAATGTCGAGCGGGGTAAGTGTGAGTCGCCGACTGCTCGAGGCGTTTCGACTTCGGGACCGGGCTGTGCAAGGCGTCCCCTAAGGCACCCCGCGGTATCTTCCTATCAGACTTTTCATTTCTTTCCTCTCCTATTCCATCTATACAAGAGCCTGCGTTGCGATCATCCGCAACAATTGTGTACTACTAGGTACCGTTATAGCCGTCAGTATATTCAAATCAGGTTATTCAAGAGACCTTTGGTATATAACAGTCTTCTATGCGGCTGTCTTGCTACGTACCATCACGGTATATCGTAGGTGAGTACATTCGGACATCAGCCACCGTACCCGCTGTTGAATTCATTCCAGCTCAGGGCTGCATCCGGGAAAGCCTCGCCCAATTAGCAACAGATCACACCAGCTCCAACTCAGGCCTACAAACGAAGCGGGAAGTTTCGTGTGCCCATATTCGCCAGGCCGCTGCACATTGCATCTACATAGGTAGTTATCTGTACCTCGGCATCCTGCCGCTTCCGTAACCGTTTATACGGCCTTAGGGGCTCGTTACAAGATAGACTACAGAAGATGGGGGCTCTGGCAGCTAAAGCCTGCATCTGTAAGCTGCCTGCAGGGTCCGCGCCTTGCACATCGACCACATCCAAATATCTCATCACAGAATTTCCGCTGAAAAAGAGGGTAGCAAGCGGCACGTAGTGAGCTTTTACCACTTTCGGAACAATCCAAGACGAACAGTAGCATGCCCCAAAAGATTTGAAAAGAAGTCCAACCCTCCAAAAGAAATCAATCGTTGCCGGAGCCAAGACAATATTCCTCGACATCTCAGTAAGCCAGAGGCATAAGGCGGCATTGCGCAATCACAGCGACGTCTTCACAGCACACCAGAGCGATAGACTTCTAACAAGCCGACGGCAAGACCGAGACTTGGCGATCTGCAGGATTGACACTACTCTCAAAAAACTACCGATACCATGGGTTTCCCCGCAAAGCAATTAGGGATGAATGAGCTGTGTATACCCCCTTGGTCGATATTGCAGTGGAGGGCGGCAATCAAGACGTGCGGCCCGGGTACGCCAAGCCGGAAAAGATCAAGGGGTTTATATTCCCATCGTAAACCCACCAGAGGTGAGCTGGACTGTGGTTTTCCTGCCCAAGTTTTGTAAGCGAAGACAAGATGAAGTTGTCCATCCCCGCAGTTCTTGCAGTCGTGACTGCGGCCTCGGCGGCCGAGTCGCTTGCTTCCCTGACGGCCGACCTGCACCGAGCCGAATCAGTCCGTGAGATCAAGAACCTGCAAAAGACATACGCACAACTGGCTGCACATGGACTCTGGAACAACATGAGCGCACTCTTCGCCGAAGATGGGGTGCTGGTCTGGGGTCAGGGGAAGCCAGGTGCGGATATCCTGGCGGCAGCGGACGCCATCTCGTCGACCGGACCGGCAGCCATTGCGGCGTTCCTGAAATCGGACGCTGGGAAGATGGACGGCATCGAGCCGGGCTCGTTGCATGCTCTTATCCACGAGATGCCCGTCATCACCCTGTCGGCTGATGGGCAGACTGCCAAAGGACGCTGGCACTCGCAACGCTTTTTGGGAGATGGCCTGGGCAAGACCAAAATCCAGGGCGGTTTGATGGAGAACGAGTACGTTCTCACCGGTAACACTTGGAAAATCAAGTTGATCCGGTACTATCCGCTTTACGACGGAGACTACAAAAAGGGGTGGAACAACGTCGGCAACAACAGCCTGCCCATCGTGCCCTATCACTACACTCCAGATGAAGCGGGAGATCCCATCACGCAAGCATCGACTTCGGCCGACACAAAACCTCTAACTCTGGAAGAGCTGCAATACCGCATCACCCGGCTCAACGACGAAGACGAGGTCCGCAACCTGCAACACACCGCCGGCTACTACGTCGACCGCCGGATGTGGCCCGACGTGATCGACCTCTTTACCGTAGACGGCACCGTATCCGTCGACGGCCGTGCAACTGCCCCAGGCCCCGCCGGCATCCAGACAGCCCTCGACCGTATGGGACCCGAGGGCCTCACCACCGGCATCCTCAATGACCACCCAATCTACCACATGATTGTGTCCATCAGCCCAGACGGCAAAGAAGCAACCTCGCGCGGCCTCGAAATCGGCATGATCGGCGACTCAAACCAGAAAACAAGCGAGTGGCGGTTCTGCGAGTTCCGCCATCGCTACGCAAAAGACAACACCACGGGCATCTGGAAGATCAAAGAGCTCGCCTACACCCGTTTGATGGTAGCCAGCTACGCAGAGGGCTGGTCACAAGGCGGTCTCCTCCCAAGAAACAACACAACCCGCAAAATCCCAGCCTACCTCGACATCCTCGGCCGACTAGCAAACGCAACCCAAAAACCAGCCAACTGGACGTCCCCGTCATCCTCATCCTCAAACCCAACAACCCTCCTCCCCGACCTCCGCCGCCGTCTCTCCCGCTCCACAGCCTTCGACTCAACCGAAAACATCTCAGCAGCATACGGCTACTACATCGACGACATCCTCTGCGACGCCATCGGCGCGCTGCACGCAACAAAAGGCTTCAAAGAGTCCCCCGGCGTAGGCTGGTACCAGACGCCGGCGCGGATCTCCCAAGCCTGCTCGGCGCGTTATGGGGACCGCAACCTGACGACTCTGCGGGCGAATGTCCCGCTGCACTGGCGCATCCAGCCTGTGATTATCGTCTCGCATGACGGGCGGTCGGCGAATACGAGGATTCGGAATCTGCAGATTATGACGACTAGGGATACGGGTAGTACCCCGGGTGGGTTTAACGGGGGGATGTATCACGACCAGTTTGTGCTCGAGGGCGGGAGGAGGAAGATCTGGTGTCTTACTATTGATGAGTTTTACTGGACGAGTGCGAGCTGGAAGGGCGGGTGGGCCGGGGTGAACTCGTCGACGGCTGTGGCGAGGAGAGGTGGTGGAATCAAAGAAAAGCGGCAGGGGATCAATGGGTTTGTGCCGGACGTGGCGGTGTCGGATCCGAAGTTGGATCCGCGCGAGGTTGGGTTCAATGGCGGGCCGGCGGCCGTGGTGGCGTGGCCGCGGATTTTGAGGATGTGGTGGTCGTTTCGGAACCCGGTGTCGGGACGCGTGCCGGAGGCGTATTGGACGGGTTGTGTGCCGTGTAAGGCTAGGCCGGAGTGGTATTTGGAGGCGAATGGGTGGGAGGAGCCGCCGACTGGGCCGGGGAATGGTACGGCTGCCGTGGTAAGGGTGAGGTGAGGCTGGCCGAGAAGGGGGGGGAGGGGTTGGTTAGGTATGTGAAGGGTTGTGTACTTGTTGGCATGGTTTGCAAACAGGTTATTGATGAATTTGCGATCCCGAGCCATTGAAGTCTTCCGTTATCTCCTATTGAAGCCTTGAGAGGTAGCTTGGGGCAACGACTTGTCGACTTCTCCTAGCCAGGAAATCTCGCATCCATATCCCCTCAGCCGAGTCGTCAAGGCGCAGTATCTCCCAGGCGACGGCAATGGCCCAGTGAATGACTTCTGGAGCGCTGGCATCCAACCGGCCCTTCACGGACAGGTAGTACTGAGTGCAGCGGCATGTTTCCCTAGCTGCAATCCGTTCATCGATACGCATGCTCTTCGCCGTCTCGACTTGGGCCACAAAATCTCGTGTTGAAGACTCATCGGGAGATTGAGACCTCAGGACTCTCAACACATGCATCAGCGCGAGGTTGTATAGCATAAGCATCGTGGCGGCAGGGAGATTCGGAATCGCTGCAATGGTGATTATAGATGCCTCGGGGTCCTCACCTCGTCCGTCGGACCAGGAGGAATTCCCAGGGAGAGTGTGAATAGGAATTTTGAGATAGTTGCAGTTCCAGTTCTGTCTCCACTGGTGGAGGTGTCGTAAAAGGCCACACGCTTGTCGCTCTTTGTCGTCTTGTTGCGTCTTTGCCATGGTGGGATCTGCCGTCTCAGCCGACGACATGGCATTGCCCTCGGCGAGTAGAACGCTGCAGTCGGCCAAAGCATCATAGAGGTCCTGTCCCTCGAGCTCTTGGCACGAGGCATTTGCCCTCATGGCTCTTTTCCATTCTGGTCTGGCGAGGATCGAGGGTCGTCCGAGCTGCAGGGCGGCCGCGACAATCATGAAGCGGATGCCTTTGCAGAAACCAGGCGACTTCGTAGACCAAAAAGACACCGGATCCTGAAGATCGAGGAGCCGATCTAGGCCCATCATGTGTGTCCAGCAGCTGTCAGGAGTAGTAGGCAATAACAACTCGGAGATTGCCAATGCGGCCACAGCGAGGATGACATCGTCGGGGGAGTGCCGTGTTACATCTGACAATGCATGGTTGAGTTGCCTCAGCGCAACACCGTGCATGACATAGCCTTGTCTGGCGGTGTCCGGCTGTTTGTGCTGTATGCCGAAAAGGAGGGTGGCGAAGCCCATGATGGCCTGGTGCGAAACTCGACGGCTGGCGACAGCGGTGCCCACTGGCATCAGGTCGTCAGCTTTGGTGTCGTTGATGGCAGAAACCATAAGGCCGCCGCGTAGAAGCTGCGACTTCGTGTAGCAGATGTAGACATCGAATCCCGTGGTACTGGGCGGGGAGGATAGTGGTGCTGCCTTCTCGTGGATGATGAAGGCCATGCCTCTAGGCCCACCGCATTCGAGATTCAAGCGCCGACATCGTCTGCAGACCGGCCGGCCCTCGTCTTCAGCACAGTTTAGTGGAATCGTCCGTTGCGTCCGAGGGTGATGCTTACCGCATTTGACCCGGCTATTTCGGCAGGTCAAGCAACCCCTTGATCTCCCACCAATGTTAACCATGGTGTGCGCTGGCAGTCACCTTCCACGTATTGTACCTGGACAGAGTCTTTTGTGGTTGTTCAGCAGAGAAACTCGGCTTGTCTGGCAACGTAACCCTATAAAAAGTCAAGGCAGACACGAATGGTGCATACTTGTGTCAGGGGAATCCTACGCCATCCCGCATCCAGCCCAATGCGCGACATGAGACACGAGGCCGAGGCTTACCAACGGTAACTTAATTGATCCTACGCTATACCGCATGCAGCTTATTGCGCGAGCTTCGTCCATCATTGGCCCATTGGGTCGAGGAGACAACAACTCCATCTCCATCTTTTGGCTAGCTACCTGCCCTATAAAAGGGACAACTCATTTTGCCTTGACCTTGGGATGGCGGCCAGTCAACACCCGCTTGCATCTCTGACAACTACCTACCTCGGTAGAGCCTACGACATCGTCCCTGAAAAATGGCCACACGTACATTCATCTTCTGGCTCATGGCCACCCTTTTACCCGCGGTGCACGGCCTCCGCATCGAAGCAAGCCAGGACTTTCCCCTCGGCTCCGAGGTCGAGAACATTGCCCTGAGACCGTCAGGATCCGTCCTCGCCACCGTCTACACCTTTCCGCACATCTACGAAGTGGCGCCCCGATCCAATTCGACACCCAAGCTCCTGCACACCTTCGCCAACACCACCGGCGCCTGCGGCATCACGGCGTCCTCGACGCCCGACGTGTTCTTCGTCGTCACGGGCAACTTCTCCTTCCAAACCTTCAGCCCAGCGCCCGGGTCCTACGCCATCCACCGCCTGTCCTTCACCAAGTGCGGCCGCCCCGTCGTCGAGCAGCTCGCCGCGCTGGGCACCATCGCCCAGCCCAACGGCATCATCTCCGTACCGGGCACCCCGTACGTTCTGATCGCAGACAGTCTCGGCGGCTTCATATACCAATTCGACACCAAGACGCTCCAGCTGACCACGTACTTTGACCACCCGCTGCTGAAGCCGACACGCTCCGACATCCGCTTCGGCGTGAACGGCGTCAAGCTCTCGCGCGGCTTCCTCTACTTCAGCAGCACGAACCAGCAGATAGTGGCGCGGATCAAGGCGACCGGCGCCGAGGCGGTCCTCGCCGGCAGCCCGGAGATTGTCGCCACGTCTACGCCCGTCGACGATTTTATCGTGAACGACCTGAATGGCGATGTATACGTGGCCGAGTCCGAGCCCAACAATGGGATTGGTTTCGTCAGCGAGAACGCCTACGGTTCTGTTCCCGTCACGATTGCCGGCGGGCCTAATACTACGGTTCTGATGGGCCCGACGGCTGCCATCTGGGCAAAGGGTGCTGTGGGCAAGACGTTGCTCGTCTCGACCACGGGCGGTTTTGAGCAGTTCTTCACCGGGAACTATACTGGGGGAGGCACGGTGTCCGTGGTGCATCTGGACTAGAGTGTGTTTCCTCGAGTTTGTATTATCATCATTGGTGTGGAAACCCATCCCGGTTGGACGGAGATAATAAACGTCACGCTCAGTTCTATACATAATAAACTAGAGTCAATTGTTGCCCATGGTCAGGGAGGTCATACGGAGCGTTTTCATTTCATGTGGGTATAATCAAACACGGTATGTAGCAAACCCTGACGGTGGACTGGTCTCATTTTGCGGAAAAGATAGATATTGATCTCAGAACAAATTGATATCTAACCATCCTGGACTTATGTGTTTCAGCTCCTTCTTCCCAACCACCAAAACACAAAGCCCAGCCCGCATAAAATCAGTAGGTGAGGCGCAACGAATATGACCAAAACAATAAGGCCGAAAGAAAAGCCAAACACAGCAAAGCCCCATATATGCCATAGAAAGTAAGTCAGAACCAGTTTGAAGATAAATGAAAAGGACACGGGGAATGCGAAGTCCTCAGCTGCCGAGTCTATCATCGGTGGCCGTTCGGACGGTGAACTACCTCCCGTTCCAAACACCAACCAGACAGCCAGGACGCACCCAAGTATAATAGCCCATCCATATACCGCGGTGCGAAGCTCGGAATCTTCGAGATCAGAACGATTGAGATTCATGTGTACAGGAACATTGAAAAAAGCGCAATTCGTCAATTGAACAAAGAGCTTTGCCGCGGGGATGAGAGACCGTTTCTTGATGTCTTTCGGAACCGCATTGACCGCGACTGCGTGCCTAAGAAGGAGGTATACCACCATGAGCCGTCGTTGGGGTCTCGCCCCGTCGGTGCTCGGCACACCCGTTACCCGGACTTGCGCATGCCACGCCTGGTTGAATCGGACGACGGCGAGCTCGAGAACCGAAACGCCGTCCCTCCGGATGTCGATCCTGGCGCCCCGGCGGATGAGCATCCGGACTGTCCGGGGATCTCCGACCTCAACAGCCTCGGCGAGGAGCGGCAGATCGCACGACCCCAGTGCCGGTTGGCCATCTGGTATTGTCCTCAGCAGGATGCGAGCGAGACCGGGTCTAGAGGCGAGCAGGGCGGTGTAGATGCAGCCGTATTTGCCGTAGCTCAGGTCCGGCCGGTTGCTCAGCAGCCAGCGGAGGAAGCCCGGCTCGTGGAAGCCGGCGAGGATGCTCGCGCTTATCAGCCTAGCGGCCATCGTGCCGTCGATGACGGGCAGGGGGTTCATCCAGACGACCGAGCTGCAGCAGTTTCGGAGGACTTGGAGCTTGGCGGTGTATTTTGCGAGACGGGCGTCGAGGAGGGCGTGGTTCGAGGTTATGATGGCCCAGACCATCATGTCTGGGGCGTGTCCGCGCAGCCCTCGGACTTGGTCGATGCCGATGCTGGGGCGTACGAGCTTGAGACGCTGGACGAGATTGCTCCACTGGAAACAGTTCGCGTAGTCGGCCATGTCGGTTAGCGCTTCCCAGAGATTGTAGACCCTTGCATCCTCCTTTGATATCGATGTCGAATGCAGAAGCCAGTACTCCTTTGCGTAGGGGAGGAACGTGAATTCGTCTTCGACGCCTGGAGGTCTTCGCTGTAGATCCTCAGCCACGTTGCTGACATCAACGGCTGCCAGGGCTTGGGGTTTGCTCGTCTGCTTGAGCCGGGAGAGTTTCGATACGATCTGGACGACAGCTTTCGACGAGCCGGTGGGTGCTGCTGACTTCGTGAATTTGATGACGGCCTGGGGGTTTGGAAGCAAGGACGCCTCGGGTTCTGGATCTCGATGCGGCACCACAGTGCCTCTTGTCTCGAAGCTATGCATGTAAGTGACCAAGATGCCGAGCATCTCGCGGTGCGCATCGTCGGCTGAAAACTGCCACTCCGAGGGTGGGGAGCTATTGTTCCTGCTCTCCTTTCCATCACACATCTGGCCCAGCAGAAACTGCCGAACGCTAGGATGAACCAAGTGAATGGTGAGCTCTTCCTCGTCGATAACTACTAGTCCTCCGCAGCAGGATAGCGTGGCGAATATGTCATTGATCATGTTATCTAGGGCCCATGATATCTCCCCGGGAACGATGCTCAAGCATTGGCGGAGATCTTCAGCGGAAAGAGGTCGGAATGCCGCCGTGAGAAGCTTGAGAATCCGAAGCTGGTATCGCTCGCCAGTCTTCTTGCATCGCGAAAGTATGCGCTTGTACACGTCTGGGAGGCTTTGGGGGAGTGACTGGAGTGCTCGCCGAATGTCCCGGTCGGTTCCATATTTATGGCAGATGGTTTGCAGCTGCAGCGAGACCCATAGGAACCTAAACCGTTAGCGAGTTATTGCCGTTTACCAGAGTTGGTACTTACATTCCCTTCGACCCCGTTATCAGACGATCCTCAATCTCGCGAACGAGACCCGCGTCACTCACGGCGAGTTCTCCCGAATCCAACAACGATCTTAGCTCGAATTTTACGAATTCGGCAATATCAGGGTTGTTTTCAGGGATGGCGAGAAGAATATCAGGGTCTAATCGGTCGTACTCCTTCCATTTTCCCCTGTTCGCTTCCAGTCTTAAGGACACGCAGAGATGAATGCGAAGGAACGTTTGGAGCTCCTTGAGATAGCCCAAAAGCAGTATCTTCTCATCAGCCTCGCATTCGTCAAGACCATCGAGGATAACGTATATGCGTTGCGCTGCGGGCAGAACCTGGCGGAGTAGAGCAACCACGCCGTCGAGACTCAGATCATCCGGCATGTCCGGCAGGTCGTTCACCCATGCTTCATCCTGTATGGAAGCCAGAATCTGTCGAGAAAGCGACCCTAGAATCGCCCTTGCCGTGATGCTCCGGACGTCGTTCGGCTGGACGAAAAAGTAGGCAGTCGTGTACTCCCGTCGATGATTGGAAAGAACCAAGTCATCAACCATATTTGCCATGAGAACTGATTTCCCGGCGCCGAGCCTGCCATTGCAGAGCAGCGTGCAGCTGGATTTCCGGCCTTTGAACATGCGGTACGAAGGTTCCTGGAGGAAGAACGTAGCGTTGCCCTGTTTTCGAAGCTTGACCCATGCAGGCTCGTGCTGATACTCTGAACAAGCGTTTAGCCACTCGAGACGTATCCCGGACGTTCTTTTCTTTTCCTTCATCCCAGAACCCAAGGTGACTCGGCAAAGTGATTTCGATTTCGGATGGTGCCCTTTGCTGACGGTCTCGCTGAGGAGATGGGTGACCTCGCGGTCAATCATCTGAGCCCACTGGCCAAGGTCGTGCTTCATATTCTTGAGCGTGTGGTCGGCGAATACCGCCACAACCAAAGCACGGACTCGGTTCTGGGCCGAGCTTTGAAGCAGGTGCATACACAGCTGGACCACAATGATGAAGTACTCCCATACCGCATCTTGGAGGCGTTTAGAGTTTGGGTAGAGCGTTGTCAGGGCGTCATGTCTGGGCGCCGAGCGTCCGATTTCCATAAACAGTTTTGATGCGTTCTCGCGGTATGAGCTCATGGCTGAGAGAGTCTGAGAACGAGTTAGGGCCACCTTGAAAGAAGAGAGCGGCGTGTAAGGAACGCGCCTAGCTCTTGGGGTGGACTCACCACCAGAGTAAGGCGAAGACTGGCCCATATTCCACAGGCTATGAGGTTCTGCGACCCTCCGACCATCACGTCGATGAGGGGAATGACCCGCTGGGTTGCATCGAGGATTTTGTTGAACCGAGTGCCCAGCGGGCGGCCAGACTGACAGTCGATCTCGGCCGTGATCATCCGCACGGCTTCAAGATCCGGCTGGCTACAGCGCGCCTGATCGCGGTAGGCCTCGAAGGCGGCTCGTCGGCCATCGGTAAGTGAGCCCTCGAAGGCGGACAGGGCAAGTCCTAGCCGCACGAGGGGCTTGACCCTTGGGTCGCTCTTGAAGATGAGGTCCATTCCGTCGCTGGCCGATTGTCATGATGTCTTGGCTGAGGTTCTTCGCTCGTCGCTCGCAGGGACGCAGGTGTCGTCTCTGGTTCAGCTCGAACGCCACCGACTGAATTCGGTGACCGCTTTTCATTTTTGGCCGTAGCGTCAAAGCGTCGCAGCCCCTTTTTTGCCTTGCCGCTGAGAAACCCAACCCCTGGCCTGAGCGCGTTTGGTGGCGTTTCATAGAAGTGTCCGCACCACTGCTGGTAAGTAGTAGTAGTTTTTGAAATCACAGTTACGATAATAATAATAGTGTAGGAGTGTCGGTATTAACAGTGGTAATGCTACCCTCAACAGCTTTTAATGATAACAGTTTATGCGAATATATAAATAATTATTTACCGACTACTACTACTACGAATTCCAAACCCTGATAAACAGTAACATTATTTCGTTCAAATATCCGTAGAAGACTGGACTATGTATCTGCTTTTTTCATCGGAGCTCCCCAGCCGGCCAAACCCTAGCCCTGATGTAATTCAAGACTATGGGCTCTTCAATCAGTGGTATACCCATGTTGTACTTTATCGATATCTTCAAACCGATCTTCCCGTTTCGCCTTGGCCGTCCGGTTTCTCGGGGCAGAAGGGAGCAAGATGTCGACGAGATCAGGATAGTTGTACCAGTCCCGGGTTACGAATGTCTCAGTACGACTCCCCGGCAAAAAGACCCAGAGCTTCAGAACGCTCACCCATTCGTCGACATACTCTCTATCCCCTTTGTCGATCGAGAACCGGAAGCCGCTGCACTGCGCGCTCGCTGAAACACTCCCGAAGAACGAGGGCAGACGCATTTTGATCGCCCTCCTGCCCCTTCTGACAGCTCTGAGGTTGTATTTATTGTGAAACGACTGTCGGGTCTCGGTGAGGTAGTCGTAGTAGCGATCTGCATGGTCTGCATCATTGAAGCTGATGGTAATAAAGGCGTCGGATTGTTTCACGCCGGTCTTTCGGTCAAAGGTTGGGAATTCAATGTCCACACCCAGCGGCGTTCCAGTCGGGGGTCTGGGCATAGTTGTTGACCGTATTGCAGGTGGGTCTTTGCGAGTAACTGTTGGGTTATTGTAGTGTGTCGCTGGTGTTTGGATTGGCTCACGACAGAGAATCCATGGTGTGGGACGCTCTCCTGGAAAAGAGCTCGAGGTCCTCGGCGTTTAATACCAGCCCGAGCAGCCGTTTCCCACCCTCCCCTCCGCCCACACCATGCTCATTCAACTCTCAGCTCGTCCTCAAGATTGACCAATGATCCACATGGGAACTGCTTATCGTTACTCCCTGTGGCTGTGTTAGTTCGCACTCGTGTTGCTTAGGACACAAAGTCTTTGCATCCTGGCCAATCGTGCGGGAGCTGCAATGCATGCAACGAAAAGACGGTCCTATGAAATCCTCTCGTTCTGCTGGCAGCACAAGATTCGGGATTCAGCCCCCGGGACATCTGATAGGTCAAAATCTCATCCAGGAAAGAGGGGGTGGTTACACGACCGGAAGGGTTGCACTCAACAGATAATAGGCCAAGGGACGGGTAGGAGACTAGCGACCCCAGCCACAACACAGCTTTCGGTCCGGATCCTCGGGCACTACTCTAATTGTACGTATCGGAAAGAATCATACCAACATCGCGTTCATCTAGGCGCTGGAGTTTACCTACCCGCAACACGTTTTCCATGAATTCAGCCACCGATCTGGAAAAGGGCCTCTCTGGGACCCCACGCGGGTCGAGTGAGTCTAAAACGGCGAGTGATCAGTGCCAGCCTAGGTATGGATCAGAGAAAGGTAGTGGCAGCTGCCGAGTGGGAAGCTTTAAGTAGGTACGCCAGCGTTTCCATCGACGATGCTTACCTAACTGACAAAACCTGCCACAGGAACGGCGACGCTTTGGGGGCTTCCGGGGGTGCATCCGAAAGGGTGACCGCTAGCTACCGATCAGATAGATCAGCAAAGAGCCATCTATCTTCCGAAGATGACGACGCTGATGCCGAGTCAGCGTCTCGGCCTCCCAGCGTGGTAGGCAACACGGCCACCCTCCGGGCGTCTATTGATACGCAGCCCAGTATGCTTGGAAATGGACAAGATCCTGAAAACCAACCACCTCCGACGCTAGATTGCAGCTGGATTATCAAACACCATAGCAATGAACTGATCATACCCATCACGCTGCAAGAGCCCAGCCGGTTCGCCAGAGTGGTTCAGTCGATCCGAAACTGGCGCCCAGGGAGTACTGCAAACGGTGAAACGAGTGACAAAACCACTGGCACAGGGACCAACGCATGGAAGAGAGACAAGGACGCCAGCTTCCGCATCAGCATCGCCGAGCTGCACCGCATCCGGATGCGCAAGCTCCAGTTCAAACTTGCCAGTCACGCCTGGTACATGAAAAGAAACATGACTGAGCCACCTGGCCCTTGGGAGGCGGACTTGCAAGAGTACAGTACGTCACACCACCGACCTGCCCCTAACTACAAGATGTTGACACGCGTCCGACCTCTAGCCAAGGCCTTGCAGGACTATGACTACATGATCAAATGCACCTCCGCTCAGCGTGACTGGTTCCTCATCTCAGGCGAACGCATGGTCGACGCATATGTCATGTACCGTGTCGGCGTTCAGCCCGTTGAGGACAAAGACGAAGGCGAGCGTGAGCATAGTGTCGGCCAGGAGAAAGTAAAGAAGAAGAAGAAAAGAGGTACAATCCCTGTGCTGGGACCCTGGGAAGAAGAAAATACGCCCATCGGCGGCACCCGCAACGAAAACGTCAAGAAGTCGTGGGTTCTGGGCTTCCGCCAGCGCGTCGTCATGGCCGCGCTCGGCGGAGCGTTTCTCATCGCGCCCATGTGGCTCATGGTGTTGCACAATACGCTGTATACCGCGCTTGTCTCGACGACGGTCTTCGTCTTTGTCTTTGGGCTGATGATGTCGGCGCTGCTCGAGAAACCGATGGATGTCTTGTCGGGCACAGCTGCGTACGCGGCCGTTCTGGTGGTTTTTGTCGGGTTGGGTCCATCGGGAGGGGCGAGTTCATGACTGTACTGTAGATTTTTCCCAACCAAAGAGTCTCGATTTAGTGTCGAAGGAAAGAGGGTTTCCATGCCCCGTAAACAACAGTTCTGTTATACAAAGAACACACCGCTGAAGTAGACACCATCACCCCATCCCAGATACCCAACTTCACCGTCTCCCGCCTCCCATTTCTAGAGTTAGGCACATCAGTACCACTCCCAAACACTCAACCGATCCGGCCCGCCACAAGTCTGTCCCGCATCCCCCATACAAGCCGTATTACACTCGGACCCACTACTCGCCACAGTCGAATTAACCGAGTCACCACAGTAGCACTCGTCATAATACTCCAGCCCGAACATGGTAAACCCCGAGTCGAGACAGAACTGACCGCACCCGGACACCGTCATGCCCGACGACACGGCCGCGCGGCCGGCGAGCGCGCGCACGCCGGTCCCCTCGTTGTAGCAGTCTACATATCTGGTCGATGTGGGCCGCGGCGACGGGTAGGGAAGCGGCGTGACGGCCGGCGTGGTGGGGGACGTCCCATAGAGGCTGAGACGGTCCGGCCCGCCGCAGACGAGGGCTGGGTTGCCGAGGCAGGGCATGGAGCAGTCTGTGGAGAAGGAGGCGAAGGAACCTTGGGAGAGGGCGCTGGCGCAGTAGCATTCTGAGGAGTACTCGACGCCCCCTGTGGTTTGTTTTGTTAGTAATTTGGGAATAGGGGAGGGGGGGGGGGAACGGGACGGACAGAGGGTGTAGCCTAGGCCGGTGCAGTAGGTCTGGCAGTCGGAGGGCGACATGGAGGTGCTGGAAACGTAGGAGGCGCTGGAGAGGGCGCGCACGCCCGAGGGTTCGGTGTAGCAGCCGTAGTAGTAGAAGGTCTGGGCGAGGGCCGCGGGGAGGACGGCGAGGGTGAGGAGGGCGAGCATGGTCTGCGGTGTTTTTGGGGTGGGTCTTGGAAAGAGGTGGGTTACTGGTGTGGATGAAAAGATCACACCATCAAAGGGAGCTATGGTGTATTTTATGTTCGTGTCTACCTATGTAGTAGTGTCGTTTTCCGGAAGAGGTCAGTTAGGGGGTTAGGCTCCGTATGGTGACTGAAGATGCCCGATATTCGTGATGGCTGAACCTATATGCAGATCGCCATCCGGGAGGAGGGAAATGGCCTGATCGGAAGATTCAACGCGATCTATCGGCGGGAGACCACAGAATTTTCCGGCGTGGGTTGGGAGCGCTTTCTATAATCTCGTACTTTCGTTTGAGTCGTGGTCATCTTGTTTGGCTACCACCCTACAACTATCGTCTCTTCGTATTCCATGGAATTTCTGTTGTTATTGACACATCTGTCTCAGCTGGGATCGGTGTCAAGCTCCTTAGGTTGGCAAGGGAGTCCCATGTCTTCCAGACATGAGGCTCTTCAGAAGGATATAATTCCGCCGACACAATCACGGGTACCTGCGTCTTTCCCTCCGCCTCGGCGAGGAGGCTTCCCGGGTTTCGAAAAGAGATCATCCCGAAAATAGTACCACCGGAGAGTAGCTAAGGTTTATCTGGGGTATAAAAGGTCAATAGCGCGGTGGCCAACAGCCGCCACATAACGGACGAAACCTTGGTTGTTATAGCCCCGGTGCCATGGCTATGTCTTGTACTTGACTAGACCTGTAGGCTGACTGGCGCCTAATTAGACTGACGTTGTACACCTTGAGTCTGGTGTTGTGCAACTGTAACTGACTTCAGCTGATCTGATCGGAGTCGGCCCGGACCCTGGGATCGGGACGGCTGGAGCGTCGCAGGCCGTCCCGCAGGGTATCGTGGTCCAGTTTCTGCCGTGTAACAGTCCCAAGATATAGTGGTATGCAGACATTGGTATCAGGACGCAGGTACCCGCTTCAGTGTCTTGCGGGTAGTGCGGTTATTTAGAGTTTTTTCTTGAAGTGGTTTCAGCTGGGTGTCAATGATCGTGCAATATCTCCGACCCTCTGTTTCTCGCCTTTGAAAGAATTGGAAAAGCTGGGAGGCAGACTGAGCTGAAAATTCATCGAAGAATGTCTTGCGGCTGAATCTGAGGCTGGCACGAATACGACGTGAAAGAAGAGCGGAGAAGGCGGAACCGAGACTACCTATCTATGTTTTATGGCAGCCCTACGGCTGTAGTGAGGAAATACTCGTCGAAGGCTGAGAAATACAGCCCGTGTCATTCGCCCCAAGACCTCAGAACTTGCTCCCCGACAGTGTCTGGAATTCTCAGTAGGATTAGGAATTCTTAGTAGTAGTACTACTACCAGTTACTGCCAATTCCAAACCCTGCTCCCCGATCCCACCATCAAGATACCTAACTTATACTCATCCACCGCATCCGCCGCAACCGCTGCCGCAACCGCCACCGCCGCAATTTCCCCCGCCACCATAGCTGCAGCTACAATTATCATTACCACAGCTGCTACATTTTCTCTCCCTGAATCCCTCCCCACTCCAGCAGCCAAGACCCGAATGGCCGCCGCAGGAACGGCAGCGGGGCATGGCGAGGTCGGGTGCTACGTCCAACCCGGTACAGCCACGGCGGAGACGCTCCTCCTCGATTCTCGCCTCGGTGTTGAAGTGGATGGCAACAACATCGGGCGTGGCTCCCCCAGGGAAGATCCGTTCCGGACCGAGACCAGAGGTCGTAGGTTGAGCAGCGCATGCCCAGCAGAGGCAGATAGCATACTCCTCGTCAAACATGGCGCGGTAGAGATCCGCCGTCGCCTGGAATGAGATCTCCAGCACCGAGTCCTCAACCGTATCGTCGTGATTTACAAATCCGGACGGGGATGCGATTCGGGAGAACGACCGATAGGACGCGCAGCAGAGCTGGTGTGTATGCCAGACCAGATCAATATCTAATGTCGGCACCGCCATGGTCCGATTATTCGTCTTGAGAACGCTGAAGAACTTGCCGTATCTAGCGATGGCGCGGCGCAAAATCCTGTCAGCGTCGGGGCTGCGATGCCACGCGTAGCGGGTCATCTTGAGCGCGAACGAGTGCTGGCGATGGACGGCGGCTTCGAGGTCGAAGTCTACCACTGCGGGGTGGCCGGCTGCGGTTGTAACAGTGAAGGTGGGGGATGTGTCGGTAGCCTCGGTGGTGTCATTGATGTTAACCACTGGCAATGGAATGAAGGTCGCGGAGTTCAAAACGGACGGTAGCGAAGCCGAAACGCAGTTGAGACCCTCGGGTGGGAGCCGAGTGAGTTTCTCGAACTGGGCGTACTTGACAGGGTTGAGCATGAACGCGTGCCACACCATGAGTGTATCCAGATCGGGAAGAGGAAAGGCCGCCTCGCCGTCGGTGGTCTGGTTTTGGTTCACCGCCGAGACCCAGCTGGCAAATTTGGTGGCGGCAACCTTGACATATGCGCGCCAGACATGCTCGAATACTCCGAGGGCACCTCCGGATGCCACTTGCGAAACCTTGCATTTGAGCTGGACGAAGGCTTCGAGTAGCTCCAGATGAGCCAGGCAGTCCTGTGGCTTAGGCAGAAGGGCCGTGTCGATGGACGGGACAGCGTGGGTTGAGATATTCTCGCTACAGACACCTGAGATCTCAGAGGCTTTGCCATTACCGCCGAGACTCGGGAGCCCAGGCGGGGTGAGGATCCTAGGAGAAATATCAGAGATGCTGTTCCAGTCCTTACACCGTATTGCAGGGCTAGGGTACATACTCCATGAAAGGCATTGGCCGGTAGGGAAGCACTTGTCCTCGCCAAGTTTGCAACCAGCAGTCGAGCCGGTTTGTTTGTCGTGCCTCCAAGGAAGCGCAGGTGTAAGCAGCTGGTAAAGCTATGTGGGAATACTCTCAATCCGGGGATATCGGAACCATTTATGTGCTCAGCAACCACGGCGTCTTTTCCCTTGGCGGTTTTTTTATGCAAGCCCGAGAACTGCTCACGGGACCGTGGCTTGCGTTGTAACGAGTAAGATATGGTCTGTACCTATGTTCCCTTCATTGACAAGAGCACGAGTAACGCCGTGTCTCATGCCGCTATCAATGCATGTCTCACTCAGCTCTGGCAATAAACTTGCGCAGAGTGGGGGTAATCGGGCGACGTTCACGTGTATGCACCTCGGTCGCTCCACAGTGAGGGGATGCGGGAGTTTCTGCAAGCCATCGGATCTTGAGCGTTAGTTGGAGGGTCTGGCCTATTTTTGACAGAGCCTCGCGTTCAGAGCGGGGAAGCTGATGCGCCAGTCCGAAGCCAGCAGCCCTGGGGCGCAAACGCGTGGCCTGCAAGAACACCTGAAAGACTGAGGTAAAGATGCTTGTTTTCTGGAAGAGAGGATGGGCTCTGAGGGCCGGTTAAATAGGTAGGTACAGTGCCCTGGACCCGTACGTGCCTTCCATCTTGCCTGGGTGCTCCTGCCTGGCCTAACTAACAAACCCTACCTACCTACACAGAACCCAAAAGTGCTATCAAAGGGAAATCTCTCACGCCTTCATACCACGAAGTAGAAAATACTTCTAGGCTAAGGAATAGTAACTACCTGGTACTACACAAAAAAGATAGGACTTGATTTCTGTAATGGTTCTATTCTGCATGTGGCCAATAAACAAAACTTTGGTTTCTGTCTAATACGGCATCTCCGACCCATCCACATTCATGAACCCGTGCGTTCCTTCGATCGACGTCCGGGAAGCCCTATCAATCATCTTGACCACGCTGGTGACGCTCTCATCGGGAGTGATGCCGATCGCGCCGCCGACGTCGCTGTATGCCTCGAGGGCGCGGTCCCCCATATCGGTCGTGACCAGCCTGGAATTGTCAGCTTGATATATCTCCCAAAGACAAAAGAAAACGCAACGTACCCGGGATGAACAGCAAACGCAGTCAGCCACTCATTCTCAAAGTGGATCCGCCGCACGAAATGATTCAGCGCCGCCTTGTTCGCCCCGTAGCTCGACAGGTTGTACCCAACTGTATTCGACACCAAACCCGTGCTCCCGATAACACTCGAAATGGCGATGAACTTGGGCGGCGCCTCGGCCGCCTTGAGCAGGTCGCGAGTGGCTGCGAACAGCTTGACTGGTCCGAAGGCGTTGATTTCCATAGCCTGGCGTACGTCGATCAGATCCAGAGCGTGCACGGGTTCGTTGTACTTGACGACGCCGGCGTTGGCGATGACGATGTCGAGGTGGGTGATGCCTGCGGCCTTGATGGTCTTCACGGCTTCCGCTGGGTCGGTGTCGGAGATGCTGTCGATCTTGGCGATGATGAGCTTGCTGTCCGTGGCAGTGGGGAGGGCTTTTAGGGCGGAGGAGGCCGAGTCGGGGTTGCGGACGGCGGCGATGACGGTGTGCTTTGGCTGGGAGAGGTAGTGCTTGACAAAGCTGAGGCCGAGGCCTGGTGAGGATGTCAGTAAGGCCGGGGTTGATGGGAGGGAGCACGTACCTCGTCCAGCCCCGGTGATCAGAACGTTGATGGACATTTTGGTTGTGGTCTGATACGGTGGTAGCGACTACGTTATCGGTTTTATGGTGATGGTTGAGCTATGTGTTTTTTGGCCGGCGGTGTGAGTGATGTGTGACTGTTGATGCCCTCGAGTCCAAGACACCGGTCGAGAAGCCCATCTTTATACTCGAGAAACTCAACAACAAGAGGGTAAAGCGGGCAAATCTTCACCGAGATTATCTCAGCAGAATCGGAAAAACCTCGATATCTAAAGTCTCGATCACCGGCGCTTCCTCCGGTGTTGGTAAGAAAGGGGATGCGGGCGCTAACCCAAAATGGTAGGGCGGCCCGCATCCTCTCCGAGCCTTCGCACTCTGATCGGGACGACAAAGCTGTCAGGGTATAGGTGGATAAGATAGGTACCCAGGTAAGCCGCGCCTCAAACATTCTTCCTGATTTCTGCACCGCGTCCGGTGTCCTTGGTCGCGAATCCGGGTCCCTAACGGTACCTCCGCTCTTTGCTCCGAGACTCCGCTAACAGCGGGACCACCATGGCCGGTACTCTGGTACTCATCGGGCTATTCCATACCATTCTCGGTCAACTGTATCACTGGTGTGAAGGAGAATGAAACCTCAAGCTGTTGTTACAACACTTTTGAACCCATGCCCAAGGTTGAGACTCTAAGTTCGTTATCCGGGGCAGGGTGATAACTCCATGTGGTTCGGTTCTCCGCCAAGTTATCGCCGGGCCGGCTCCTTGTTTTACTCTAGAGTACTCTAGAATCCCGGACTTGGCGAGATCCCGGGGGAAGTTGTGGGCCCCCAAGAAAGCGGGATGCACCCCGGGAGGTCTGATGACGTTGGTCACTGTCAACTGTGGATTGGCATTTGTAAGGAAGACCTCTTTGTAAACCGGCCGGGAGAAATACGTTTCTCCAATCCTCACCCCTGTCATTGCAAATGACGGAAATGAATATGGACAAACTACTTTGTAGGAAAAGCGCTGCAGCTCCCTACGACAGGAACCCTTGACACCTACCCCAAAGCGCGGCCCCTTTTCGACGCTCAACAACGACTACGAATTGCCTGGAACTCATCCTGCAACACGAGGAACCTGGGCAACCGCCAAGGACAAGCCAAGGACAGGCCAAGAAATCCATACCGGCTTCCGCCGAGATGATCGAGCATAACCGAGCCCCGCGAAGGCCCAGAACCCCGGAAGTTTCAGGGGTTCTCGGCATGAGTCCACCCGCCACGAAAAAAAACCAAGATGGACCCCATTTTCGCTGCGAATCCGAGTCACCAATCATCATTTCGTCATTCACAATAACTTACTTCAGGGAACCATCAACACATACGCAACACGCCAAAGTCAGATCCAACGAGGAGTCGTGCCTCTGAGAAAAATAAGCAAAAATGAACCGCCCGTCTAGAACCGAGGACGACATGGAGCATCCAGCCTGGAACCAGAACCCCCCCTTCCTCGCCCCCGACCTCACCACCCGCCAGGACCTGAACGGCATCGCCAACGCCCGGGTCCAGCGAACCCGCTGTCGCGACGTCTTTGGCCTCGACGAGAAACACGTCGTGCACGTGTTCGGGGGCGTCGATTGGGATCCCAATCCGTGTCCCCCATCCATCCCGGCGACGGACGGCACAAATGGTAAGTTTTGTCCGCCATCACCTTTTCCACCGACAGCTCATTGACACGCACACAGTGCCGTTCGTCGCCCCAAAGTCGGAGGCTGGTGGTGCAGGCCAGCCCCGACCATCCCCGACGGCCCGGCTGTCGGGCTGGGCCGGGTGGATTGCGTCGGTAGTCGTCGCGTCGACGCTCCTCTCGCTGGCCCGGGATTGGCTCCGGCCGCAGCACGGTCCGGTTCCGTCTCGGGCTGCGGCCCCGCCGGCGTTTTCGTCGGAGCCGGCCCGTCTCGCCCGCCGCCAGGACGCCTGCGGACAACGGGCCGGCGCGGGGACGGACTACAACGTCCCCCTGCACGTTGGCGCGCTGTTTATCATCCTCGGCGTTTCGAGTCTGGCCTGCGGGTTTCCGCTGCTCGCGGCGCGGTTCCCGGCGCTCAAGATTCCCGAGGGCTTTTTCTTTGCCGTGCGCCACTTTGGCACCGGGGTTTTGTTGGCTACGGCGTTTGTGCATCTGCTTCCTACCGCGTTTATCTCGCTTGGCGATCCGTGTTTGTCGAGTTTCTGGACGACGGATTATCCGGCTATTCCGGGGGCTATTGCGCTGTTTGGTATCTTTTTTGTTACCGTCATCGAGATGGTGTTTAGTCCGGCGAGGCAGTTTGTTACCCGTGAGGGGCAGGTTGTTGAGACGGAGAGTTCTGATCCCAAGGAGAAGGCGGGTGGCCAGTCCGGGATGGGACATTGCAGCCACCCGAATTTGTTGGCGTCTGTAACCCGGAGGTCGGAGGGTATCAGCATGGCAGACACTGAAGGGAGGGCTATCCGCAATGTCCCTGGGGATGCGTTGGATGCCTCTCTTGAAGAGGCCTCATCTGCGCACATCCTCACGCCGGAGCAACAGCACAAGAAGGACATCATGCAGTGCATGATGCTGGAAGTCGGTATCCTTTTCCACAGCGTCTTCATCGGCATGGCCGTCAGTGTTGCTGTGGGCAAAGACTTTGTCGTTTTACTCATCGCCATTGCATTCCATCGTAAGTTTCTCTCCTTACTTTGCACACACCTACTAACGAGACACAGAAACCTTTGAAGGTCTCGCTCTCGGCGCGAGGATCTCGGCCATCTCATGGCCGGAGAGAACGTACCAGCCCTGGCTCATGGTGCTGGCATACGGATGCACGTAAGTTTCCCTGCCATTGACGATGGAGGTAACCATGTTAACAAGCATCAGGACCCCCATCGGCCAAGCCATCGGTCTTGCCACGCATTCACTGTACGACCCGGACTCGGAATTTGGCCTAATCCTCGTGGGCACCATGAACGCCGTTTCCTCGGGCCTGCTCGTGTTTGCTTCTCTGATTGAGCTACTCGCTGAGGACTTTCTGAGCGACCACAGCTGGACGGTCATGCGCGGACGGAAACGCGTGTTTGCTTGTTTCCTGGTGTTGCTGGGTGCTGCCTTGATGAGTCTCGTCGGTGCATGGGCTTAAGGTCTAAGATATGAGGATTGCTGTATACGCGAGATGCGTGTTGGCTAGAGCACGTCAGTGATGCCCAAACAAGACCGCCCTTGATCACAACTCAGAAATCAGTCTTCAAATGCTCAACCATCAACATTTATTGATTAAGTGATAAATAACGACTTTCACGGATGTTGAGGCTATTCTTGCTCATCCCTTCGATCTGCCATGCGCAGCCGTTTCGTTATCTATTTCCGACAGTGATGTTTGTTGAGCAAAAAAAGGGGAGCCGATATTTCCCGAAGGCGAGGGGAGTTCCAGAGTACGTCGTGCACGGTCACACGGTGCGGGTGATGCAATCGACAAGCACACGCAGATGGGGAAGCTAATATAGGCTGCTTTCTCGGACTCCCTTCCAACAGCGACCGAGCTACGACAGGTGCAGCACACCTGTAAATCTTCCGTAGTATAGTGGTCAGTATGTGAGCTTGTCATCATTCGACTTCGCTCGAGACCCGGGTTCAATTCCCGGCGGGAGAGAATTTTTTGGCATCTATTTTTTTCTTAACCCCCTTTTTGCCGGCATGCCTCAGCACTTTCCTTTGCCATTTTTACAGTTCATCATTTCGATCACAATGATAATCCGGAGCCTAGTCGTCAACCGCGCATTACTAATTCGCGCCCACCATATCTCCTTCCGGAAACCGCCGCCAAGCTTAATAATGGAGGAAAGCAACTCTCCCGCCGTAGCGACGAGCCTTCCACTGCAAGCTGAAACTGCTGGAATCTGCCAACCGCTCGGGTAAAAAAAGTGGGTAAAACTGTAGGGTGCTCGATGATACACTTTGCGGCGCCAATTGCGCCAAATTCCTAGAAATGCAGATATATATGTCCAACCGCCCGCCGAAAGGTTCTCCACCCTCACAGCTGTATACGAACGTACCTTCTGTGTTCGTCCCATCTTTATCCTCTGTCTCCGCTCTACATATTTCTACCCGTTCGGTTCAACCTTCCCCCCTTTTCGCCTTCCCCATACCAAAACTCAACAGCAAACCCAGCATCCTCAAAATCACACAAAGAAATGGGCCTCACCAAAATCCTCCCCTCCTCCCTCCCGGCCTCCCCGTCCGACTTGAGATCCCGCCTCTCCAACCCGGGCGCCTCAACTTACATCTTCTTCATCGTCGACGACGACCCCGCCACAGGAAAGCCATGGTGTCCCGATGTCCGGGCCGCTTTGCCTGTCGTCACCAAGTTTTTCGAGGGACATCCTGAGCTGGATGTGTCTGTTGTGAGTGTCGGGTCGAGGGCCGAGTATGTCTCTCTTTCTTTTCGATGATCTGGAAGCTAATGATGAGTATCTAGGTGGAGAGACCAAAACAACGTGTGGCGCACGAAATGGGGGATTCATGCTGTGCCGACGCTGGTTCGGTATACGCTTGTTGCGGATGGGAAAGGGGATGACGGGATCTCGCAGGCGCAGCTTGTTGAGGAGGATGCGGCTCGGGAGGATAAGTTGGCAGCGTTTGTTAAGGGGGCATGATGGGGTTGTGGAAACCAGAAGCGCGTGAGACAGCGAGGGTATGGGGGAAAGAGCGAGAGGGGAAGCGGGGAAGGAGAATGGGCCATCGGTACCTTACCTGGTTCTGATGATGACGGATAGAGACATGGAGGGCACTCATGAAGTTGAGTTACTATCCGGTAGATAGGCCAATCAGCTGGTCGAATGGAATTGCAGTGGTTTCTACTCCGGCACCTACCGGTGATCCGGCCGTCGAGCCCCGGGCCTGCTAGCGGCAACCCCCAGACAGCGGCCAAGATGCACTTCACGCAATCGCATTCCAAATCATCAGTTTAATCCGATACCGCAGATATCATGAAACTCAAACCGACACATCCGCAGGCCAAAACTTGCTACTGGCGTGGGAGCGCGATATGCTCGAGTGGTGTGACCGTTACGCCACATCAACATCATCAGGCCACCCGCCCGCACACAGCCAGAGAGCTCCAACATAAAAGCCCCTCGTCGCATTCTCGCATCTTATCTCTCAAAATAAATCCAGAGCTTGAAAAGGAACTTGATTGCCGTGTCCCCAAGTTTTAGATACCCGATTGATCCGCCATGACCACACTTGACGTCACCCAGGAGCCAAGGAGCCCCATGCCGGTGCTCACCTCGCCAGACCAGCTGCTCGCGCCATGCCCGAAATTCCGCATCTTGGTGCTGGGAAATCCGGAATCCACGAAGCAGGAGCTATTCTCCAAGGTGTTTGGAGTTGACCTGGAAAAGGTATGTCCCCCAAACCCCTCCCGTGCGATTCACGCAGCTGACTGTGGGCGAGCAGAGACTTGTATCGGAAGGCTTCACAGACGACCACAACATCGAAGAAGAGCTCAACCTCGAAGGCCAGAACGATCGGCTCACCATATATACCTCGCCCAACTTCGGCTCTGACAACGAGGACATCTACCGTCGGGTGTGCAACTTTATCTCGTCCCGTGATGACGAGAGCCGACCCCTTCGAGAACGCATACACTGCATTTGGTACTGCGTTGCCAGCGAGGAGGAACGCCCAATATCGCGTCTGGAGGCCCGCTTCTTTGGCGAGGATATTGCTTCTGTCGCACCACATGTTCCGGTAATAATGGTCTTCACCAAGTACGACGAGTTCATCAGCAAGGTCCAGCTGGACTGGTCAAAGGATGCCCAGGAGCGAGGCCTGTCCAAGGTCGCCGTCACCCACATTCTGAATGACCTAACCGCCAAGCGGTTCAGCAAAACGATAGGGAAGCGTTGGGACGAACTCATGCTTGACAAGAGCGGGAGACCCAAGGGCAAACGGGTCCTGCGAGCCTGTGTTGCAGGAGGGACCGATCCTGACGACGATGAATCATCATTTGAAGCGCTCGCGACTACAACGCTGGAAAGTTTGCGAGAATGGAAAGAAGGCTACGTCAGACTGGTGTTTGCGGCGGCGCAGCGGAACTCGGCCACGATATCGACAAAGTGTAGGTGACAGTCCTCTTTCGCTGCAAACAGTGCTAATGCCGAATAGACTGCGCCAAGGTGGCGGCAGACTACTTTAGCGTCAACACCGGCCATGCACGCAAGGCCGATGGGATGGACGTCAGCGAGATTCTGCCCAACTTCTGGGCCAAGGCGGTCAACATCTTTAACATGCGAGACGTCTCATGCGTGCTCAGCAACCCTGGCCTACTCGAGAGAGTTCTGTTCGCGACATTCGAAAAAGACCAGAGGCCACTGCTTGAGGAGAGCCTGCACCGTAGTAGCACAGACCAAACCATCCTCCTCGGTCTCAGTCCTCATGAGCGCGCAGTCTTGCTGACCCAAGAGCTCGCCAGCATCGTAATGTTTCTCGACAAGTTGGCTGACATGCAATGGCCACAACGTGACCCCTTCGGCACTGTCACGGCTTATTCGATCGAGAGCGATCTCCGGGCCATCGCCGTGGGCCGCGGGAAGAGGGAGCTGCTCGAGACGATCGAGGGAAGCACCATCTTCACGACATCTCCACTGAAGCAGGCCATTGCCGATCTCATCACCCGGGCGGTCGAGCAAGCGGACAAGGCCGTCTCACCACATGGTCGCGGTGCCGGACGGGCGATTGTGGTGGTGGACGACTCGGAGCTGCAGGAAATGTCGCTCACGTATGTCAACGACAAGGCGCCTGACGACATGGTGCTGCCGTGCGGCCTCACAATACTGCCGCTGAACTGATGTCGAGAGCGTTACAGGTTGGAACCCCACGGGGCGGCGTTTCGGTGTTTATGGCTTCCCATAGGCTGGATGAACTGGAAACATTTCGCTGGTGAAACATTTGGCAGCTGATGGGTGTGGGACCAATGGCCGAGCTCAGCTTCGCTGCTTCGGGGCAAGCTGCCGTCCCGGCGCAGCCAACAGCCAGCCGCTGGCAAGCCGGCTGAAAAACAAGCACAACAGCTGGCACGGCATTACGAATGCCATGGCTCGCGCGGGGCCACAAATGCAGGGGTGGATCTCGGGGTGGACACGCTGGAGCCCATTCATCAGGGGGAAATTCGGAGGGAATGAAAGAATGAATGCAGAGAACGTTGCAGTGTGGGTTTGTCGACAGCGACAAACGACAAACAGAGTCTGACGACGTATTTTTAGAGAAGATGCGATGATGTGCATGCGCATTGGATTATCCGGCAGCAAATGGCTGGCAGAAAAGTTCGTGTCCCGGTTGAACGAGACGATCGCTTGGTGCCAAGAGATTGGCCGCTGAGGCTGTGTTGCAAATCCGAACTCCACTGGACCCCTGCAGCAGCCTGCACGTGCCGCCTCCTGATCCCGCGCGTTTTTGTTTCCCTGGATAAGAATTTCGCGTCGCCCATCCTTCTTTCCTGGCTTTGTCAACTCCTCCAACTTCTTGGAAACCACACTCGTTCATCCCGTGTCCGCTTGCCACGGTTGTTCACCGTCCCTCGCTCTCTCCTTTTTTTTGCAGCCCATACGCTCATTATTAATTGCCCTGCGTCGTCTTTGGATACACTGAAGCAGAGTCACCTCCACGCAGGCAGTCGAGGCAGCACTTGATCGCGACTTTTCCATTCTTGCTCCCGATTTCTAGACAGTCTTACACACCGCCATCATGCGTCCCACCGCCGCTTTGGCCGCCGCCGGCATCCTCGCCGCCGGTGCTTCCGCCGAGAACTACCTGGGCTTCAACTCCGGCGCGACGCTCGCCGACCGATCCGCCAAGTTCAAGAAGGATTTCCAGGCCGAGTTCGAGACCGCCCAGGGCCTCGTCAACGCCCCCGGCAAGTTCAACGCCGTCCGTCTCTATACCAACGTCCAGGCGTACTCGAAGGACGACCCGATCGAGGCTTTCGACGCCGCCATCGAGACCAACACCAAGATTCTGCTCGGCATCTGGTGCTCTGGCACCGACAACATCAACGCTGACCTCAGCGCGCTGAAGAAGGCCATTGCCAAGTTCGGCACCAAGTTTACCGATCTTGTCATTGGTATCTCGATTGGCAGCGAAGATCTCTACCGTGTCTCGGAGACGGGCATCAAGAACAAGTCGGGCGTCGGCAATGGCCCCAAGGAGATCGTCGGATTCATCAACGACTTCAAGAAGGCCTTCTCCGGCACCCCCCTGGGCAGCATCCCCATCGGCCACGTCGACACCTGGGATTCGTGGACTAACGGTACCAACTCGCCCGTGATCGACGCGGTCGACTGGATCGGTGTTGACGAGTATCCCTACTACGAGAACGGCAAGGGCAACAATATTAAGAATTCTGGCACCCTGTTTGACCGGGCCTTCAACGCTACTGTCGCCGCCGCCAAGGGCAAGCCTGTCTGGGTTACCGAGACCGGCTGGCCCGCTACCGGCCCGAACTGGGACCAGGCTGTGCCGAGCGTTGAGAACGCCAAGTACTACTGGAACGAGGTCGGCTGCCGCAAGCTCTTCAACAAGGTGCCGACCTTCTGGTACAACCTGCGCGATTCGAACCCGGACAATGAGATGAAGTTTGCTATTACCAACAATCTCAGCACCAAGCCCCTGTTCGACCTCTCGTGCCCCACGACTTTCGACACGCCGACCGCCCCTGCCGCCAGCAGCCCCTCTAGCACCGGCGTCTCCGCCCCTGGAAGCACCTCGGGCTCCGGCAGCAGCGGGTCTGGCAGCGGCAGCGGAAGCGGAAGCGGCAGCGGAACCGATTCTGGCTCTGCTACTGGCACGGGCGCCGCCGCCAGCTCCAAGCCCACGTCGGGCGCGTCGCTCGGTAGGACCGTGTCGTCGACCGCCACCGGCTCTGCCCTGGCTCTCGTCGCGGCCCTCTTTGCTGCGTTGCTCTAAGTCATGGGGAGGGAATGGTCTTGCATATTAGGGTATAAAATCCATATGGCTATGGAGTGGGGGTTCTGGCATTGGTGTCACCTGTTTGGTCCTGCCTTTTTGTTCATGCCCAGCTGTTTGCTCTCCAATCGGTCTGGGCCTCAGTTGCATTGTATGGATACTAGTAGACTCTGGCAGGGATATACCACATAGACTGATAGGGAACATCGGGCTATTTTGTTTGTGATTCTTTGTCGTATCGAGTTTGAACTGCTTTGTTGACTGTACTAAAAGCTAACTGAAAAGGGGAAGCATTGTTGATGTATCCGTACCCGGCAGACACTAGATAATACCCCCGTCGTCATCAAACTGGTACTGCCTGCATCCCATGTACCTCAACACACCACGTCATGTTCAACATCACATCCCATCTACCTTAACACACCACCTCATGTTCAACATCAATACTAGTGGTGCTTCCCATCAATGATCAATAGCACCCTTAACCACAAACTCCTCCTCGACAATCTCCCGATTAGTCCGCCCCAGAAACTCCTCCTGCTCGGAGAGAAAAGCCTTTAGCTTCCTAGTCGCCACGGCCCGCCCGGCCGTCTTGGCATCCACCATATCCCGCAGCTGCTGCCGGACGCGTTCCTCGAGCATCTCGAGCCGGTACTTGGCGAACTGGTAGTACAGCTCGCCCAGGTCCGAGATGGGCCGCACGGTGGTCAGGACGGTGTCGTCGCGGGCGAGCGGGCTGCGCGGGCGGAACGAGGTGACCATTGTTATGCGCTCTGTTGTGCCGAGGGCGCGGAGGGCTTGGTGGTCTATGTAGCGGCCTTGGAGGATTATGGCGTGGCCCTGTTATTTATTAGCGTCTGTGTGTCTCCTGGGGAAAACGGGGAGGGGTAGGGAATACCATTTGTGGCGAGCGGATCTTGAGGATTTCTCCGGTGCCGGTGCGGAGGGCTGTTTCGCCGCCGATCATGTCGGTGCAGTCGCTTAGCATGGCGACGCAGACGAAGGGGTAGCTGTCGCGGTGCCAGCCTACGATGGGCATATCGTCTGTGGGGGTGGTTGTGGTGGAAGAAGAGGAGGACATGGAAGTCAGTTCGCGCTGCTTTTGCTCGGGCGTCTTGAAGGAGAGGTTGATGTGGCCGATCTCGAGGTCGAATTGGAGGGTGAGGGGGATGCCGGCTATCGAGGAGATGATGTGTTGGGTTGTGGCGGACTTCCAGGCGTCGTAGACGAAGGGGGCGTATCTTCTTTTGCGTTAGTGTTTAGGCTTGGTGAGAGGGGGGGTGAACGTCGGATGGAGGTATACATGTGGTTGGTGGATGTGTTTCTAACATGACAGGGACAACTTACTTGTCAGCATATCCCCTGAGCTGCGCCTGGGCCAGGTTGGACGAGTACAAGCAGTTGGTCATGACATCGTTGCTGAGCACCTCCTGGCGCATTCGCATCACGGCCGAGGGCGTAAACAACGGGAACGGCTCCGTTACGGCAAGAGGAGAAACACCTGTGTCCTCAGGAAAGCCAATGTCCTTCATGGTGTACACCCTGGAAGGAGGCGAGAAGTCAATATGCTTGGCCGGGTCAAAGGTGTCATTGACAGAAGCCGGAGAGGGGTCCGGCGAGGGCGATCTGGTCGACCACATCGGGGTGGAGGTGGACGAGAGGACGTCTGCTGCTGCCATTGTGATGGTTTATTCTCCTTCTGAGTGGGTGTTGAATCTGCTAGAAGTTGAGTCTGAGGACAACGAGAACAGAGCCAAAGCAGGAGGCCGTGATTCCCTTTATCTACCTCGACCCCATCGCCCATCTCTTCGTATCACGGCCGATATCGTGTTCATCTCAGTCACTCTCGCATCAGTATCAGTATCAGCGACCCGATACCGACAGAGACATTGATAATGGAAACACAGGCTCGCCAATGACGGCGCGCGCGGTGTGTCATTCCCAGAGCCTGGTTGGCATGGGGCTTGACATCGGATCGAGGGCATCTCCATGATAACACTGCCGACGGTTGGCTCACAGCAATGTCCCGGCGATAAGCAGTGACAGCTGTTATGGGCGGCCAAGCTGCATGCGATTTCTGGGGAAAGACCAGACGAGCTGCGCACGGGCTGCAGCGGAACCACAGGCCGGGTGTTCCATCGGCCAACTATTTATTACCCCAGATTCCCTCTTCCGACGATATTAGTGGCAACTGGCCCGCAGACAGCCGGGTACGGGGGAAGTGCCGGGAGAAGGTCATGCGGCACGCGTCGGATCCCCGCATCTACTGCAGTCCTGGGGAGGGACAAATGGAACGGCCGGTAACGGAGACAGCGAGGAACCAGTACGCTCCCGAACATGGCTCAGCCAACCATGGATGGACTTGATGACCTGTTCGGGTATCGCTCGTGCTGGGCCTCGGCGGGCTCGTGTGGTGTTATCTGATACATCACAACCACGGGTGGTCGGGATCGGACTGCCGCGTCCGTATCGATCGTGTCGAGTTATTGGAAGAGAAATAGATAATGCAACGATACAATCTGTTGGCAGAGGCTTCGTATATGTGCATGGAAAAAGAAAGGTGAATGTGTTTCGTGCGGTTCAGTTATCTTTGGCTGTCACGCGAGACACTGATGCATCACGGGAAGTGATGTAGCGGATACAGATTCAAGAGATACCGGGGTTTGTTCGTACTCTTAAGCTAGCCCAAGCTTGGCCAGGAGTCTTGGGTGTCGTCTGTGGCTGGATTGTTACAGCGGAATACTAGATGTTGAATAATAGAGAATCCGCTGCGCGAATTTTCTTTTTTTTTTCTTCTTAGAAAAAGCTGTCCTGTAAACCGATATACACTAAGGACAGACGGTTAGCTACCTGGCTATTGGTATTTGTGTCACACAGCTTTGGTTTTTGAAACGAAATGGGACTTTGTAACACCGTACTATCGAGTTGAGACATGACCGTGTCGCCACGACAAAGGCAAGCACGATGGCTTCCAGCAGTCTTTCTTTCCTTTTGTATATTACACCTGGATTTGACGGGATTTGCCGCACTTTGTGGAAGTGCTGCAGGACCGATGGTGTTTTGGCGCGGGTTGACGTCGAATCGTTACGTCATGGACGGATCGACACTCAACAACCAGTTTCTTAAGCACGAAACCCATACCAACAACAAGGGTGCTTCAAACCATTTGTAATAAAAACACCTTTCATAAAAGAGCTCGAAGATATCAGCAAACATGTCTTCCCAAACCCCAACCGGCCCATCCCAACCGCCTACCTCGGAGGCCTACACGACCAGTCGGAACCCCGTCGAGCGCAAGCCCTCCGAGCAGGCAGTCGCCGACACCCCGGGTCCGAGTGCTTCTGGCGGCGACGATATCGAGCACCGCAATCAAGCAGACTCGGCATCCAGGGGAAGTGCTGTACCGTCGGCTTTGGGTCGTGGCATCCACGGCACGGATCCAAGCGATTACAAGAGCAGCGGCCAGAAGGACGCCGGACCTCAGAATGAAAACGAAGATGCCGAACAGATGGCCGTGCCGTCGGAGGGAAAGGTAGCGGATGCCGTCGAGCGCAAGAGCGGTACGCAGCAGCAGCACGGGCGGGGCAGGGGCGAGGTTGACCTCCAAGGGACCGAGGCGGATATGGAGAGGTGAGTTTTATCGGTTGTCTAGAAGCAGGAGGTGAGGTTACTCATGTGCTTGCAGAAAGAAAGCGCAGCAGTCGTTCGCTAGGGAGGAGGTCAAGGAGGCGAGAAGGGAGGGTAAAGATGTGGACGGGGGAGCTGGCGCGAGCGGAAGGCAGCCGAGAGCTGAGATCGACTGAATGTTTCCGGACCTCTACTCTCATTGTTAGCTAGTTTCCTTATGGTGGGCTGCGATTGGGGTTCTTTGAGTTCAGATTTGTACCTTTTACAAACGCGTTTGTGTCCTCGGTCTCGCTAGGGTCTGGGATTTGTATTAGTTAGAGTATTGGTAGCAACCCGGCACTGCTGCTAGTGCCAAGATCACTGAAAGGGATCGTGCTACCAGTCGAACCAAATAAGTAAATGATGATACTACATGACCAGAATGCCTCTACCAAAGAAAAATGAAATGGCCATCGTCCCTGAAAGCTGTCGCCTCGTAATAAGTAACCAATACCTCGACCTACCCCTCCTTGGAAGCCATCATCTTAGGCCTGATTCATGCAGTCAGTGTAAGGTGTCTCAGAAACCAGTCCTGGAGTTATTGGATTCATGGACTGCTAGTGGGCCAGCACCGTTTCCACCACCCATTTCCATGTCTGGTTCTGGTCGATACACGGAAGGCGCAGGCGTCCCATTCTGCTGATCTTCACTTTGCTGCTCTTGATGCCGAGAGCGTGAAATCTGTATATAATTGGGAGATGGGAAAACCGTACTTCTCTCGAAGTTTCTTGCCTTCAGTTAGCTGAACCAGTTCTGCGAGTGACATAAGACTGACGAGGTTGCCATAGGTCGCAAGGGTAACGACTAGAAGATCGGGGAGGAGCGTACACGGCTGCCCGAGCGTCATGAAAAGCATGGCCATGAGCAGCGCGACGGTGAAGATGATCTCGTTGTCTCCGCGCTGTCGAGATACAACCGCCGGAAGAAGACAGCTACTCATTGGCAGTACAAACCGATGCGGATACCCAGGCCGTAAAAGTCCGAGTTCCCTTGTATGCCGCAGGAGTCTGTAGACGCAGAAGCACATGTCGCCTCGGGGTTTTGGCTCTTACTTGCGGATACAAGGAGGTAAAGCAGCCCGGCTTGGAGTCCGAGTCCGAGGAGGTTGACGAGGTATCCTGATGTGTAGAGAGAGAGGGAGTAGAGCATGTCCGGGCTGCAGAAAGCTTGGACTCCCGAGAAGACACTTTCGCATGTCGTTGCACACAACTCCAGGATTTCTCCGAGCATCTTTGAGCTGGGGTTGTATCCAGATTATGGAGGCGGCTAGGTTGGATATTATGATGTGATTTTGTTTTAGGAATGGAGAAAAATTTCATTTTACAGTGAAAACAGGGTCGTAGTTGGATTTGGCTTTCTAGGCGGGCTGGGCCAAGTGGCAAGCGGTTGACAACAAAACAGGGCCACATTACTTCCTTAGTAGGTACCTATTCTGCTATAATATTTGCTTGCATCTGGATGTAACTCGCGGTACCTCCACCTGGTCATCTAACCGTTTATCAGTATCGAATGGACGAGTGTTCTTTACCATGGAATCCAGTCACCTGTCGGGTCTCCTGACGTGTATAAATACTGGCTCTAAGTTGATGGCAGTAATATTGTTACCAGCCGCTTCGGGTGGCCTGATGGAAGACGGCGGAGCTGTTAGGGACCCTGTTAGTTAGGAACTGCCAGAGCCAGTTTCTGTGGCCCTGCTTTTCTGGCAACCGCTTTTGGCTAGGTAAGATTGGGGCTGTGTTATTTTGTCTGGAGACTGAGAATGGTGGTGTGACTGGGTGGTAGTGGTGTGATTAGCGCAAGACTTTGCAACCCATCCAGTCAAGCGGTTGACAAAATAAAAGGGACTTATTACCTACAGGTACCTGACCACCAGTACAACTTACCTATCAAAACAAGTACCAAGCAGGTATCTGCTGTAATTACTTAATAGTTTTGTACTAACAGATCTCCCGACCTACGCCCATTAGTTTGTTCTCGACGCTTCGATATCTTTTGCTTTTTTTTTTCTTTTGCTTTTCTTTTGATTTGTTTTCTCTCGAACCTTGCAATGACCTCGATATATGTTCCCTGGGTATCTGGTCTTTTTTTCTGATCTTTAAACGTTATTTTTGAGGTATAACTGTGAGGCTGGCCTATGTGGTGGGGTGATGGAAAGTGGGAGAGCTGTTAAGCCACTGTTAATACAGGGTCTCGTACTGGAATTTTGCGGTCCCCCTTTTTTTTTTGACAACCGCTTGCCAGTAACTGCTCAGGGGCTAACAGCGAGGTATACGGTGTGAATCGGTACTACCCGCTGCTTACTTACCCCTAATACGTGGAAAGACAATGCTCTCAGCGTATCCATGCTGCAGCGATGCGGTCTGTCGGGCGATGCCGACGGCAGAGATCGATGCTGGCGAGCTTCGGTCAGGGAAATGACTTGGAAGTGCTGGTAAGAATGCAAGCCTCAAGATATTGATTGGCCTTGAAAACTTGCCCCTCTGCCTGCGCTCTGCCTGCTCTAGTTATGGAACGACTTGTGACTCCTGCCGTGGCCAGCCTGGCCGCCCTGCATGTGGTAAGTCGCCTGCTAATACCCAGCCAGAACTAAATTGATTGGTTTGCAAAATTTGCCCTGTCAATGCGAAAAGATAAAACCGCTGTGAGGAAGGCGCGATGGCCCCTCCTTCCAACCTTCTCCATCTTCACCTCCTCCTCACTTCTGCTCCCTCTCAGGTTCTCTCACCACCTGTTTACAACCCCCACAGCTCACCATCGGGGCCGGTCTCTCGATCAGGCCCCCCCCTTTTATTATAGCGGGACCTCACATCGTGTCTGACGCGCGCGGATCTAAGTCCGCGCCGACAACATCTCGGACGACAATTATGGTCATCATTTAAATCAAAATCATTTCCACGACGAGCTCCGGGATTGGGACTTCACCCTCCCGTACCCCAATTTCCAGTCCCACGAATCTGATTCTGGGCCGAGCGATCAGCAGTGGATACCGCAGCCGGACACACCTTGGGTCTCACAGTTCTTCGACCCGGTGTCAGACGTCCGCAGCTTCGGCGAAATTTGCGATTCAGCAAGCTTCAGTGGTATAACTCTTACGCCGCCCACCATCTTTGACTTAGATTTCTCGACTATACACGACGTCTTCCCCATTTCTCCCCAGCTCGACTTCACATCCCTGGCCTCTAGTACAGCTCCCATCCAACCCTGTACGCCTCCAATCAGTTGCCGTCCATCCCCCTCGGCCGTCAAGCAAAATGGATCTCCCTCAACCGAGGAACTCACTCGCGGAGTACCTTGCTCTGCCTCCGGTCAGCAAATTCAACAATCCGGGGTGGAGAATGCGCCGAAGCCGCAACTTTTACTTGACGCCACCACCGCCACCAATGATGGACCTCTCGCAACTTCTCATCAAGATGAGAATCCAAAGATTCGCCTTAGTCCGTCCTTGCAACACCGCTGCTCTGAATGCGGGAGAACTTTCACGCCTGGGCGCCTCAGGTATGACTCTCACGGACACAAGCATGTGATATTGTCGGAAGCTTACTGTTTCCTTTCATCAGGGCCCATCGCAAACAGCCGGTCTCGTGCAGAAATGTACGTTTTGCATGCCCTGCCGCTGGCTGCTCGAAAGATTACGCCGACAAACCTGGTCTTGCCCGACACGTCCGAACTTGTCAATATTATACTCTCTTGCACAACACAGCTCCCAAGGTTTATCAGTGTGCGTGCGGAAAATCCTTTGGGCGGTGGGACAAGCTTTGCGCACACCATCAGACACACCTCGATGGCTCTGGAAGGATGGGCCCCGACATGGGCCTCCCTCTTGGAGCCTACAGGTGCCAGTGTGCAGCAACCTTTGGCGACTTTCAGGCCTTTGCCGCCCATTACAAATCGGAAAGAAAGAGAGTGGGGAGGCCTCGCAAAGTCATCGCCTCTTCCGTTCATTCTTCTCGACGCACCGGCGATACTACCTGATACTTACGATCACAGCCAGCCGGTTATATATCGTCTCTATGTGAAGTCAGCTCGTGACCACGGGGTCGCTGCTGATGTGGCTGGTGAATTCCAGCCTTTCCACGTTTACGTCGTCGTTGCAGACTTCTTGTCGGTTGGTGGGGCCTGGAGAGACCGGCGACGGTTGAGGTGTCGTTTCCTCCGGCTCGTCGATGGTTCTGACAAGAGAATGATGGCTGCGCCGGGTTGCTACAAGGTTTCCCCTTGCCAGCAAGCCCTCACGCCCACTGCCCTGGTTGGGACGATCAACACACGACACAAACCGCGGCAACCAGGTACACTGGCGGGATGAGCTATGGACTTTGCGTAGGGTCATACTTAGTATTTACCCCACATACCCTTCCTTCTGCTACCTGTTGGTGATTGCAGGTGAGCGAAGCACTTCACAAAAAGAAAAAAAAATTAGTTGCGCGCTGGGAATTCCGGTTAGTCTGCCTGGGTATCGAAGGGACTATTTTGGAGCGTTTGTATACCAAGGGGGTGTATAGGCATGACGCTCAGGTACCTACCCTCTTGATGTTATTTCTTAGATCCTGACTGTCCTTACCGAATCAACGATTGTCACTCTTTTAACAGTCGCGGGCACCAAAAAGTAGATTTAAGGAGATCAAGATACGTGCTACCGAGTATTTAAACCACTTTCGTCGTGGTTCTTCCCAGCACACTAGAGTATTCCTCCGTTTTCAACTTCATGGACTGGTATAAAGCTTGTAGATCATGAGGTTGGAGCATTTCTTTCCGAAGACGGGCGATCTCCGCCCCAACCTCCTTCCAGGCGGGGCAAATAGGAAGGATATGCGCTTGGAAACGCCGAAGACCTTGTACCTCGGACCGGAAGTGCTGCTGACGGTCCCACTTTTTGGATAACTCTTCTTTCTTGTCACATAACGCCCTAGCTTTGACAGCCCGTGCCCTCAGAGAGTCGACTTGAGCCTTGAGGCAGGGGAGGATGTTATCCCTCAGAAAATCAGCGGGTCCACCTAACGCCTCCTTCACAGAAACCTGTGGCTCAGCCTTCCCCAGCCCTGCGAAGTACTCGGTCCACACTTCGTCCTGTAGCGGCGGAGCCAGAGCGAGCTGTTTCTCAAAGTATTGCGCCTCTTTGGCTTTGAAATTGACAAACTGTTCCATCTGTTCCACCGACTCAAATTCCAACGGCTGTTCGTCGCCGAGCCAGCACTCCCTGATCACCCGGGAAATTATGTCGGCGGTCTCATGGTCGACTTTCTTCCCCATGGTGAGATAAGGGAGCAAATTGTCTCGCTGGACAAAGATACAGGACCACTTGTACATGGTCATGAAGAAGGCCATGCTTCGCTCGGCCTGTGTTGGCCGGTGTCGCTTGTCCTTGTCCTCTTTTGCGCCATCTGACGCCGATTGTGACTTGACAGGTTCAGAAGCTCGCTTGCTCTGTCGTTTCAGCGCCCGTTTCGCTCGTTGCCTCTCGCGATTCCTGGTCTTGCGGTTGGGAGGCTTTTTGATTTCCGTTGGTGAATCCAAGTTCTCGTTCTCAGGAGATGCCGCCACATCATCGGAGGTCTCCTTCGCAGCCTTAGGAGAAACAGGACGCTGCTCTTCGTCCAGAAGTACTGAACCATCATGCTCGGAGAGACCCATGTCGGGATTGGGTCTCGTGGGAAGGCTCTCGAAAATCTTCTGAGCCGCGAGGGGCGAAGCTGATGGCGATTCCATCGTTTCTGCGATTTGATCCATGTCATCGATAATTTGGGGGTGGAAAGGGTACGTGCCGCAGTTTGAGCAATCAAGGGATTGGGGAGATAGACAGCCTAGCTTGAGAGTTGAGCTTCGCATGCCCCCGTCTGTTCGACTCCGCACAGGAAATGGTCGGGCGGCATGTGCTGATTGGACACAAAAACTTGCCCCTCCAGTGCAGGCTGGTGTTTGATCGGGCTTGTCGGGCAAGCGGAATGCCGACGAGGTCGACAGGCAGAACGGGGGGGGCCATTTACGTCGACCAATCGTTTCGCGGCCCAATCTTCCAACTCCCACCCCCTACCCAGGGGCGAGTTTCCTGGGCATATGGCCTGAGAGAAACACAGCTGAATTCTAAATTCGGGGCTGGCTTTGATTGGCATGTATTTCTTGCCCCCTGGGAAGAGGTTGGTGCGTATCCTGTTGCTGGAATCCGTCTCGTCGTCTTGAAATGTCCAGCTCATGCACAACGCAATAGCCAAGTGACTGGATTTCCCACGTGGATCTGGTCGAGAAATTCTGCCCCTTCCACGGGGCGGGTTTTCTTCTCCTTCACCTTCGGGAATGGCCCTGCAAAGAAAGCAAGCCTTGGACGATAGCACCATGCCCCGTGGAGAACATCGAGGGGCTAGTTTCCTCTGCCAAGGGTTTGCCATGAAGTTGCTATGCAGACCGATTCTTGACAGCGTCGGGGGCAGATATCCATGACCACACACGGCAATGGTCTCCTTAAGCCGCCTGGGAAGTCGAAATGTCTCGGGATGGATATAAAAAAAGCCGGATGTCTGTGTTCCGGAAGCAACAGACACAACTGGACCTGAACAAACACTGAAGCAGCTACAACAGACGGGCGCACAAACCCCGAGACTTGACTGAGCTGCAAATCCTCTAGATACCTACCTTCCTCCATCATCGGGGTCTAGTTCTCCGCCTGCGGTTTCACACCAGAGTCAGCAATTTCGGCCACAAAGTCAATCCGTAGCTCACCCAGAGCAATGACAGGTCTCAATCTTCCAACTACCCCTATCTCACTCATTTCTAATATCCGGGTCCAGGAAACATAGAAACATCGCACGACAGCAAGAACGAAGCTTGGACTACTGTCAAGCGATCTCCAACGGGGAAGCCAGGCAGTGACGTGGGTTTCAGGGGCAACAATGCCTTGGAGAACTGGTTGCTGGGCGCGCGGGAGCGTGATCCATGGAATGCGGTTGGCATGGTGAAGAAGGATACACATGTTGAAAAAGTGGGCCATTATGTGGATGGCGATTCCTGGAGTACTCGGGCTGATGTGGGATCCACGTCTGATGAAAAGCGTCGATAGGTAGCATGGGGGCTTGGATTCAGGGGTCAATACCAGAACTTCTCCTATCTAAAACAACGAAAATCTGACTTGCAACTGTTCTCATTTAACACCAGCGTTGTGTATATGTCTCGCCAGCCATTAGCCAGCTCAATGTCAAAGCACCGTTGAGACTCAAAATCATCGCTCAAAACATAGATCAACCTCCTCCCATCTCCAACGCTCATCCATCAACACTCTTCCGCGCAATAACCCACAAAAACGACGCATCAACCCCATCCCCGGGCGATACCTCCTCCACCACAACCTCCAACCCCGTCTCCTTGACCTTCCCCATCGACCCCTCAACCCCCCATCCGCTCCAGACCATCCACGCCCCAAGCCAATCCTCCGTCTCCTCGGCCTCCACCTCCTCAATCCCAAAATTGACCAACACCAACCCACCAGGCTTCAACCACTTCGCCACCTTCCTCAGCATCTCCGGCTGCTCATCCCTAGGCAGATGGATAATACTATACAGCGCGATAACGACATCAAACGACCCCTCGGCAAACTCGAGCGAGTTCATATCGCCCTGCAGCCACTCCACGCCGACATTGGGGCCCTCGCCGAGCTTGGCCCTGCCCAGCGCGAGCTGCGAGTCGGAGAGGTCGTTGGCGACCACGGAGAACTTGCGGCCGCCGGGGGAGGCGAGGAGGGTCTGCGTCACGGGCACGCCGGCGCCGCAGCCTAGCTCTAGGGCTTTGAGCGGGCCGGAGTTGTTGGCTGTGGGGGGGAGGAGGGAAAGCAGGCGGTCGAGGTACTTGATGCGCAGGGCGCTGTTCTTGACGGCCCAGTCGGTGTAGCGCTCTGCGATGGCGTCGTAGGACTGTTTGAGGCGGGATTTGGTGTCGGCCATTTTGGATCTTTTAGGAAGGATTGAGATCTGGTGATGGCGAGTTTGTAAGTTGATAGGGTGAAACGATGTTCACTGGTAGAATAGATGCCTGGCGAGGTAAAGTTCCGGTACGCGGAAACACCGGGAATATATACTTTGTGTCCGTAACCCCGCTTCGTCGGGGAAGCGTATCGGGAACGGCTCAAATACTGACCGGTTGAGTCACTGAGCGATGATCGCGTATCGTATACAAGGACTCGGCCCCTATTGGGCGGCTAGGTCATGGTGATCTACGCCGAGAGAGGATATTCCTATTTTGTCTAGTGGAAACCATATCAGAATTACTCGATACGCTGATGAGGAGTTTGCACAGCTACGCCGGTGAGTAACTTTATTTTTCTTCCGAGGGATTGCGTTTCCCCACCTGCGCGCTTCCAAAATATCGCGAAGAAATGTTCCAGTATCAACTCATATCCCCGAATGCTTGATCAACACGGCTATCTGGACGAAGGAGACGAATGTTGCTATAGAAATGGACATTGTCCAACCAAGTGGACAACCTGGAACTTTAAAGTTGCGTCACAGATATCTACCAAAGCTCCTTGTATGGATGTAAAAGGACATAACCCAAGATCGGTCATCAAGAAACTCAATCAAGAATCACAAATAGGTAGGTATGTATGCGGGTGTCGGATGTTCGCATCCTTCAAGAATCTCGAGACCCAGGATTTCGTTAGAGATATTTGGTAGTGGCCGCTATTCCACAAAACCGCTATATCCCGGACATCGGCTCGCAAAACTTCAAGTATTCGCATCTGACTCCTATGGCAATAACTATTGCCCGAGCCTCAGCTCAGTCTCTTCTTAGGGTCGCTCAGGCTAGCACCCCCTGCTCACCGTGCTTGCCATCCCAGCTTCGCCGAATGCTGTACAAAGATATAGTCACGGCCCTGGCTGGGGGTCGTACTGGCATATAACCACATGTAGGGTTCTGAGGTGCTGACCTTAGAATTCTGGCAATCCTTTTAGCCGTTTTCTCAACTGGGTGTGATCCGGTTGCGCCAGCCGTCACAGATATTTCCACTAGGTCATTGGGGACTGGAAATTGTCGTCGTTATCTGGACCCTACCAATCGCGGAAATCTGGATACCTAAGCCCAAACATCTCAGTTTGTCAGTGATAGTATGGATGGTCTGCCACGAGATCAATAACTAGGTAGGAAACAGGTAGCCAACCAAAGCTCATACCGGACACATCCTTCGCTTGCACCGCAGCTTGCATGTGGCCAGGCTGCAATGATAACCCCCACGGCTGCGGACACCGAGGTGAAATCTCGGCCCGCTATCTGCGAACGGTCGGTATGGTATGGTTACACAGCAAGTCGGGGAAGCAGACCTGTCCTTCCGGCCATTCACGGCCCTGGTTCTCTTTTCATCATGCGGGCTGCATGTGTCTAAGCCAATGACCAGCCACGAACTTACATGGGAGTTCTGGCACCCCCCTCAATAGGGAAATGGCCGTGCGTTGAAGATGGGGTGCAGCAGCCATCAAGTTCATCTCAAGTTCTGGGGGCTTATGGCAGCTTATACCCGGACAGGTTGCCCGTCATGGGCCTGCTTGGTCTGGACAGTATACCAGTGACTTAAATGCCCGATGGCGCCCATGGCGTCCCCGCCCCTCTCTCTCACGAGCCTGACGCACAGTGTGTAGTCCAGCGACAGAAACAATGACTCTGGCCCAGGCAGTCCAGGAGTTTATCACTCAAAACCCACTCGCTAGCATACTGGCCTTCGTAGGGCTAGTAGTCAGCATCACATTCCTACAATGGGGTTCCGACGGCCCGCCTTCGATCCCCGAAAAGATCCCGTTCGTGAGCAACACGTATCTGGTCCTCACGAACCTGCAAGAGATGGCCCGCAAAGCAGCGCAAGACACCTCTTATCTCGGCCCATTTTAAGAACGCTAACAGGTCCCAGGAAATACTTCCAAGGCGGTAAAATCGTCAAATACCACCTCCTCAACAAAACAGTCTACGTCGTCCGCGGCCAGCAAAACATGCAACAACTCCTCCGCGGCAGCCCCGACCTGGGGTCCGAAGGCTTCATCCTCGACGTGATGAAGGGCCTCTTCGCCATGACGCCTTCCGACCACGCCAAGTTCGTAAACGACAAGTCCGGCCGCCTCAAGACGCCCAACCCGGGCACCGAGGCCACGCCGGTGCGCTACTGGGCCGCCATCCACTATTTGTATTATGACTACCTGACCGCGCCGCACTTCGCCAGCGCGCTCGCGACAAAGTTCAACGTCAACTTCAGCGCGCAGCTCGAGACGCAGCCGCTCGGCGAGTGGACGACGGTCCGGATACAGAAATTCGTGCATACGCATCTGTTCCACGCCGCCGTCGTCTCGCTCTGCGGGCCGCGCATCTTCGAGCTCAACCCCGACTTCACCGAGGTGTACTGGGAGTTCGATCCGTACGCCATGATGCTCTGCTACGTGCCGCCGAGGTGGATGGCACGCAAGGCCTACCAGACCCGGGCGCGCGGCATGGCGGCCGTGGAGCGCTGGCTGGATGCGGCGTGGGAGCGGTTCGACTGGGATGATAAGGAGGCGGTCGAGGCGGATTGGGAGCCCTGCTTTGGGGCGCGCTTTAATCGCGAGACGTGCAGATGGATGAAGGATCACGGGTTTGATAAGCAGTCGATTACGGGGTTCATATTGGGTGTTATTTTCGGGTAGGTATGGCCATAATGAGTGGATGCAGGCCGGCTGACGAGTGCAGGCTGAACGGCAACTCGATTCCCATGGTGACTTGGTCTCTCATGCATCTCCTCCAGGATCCCGAGCTGCTCGCCGCGGCGCGCGAGGAGGCAGTTCAGGTCTATAGCACGGACGGGAACGGGTCGCGGGATATCGACATCGTGAAGCTTGGCAAGATGCCCATCTTGCAGGCCGTGTTCGCCGAGACGCTGCGTCTGCACACCGAGGTTACGATCGCGCGCGAGGTGTGGAACCCGGTTGTTGTGGAGGGCTACAAGATCCCCAAGGGCGCTTTTATCCATGGCTATGCCGGGCTTGCCCACTACGATGAGGAGGTCTGGGGCAAGGACGGACATCCTGCCGACGAGTTTTGGGCCGGGAGACACCTGGTCGAGGTTGAGAAGGATGGCAAGAAGAGACTCGAGTTCTCATCGGCTGATCGGGCTGGGAATTACTTTCCGTTCGGTATGTTTCCGCGATTTTGTGACTTCAGGTTGTTGCTGACACGCGTTTAGGTGGAGGAACAGGAATGTGTCCGGGCCGACACTTTGCAAAGCAGGAGATCTTGCAGACGATGGCATCTATTCTCTCTCGCTTCGATGTCAAGTTTGTTGAATGGGTTAATCTCAAGGACGGCACCAAGTCTGATCGCGGACCACTCAATGATGAGTATTATGGCGCGCCGTCTATGCCCCCGGATCGTGACGCCAAGGTCCAATGGAAAAGACTCTGGTAACGAGTTGCTGAGGGTTTGTTCACGTCTTTATTTTCTGCTTTGATCTCTATTAGTAGCCTTATTAGGGAGAGGTTCCAGCCAACGACACCGAGGACATGCCGCGAGTCATACATAGTGGCTGGCAGGCATCGTTGTATCCAGCGTTTCTACTAAGCTATTAGCCCAGCTTATCCAAAACCGATGAATCAATAAAAGCCTTTTCCTGTACAATTGTAATAACGTTGTTAATTCACTAGCTGGGCAAGGTTCAACAGCTAGAGCATCTCTTAGTCCTTTCATGCAGTCCTAGTTTTCATCAAGGAACAATCAGCCTGTACCCTAAACGAGAGAAACAAGGCAGGCCATTTCACCAGCTTCTACCTAATCCAGTCCCGAACAGAAAATGGGAAAGCTGTCGTATATAAGGGAGTATATAAGGTGTGGAAGGAAAGATGTCCTTTTTCCGCACGACAGAACGATCTGTTCTTGGTACAATACGAGGCATCCTGCAGGTCTGCGGAACAGCAAACTCGCGTCTCCTAGCGTGCCGTCCTCTAACAAACTCATCTCGGCGAATCCCCTGCATCGCCCACTTCCCGGATTCTCGTGCCCGTTCCCGCCAAGCTAGCCGCGACACAGCATAGACGCCAAGCTCGCTTCCCTATCGCCAGGGACGGCCACGGCCTCATTGGGCATCGGCGCCGTGCCCAGCCCTACTAGGCGATCCGGACCCCTGAGCCCGGATGCCTGTGCTCAATGTCTTGTCTTCCCTTCAAAACCCAGATGTAACCCCTCAAGATTTGTCTCGCCCGGTTTCCATCCCTCTTACTGGCCGGTACGGGATACGACCAGCGTCATGGCTAATCCGCCGCCGATACGCACGCCCGACTACTCGGGTCTGCACACGCCGGATTATTCCGGCCTGCAGGCCGTCGACGAGCCCGGTCTCGAGGTGGACGCGAAGCGGGGGCTGCTGTACTCGTCGCATCCGGAGGTGCACCATGAACCGGCGGCGGTTGCTCCGTACAAAGTTCCGGATCCGGCCGTCGACGAGTCCGAGAAGCATCTCGTCCCGGTAGCTAGGCCCGTCCCGGCGCGATTCTCACGGCGGTGCAAGATCTTTACGGGAGCCGGGATCGCTCTGCTGGTCATCATCGCCGTCGTGGTGGGATGTGTCGTCGGATTGGTCGTCGTCCCTGGATCGAAAGCGTAAGTCCCCCTCTCTCCTGATTTATACCTCTCTCGTGAGATAGAAAGATCTAACAACCACCACAACAGCACCACCACCCCTTCCGACTCGAGCACAACCAACCCATCCTCTTCCAACCCCAACTCCGACAACACCCCCAACCCATCCTCAAACTCAACAACCCGCCGCTCCATCTGCCGCGACCGCGTCTGCCCGCAAATCCTAGCCTCGGCCCTCCACGACACCTCCCTAAGCCTCTTCGCCCGCTTCCGCGACAACAACATCTGGACCGCCACGACACCCATCACCTCCCTCACCCCGCACTGGCCCATCCCCCCCTCATCCTCCCCCAAGCAAAGAACCCCATGGACCCCCCTCGGACCCGCGGGCCCCTTCCTCTCCCAACCAACAGCACAGACCTGGCACCCCGCCAACTCATCCCTCAAAATCGCCGTCACGGCCCTCGGCGACCCCGACCGCGGCGCGCGGCTCCTCCAGTTCGACAGCGCCACCCAGACATGGACGAGCGAGTGGCGGAATCTCCTCGGGAGTCTGAGCAGTCCCGTCTCGCTGTGCGCGAGCATGAATTCTTCGAGACTCGATCTCTGGGGCTCGGCGGGCGGGAGTGTGGCGCATAATTTCTTCCGGCGGGGGACGGCGGATCTGTTCTGGGCGCCGGACTCGTCTCCGGACTGGCAGGGTTCTGCTACGTTTACTGGGAAGAATATGGTGGGACGGCCGGCGGTGGTTTGTCGCGACGGTAATAGTGTGTATCTGCATGAGTTGGTTGTGTATGACGAGGTCGGCACGATGGTGCATACGCGGTTTAGTGATAAGGGCGGGTGGGCGAGGCCTTTTGCGCTGGATACCGTGCCGGGAGGGGTGAAGTTCCAGGGGGAGCCGGTTGTGTTGGACACGGCTGGTGGGAGGCTGGATTTCTTTGGCGTGGGGAAGGATGATGGGGCGGTGTATCATGGGTTTTGGACTGAGGGGACGGGGTATTCTGTCCTGACTGGGCTGGGGGGGAAGGTGGAGAGTGTGCCTTCTGTGGTGGCGACGAAAGATGGGCAGAGGATTGATATGGTTGCGCTGGGGGCCGGGGATACGTTGCTGCATCGGGTGTATCAGGGCGGGCGGTGGAGTGATGAGTGGGAGGATCTGGGTGTGTTTGGGGACAGCGCGCCGTTGTTGGTTAGGCTGGGGACGACGCCGGAGTCGGTGGCGGTGTTTGTGGTGGATGTGATGTCGGAGTTGAATCAGACGCTCTGGACGGTATCGGACGAGGTTAGTTGGAAGGGGTTGAAGTGGAAGGGGATGGGGGGAGACTTGACGTTTTCGTTTTTTAGGACTTCATGATGTCTGGAAGTGTTGGATTATTGTTTCATGATTACCTAGCGTCAGAATCGCTAGTTTCTTGTGTATCTAATAAGTTGAGCGGCGGCGACAGCCGGTTGTAACTAGTTATATATTCCGACGGTTGGACAGGTCGCTACTGGCCAGGGCATGCCGTTTCTAATGTTTTTATACCCTGCAATTTGGGATGAGTCGGTGCGTTCGCGTAGCATCCGAGACTCTCTCGTATTTCAAAGTTCATCCTCGATAGGTTGCCTCTGCAAATAGTTGGCGGTACCTTATCCGAGTAATATATAGCAGACAATAGGAGCATAGACCACCAGCGGTCCAAAAAAATATGTAAAGTAAATTGAGGCTGCTGAGGTAAATCGAAAGGCAGAGGAAGACTGTAATTGTCCAATAACACTGCCACCATCCGTCAAATGTGCCAACCCGAGTCGCTGAGGCTTGAACGCCCTCTACCTAGGTAGGCACGCAGCTATTCCCTGGCACCTAGTATCCATTGCCCCGACGTTCACAACGAGGCCCCGAGTCGCGAGGTCTACTGGTGTCCTTGGTACACGTACGAGGTCTGCAAGTTGCCGCATTAGTCCCCTGCCATGATATGGCGATACGATAAGACTTGAGGAGCAACTGAAAATTACAAACCCTGAGTAGGAATTATTGTTGCTGCTAAAGCCCCCAGCCATGGCCATGCTCGCACCGGTTCCAGGAGAGCCGGCCTGAGCATAACTGGCGCTACCGCTGAACCCCCCGCTCGAGAGACTTCCAGAGCCCGAGCTGGAAGAGCTCTTGGAGCTGCCCGAACCCATGTCTAAAATTTCTTCCGTTTCGTGTAACACTTGAGTGTTGTGTGCAAGCTCGGTGTGTAGGAAGGCCGGTATTTGCTAGATGTCGACCGAGAGGCCAATCCCACCAACGTTCGGCGAGCGGAGTATCGCAATCTTATGTATCCAAACCAGAATCTGATGTCGGAAAATTGGCCCGGCCAGGACCTATTTTCCGTTGGCCCTGACGCCCGGCATGATAGATGGCTTGCATCGTGCATAATAGGCAGCCAATTCAGGACGCAAGGCTCTCCGTCCCCTATCCTCCCGGGCGCAGTCACACCACAGGCGGCCACTCAGAGAGAGGTCTACTACACCATCTTGAAATATCGACAGCGCTTGGAATCTGCCTGCCCAAACAGCAGATTTTCAAAGAGGGAGCCGAGGGCGGACAACGATTGCTCCTTCGCCTCCAGTCAGATCCAGAACAACCTCTGTTAGGGTTGAGTTCAGGTTATACGAAGCCCAACTGTCTTGTCCACTCTTTCCCAGCCGCTCCACCAGCCAAAATGGACCCCTTCAGCATCGTAGGCGCAGTCGGGACCGCTGGATCCATCATTGACCTCCTCACGAAAGCCATCATCTTGGTCGATGGATGGTATCAAAACTACAAAGATGCCCCTCAGGAGGTGGAGCAACTCCACCAAGAGCTTCACCTGGCACAACAAACCATCTTCATGATCAGCACCATACTATCCCACTCCAGTCAGAATGCGAGCCCAGCGTTGCCAGAATTTCAGCAGCCTGGATTTCTCATGTCGTTACGTGGAGCACAAACGACCCTCCAACACGTCTACTCCGAGTGCTCGGCCATCGAGTCTCGGTTTAAACCCAACGTATCAAGGAGGGTTGTCTGGGCCCTAGCGGATTCCCGTCGAGTGGGCCGTCTGCGTAAAAGTCTAGAAATGATGCAGAGCAGCTTGTGCAGCTTCCTCAGTGTCCACACATTGTAAGCCGAGATCCCCCTTTGTCTCTTCTTCGCAGCCAAATCGAGAACCTTTTGCTCAACTTCGCCCGAAGCTCTGTTCTTCTCGTCATACACGAAAATATGCAGAGAGAGGCAGAGCAGTCGAGAGCAGACACGAAAGCGCTTCTCGACGCTGTCCAGGGAGCTCAAGTTGGCAGTCCAAGCGAGCCACATCATCAAGTAGTGGAAGTGACGCCTACCAACTTACAAGGAGTCAGACGGGAGCACAAACCCCAGCTCCTCCGCAAGGTCCTCGCGGTCTCAGTCCAGTGGCAGCAGAGATACAACTGCAGCTTCCGGCTCAGCGGCATCGCCGGCGCCAACGAGCCCGTGTCAGCTTACAACTTTCTTCTGCACCTTACATTCCCTACTGGGCTGTTTGGCGACAAGACTCTCCGAGTGGCCCTGTCACTTGGCATCGGACGGCCGTGGTACGAGCGGATTGACATCCTCGGTGGCGGCATCCGGACGCATAACACCGTACCCTACGACTCGGAAGCCATCAGCGCAGCTCGAACTGGGAATGTCACCCTGCTCAAGATGCTCCTCACTCACAAGCGCGCCTCCATTAGGGACGCCACTCCAGATGTGCGTCCGCTGTTGTGGGTAAGTGATTCCAGACTGCATCCTTCCTTCCTACCATGCTAACCGGAAAAAAAAACAGCACGCTATCGACGGAGACTCGGTCGAAGCCGTGGACTACCTGCTAGCCTCCAAAGCCGACGCTAAAGCCCTAGCCGGGCCTTATCAGACGTGAGCCCGCCGCGCCTTGAAGCACAGCTAACTCTAGGTACTAACATCCCCCAGGGAACTCCTCTCCCGCGCCTTCTACCACCGCAACCTCGCCATCTCGCGCCTCCTCCTCCAACACGGCGTCGACCTCGACCACATCAACGCCTCGGGCACAACCCCCGTCCACCACCTGTTCAACCCGGGCAGACCTGCCGCCGCCGGCAGCCAGTTCCTCGAGATGATCATAGCCAACGGCTTCAGCAACCTCAACATCCAAGACGAGTTCGGCGAGTCCGCGCTCCACCGCGCCGCGAGTTTCGGCACCGCCGCCGACATCGACCTCTTGGTCCAGCACGGCGCAGACCACAGGCTACGCGCCCCTGCAGGTAGTAAGGGGTGGACGCCTTTATTCGTCGCTGCCCGCAGCGATAACGCCGAGACGCTACGGCGGCTTGTAGAGGTAGCACGGGCAAGAGAACGCACGGGGACAGAGCAGGTGATTGGAGATGTGGACGCGTCGGGATGGACACCGCTCCATGTTGCTGTCGATAATGACGCCTTCCAGGCCGTCAGGGAGTTGTTGAGAATGGGGGCTGACCCGTTCAGTCTGAGCGTGCCGGCTTTTGAGGCGAGGTTCTGCGATGAGGTCAAGGGACGACGGGTCTCGCCGATTGATTTGGCGAGGCATAAGGGAAGGGACGCCCTGGAGAGGTTTGAGCGGTTGATGAGGGAGGAGGGGAGACATATGACGTATTTGGATGAGGAGGGTGATGTTTTTTGGCCGGCGAGCACTGGGGAGGAGGAGGAGAAGGACGATGATTGCCACGGGGGGTGTCGTCCGGGGTGTGCTGGACATGCAGTTCTCGGTGATCCGTCACTCAGCTAGAGTTGAAGGCAGTGTGTGGGGACATTTTCTGTACTCTCTCCCCGTGCTTCCTTTCGTCCTTTTTGTTTTACGAAAACTTGATACGCCCAGAGGAATGCCCTGCTGGCACGCAAGACACGCCGCCTCGGCCTGCGAGCAGACGAAAGAAGCTCGATTCTTTCTGTCCGAGTTCGATGCAGGCGCCGATGTTAAGATCTCAGTCGCCGCCCCAAGCAAGACAGACGAGTCCTTGTACAACTCCAAGCAATCGAGCGTGCTGCGGCGCAGCGTATCTTTGCATTTATGCTAATTGCCGATCCTCGGTTTAACCGGGTATCGACCTAGGCAACCATTCAATACATATTAGAAGCCGTCCCGCTCCCGCAGTGACCAATGTCGAGCATCTCGTTAGCGCGTCAGATCGCTTGCCACGAGCTGGCACGATATCAAGCATTCTTCTCCACTTATTCGTACTATCAGAGAGTTATGACCAAGAATGGAGGTCCCGCTGGGCGTTCTTGCGATCTCAGGCGCCGTCGCGCGACTGACTTCCAAGGCGTGGTCCCTCGGCGAGAGCTGGGCGGACGCGCCACGCGACTTCCACCGATTAAAAGATGACCTAGCACGAGTCCGGCTCTTTTTCGGTGAAGCGCAGCAGGGCATAATGACCCCGGTGTCAACCGGTGAACACAGCATGGACATAACCCGGACGACATCCGACGATGACCTCGCCCGCCTCCTCGGCGCGGGAGCCGAAATAGTGCATCGGATCGAGCAAGTCGTCGACTCTCTTTGCGGCACCGAGGGCGTAGACGACCGCGGAGAGCTCAGAAAGAGGAGGCGGCTGATATGGATGGCCAACGTGAAGAAAGTCGGTAGGCTAAGGGGGGAACTCGGCGACGTGACGTCGGGGATATGCCGGCTACTCATCGTCAGAAATGTGTAAGTTGGCCTAAGGGCAAACCCTAACAACGACTAACTTGATGTATCTGTTAGATCGATATCGCAATCACTGCCAGGTGTCATCATATCGCAGATGGACGGCCGTTTGGGTGCTCTCGAGGACACCGTGGTGAATGCCATCAAGACCTCACTGCAAGCTCAACAACAGTCCCCGCCTGCATACGAACCACGGTGGATCTCAAGCGTACGCCACATTGCGAGCCCATATCTCCGCGTATCCTCGTGCAGACCGGGATGTGTTTGCAGCTGTCATTCGATCAGCAGCTACTCGCTTCGCTTCACGTCTTTCCAGTCGCTACTGGGTTCCACGGTAGTGAGCTACTTCGGCCGCTCTGTGTCCAGCGGAGCATGTACTAGATGCGGTACTCGCCAGTCTAAATCTCTGGGTCTGGTCTATCATTTTCCAAGCTGGATCGTTCGGGCTTCCTTAACCATCTTATGTTCAACCAACCTCAATGGGGCACCTCAGATGACCCTACGCGTGGTAAATCGGCTCCCGGGGCACAACAGCCCACAGTTCATCGCCGGGCTCTACGGCCGCACCCGCGTCGGAGACATTGATGGTGTAAGGGAGTTGTTATCACGGGGCCAGGTGTCGGTGCATGACACCACCGATGCCGGGTCTGGGACCGTTCTTCAGTTTGCAATGAGAATGGGCCATATCGAGATAGTTCGACTTCTCCTAGCGGCGGGTGCGGACCCGTACAACGGACTCTACGACGACGGGCTCAACCATACCGCGCCGGCTGGTGCTCTTCGGTATTTTGCGAGCGGCGTTGACGGTCGGACGGTTGACCAGTTTTCGGACCTCTTCTCCTTGTCGGACTACGTGGAACACGCCAACTACAATTCCCTGCATCTGGCCGCTCTAGGTATCCTACACCTCAATCTCAGTGACCTGCTGCAGGAGCCGCAGTACGCCGGATGCGTCAACCAGAGAGCCGAGGACTATCTCACTCCCCTGGATGCCGCGGCGATATCAGGTAACTCTGGCGTCGTCGAGTCGTTGCTGCGGGTCGGGGCTGATGTCTCCAACTGCATGACGCTAGATATGGCCTGCTACTACAACCACTTGGACGTTGTCGAGCTACTGATACAAGCAGGCGCATCAGTTTCGCTGAGGGACCGTGGGGGGAGGACAGCGCTCATTCATGCCGTGTGCAACGGCAACAGCGACCCCGAAATACTGCGGCTTCTTATCCAGCACGGCTCCGACGTGAATGACGCGCTTGCTTCCGGAGGAGCTCCTCCGCTCGCTTACGCCGCCATGACGGGAAATCTGGCGGCCGGCCGTGTATTGCTCGAGAACGGAGCAGAAATCGACCAGCGCGAAGACGATGGCGATACAGCCATAGTAGCGGCTATCGCCCACCTGGAGCACCAGTTTGTCAGATTGCTGCTGCAGCACGGCTGTGACCTTCTGAACGTCAACAACGATGGCGAGAATCTGCTCCACAAGCTGGCGGCCTATGCAGACGCTGAGATGGCCATCATCTTTGCGCTTGAGGCGGGCCCGCGGATGCGCGAACTTAGTACCTCGTCTACCGACGCTCACGGGCGCACGCCGCTTCAGATTTTGGCTGAGCGGAACCCGAACCGGGAGCTGCGAAAAGCATTCGACATGCTTCTCGACAGTGTGGAGGGAGAGGCTGGGCCTGTTGTCGGTATGCAACGCGTCAAGGCCGAGAAGGACTCCCCAGAGATTGGGAATGAATCGGACGAGGAATTCTTTGACGCAAGGGAACACTAGGCCTGGGATGACGAGGTCATTGGTTACAAAACTGCACCCCACATGGGAGTTGAGGAAGTCGTACGTCACAAAGATGGAAGGTGCAGATCGGAGAGCTCACCTCTCCTAATCCAGCAGAACCACAACGAGAAAAAACAACCCTCGATTTCCGATCAGCGGCGGGAAAGCAACTCTCAGCTACCCTATTTATCCCCATTGAAAGTTCTGAACTCCAGGCAAAGGCTCCAAGTCGGAACTTCCTCTCAGAATTCGGCGCTACTGTGGAACAGGACAAGACTGCAAGGCCGGAGATGTTCCGGGCGCTCTGGCAGATCCCTGTCCAAGACATTGACACGAAGTATATCAAACACCTACGGCGGCTTGAATCCAAACACAAAGAGCGACGAATAAGAGATTGTATAATTATTTATATAGGTACCTATATATCTGTGGTTTAGTGCCTTTCGTTGAGCCCAGAATACGAAATGGGTCAAACCATGTACACCCGATCCGTATTTACTTTATAGGAACAAGCTAGGTATTAAAGATACCTACTGAACAAGTTTTTGCGCATGAGCCACAAGTAGAAAAAGGAGACTAGAAAACTGTCCGAGGGAACTATCCCAATCGCCGCACTGCCGAGGAAGACGTAACATAGGAGGACGGATGCACCAGCTCTCAGGGGGGGAGGAGTTGCACCGAGCCCAAGTGGACGACATCATCGGTAAGCAACAGACTGAGACTCGAGAGGAGGATACGCGAGGATGGGGCCCAAGAATGATGTCTACTAGGTCGTTGGGATACCAATAACGGGCCAGTTTAAAATTTCACGGCGAGCTATTGATGAATACGAAATCATGATTCTTGACGGTTTCGGCCCCTAGAATCCTGTAGACTTTGATCGTCAATGAGAACCTAATATCTATCGTCGCCCTTGTTAGATCTTATGTCCTTGTTAAATCTTATCTCCAAACTGCGCTACCTACCTTAAGGTATCTATAGACAGGAACTCCAACTGTATTACAGGTTTTCGTCACACCTCGATCCCTTTCTTCGCCGAAGCAGACGGAAACGTTACCAGTCAAAACCTAGAATAGGTACAAGTGTTCCAGAATTCTACCAGAGCCAGACTCAATCGCATCCACCCATCAGCCATCACTTCTCGCCTATTTATGGCGCCACAATGAGCGATTTCGGGTTCGAGTCCCGGGAGACTTGGGTCCTTTGGTCTCAGAAAGGTCGCATGGTGTCGTACTCGAACTCGTCCGTCTCCAAGCCTTTGGACCATTTGTTTGCTGGTTTTGATGGCAACCTGCCGCTCGCTCCATGATATCAGCCGCCAAACAGTGCCCAGAGCTCGACATATCTTCCCTCCTATCCGTCCGCAACGCCCTTAGCAGACTCTACATCACCCTCTCACCAGTTCCTTTACACGTCCAGTCATCCCGTCTACAATCTCCTCTTCCACCCTCTCTGGGCCTGCCCCGGCGCCCCTGTCCGCAAACTGACCCCGCATCCAGCCACGGGATGACCCGACATAACCACATTCAGAACTGGCTGCCACCCTGCAAGTGTGTCTCTGCAGCTTTATTGAGTAGGCTCGGCCAATGAAACCCCGAACCATGCATGACACGACCAGCGACCAGTCCAAGCTAGCCATGGAGACGCAAAGACAGCCCCGGTCTGGACGCACACACAGACCCACGGGCCGGTTGTGATACCACACTTCTCATCGAGGGGACGGTATAGTTGAATGTCAGTACTTAGAGTCCTACTTCCTCCACGCTCAGAGCGCCGTGAACAGCACCCGCCAAAGACGCGATCCCGAGCTACTCACCAATTCACACAACCATGAAGCTCGCTCGCAATCTCGCCACCCAGCTCTTCCTCCTCCCGTTCCTCCATATCTGGGCACAGGATGTGCTCCTCCCCGGCTATGGAAACTACCCCTGGAACCCGATTTGCGCGCAGTCCTGTCTCCAGTCGTTCCGATCCTATCTGCTCAACTGCACCGACCTAGAGCTGGCCAAGAAGCCCTTCGACCCGATAGCGCCGCCCACGCCGCCGAGCTGCTATGCCTCCGATCCAGCCTTCCTGACGTCGGCCGCCTGGTGTTTCTTTTCGCGATGTCCCGACGAGAGCATTGCCTCACTCGAGGCCTACTGGCAGGTCGCCGCCACCGGGTTGAAGACGCTACCGCCCCGCTGGAGCTACACTATAGCTCTGGACCGGGTCAGCCCGAAGCCGCCCGCCATGCAGTTGACCATGACCGACATTTCGCTCAACCAAACCTCTCTTCTGCCCGAGGCGTCGTATCTGGCTGCTGCGAACGGCATGGTTAGCCTGTATGCCGAGCAAGTGAGGGAGTCCAAGTACAGGTAGGTACCTACATTGTCACATTACCATGGTCAACATGGCCGTGGTTTTTGAAGACAAGCACTGACAAACCGTGCCAAGCATCACGCTATTAGTCTTCGCCCTCGGCCTCCCCATCGTCCTGACATGGGGGACGCGGTGGCTACCCTTTTGCCAGATACTATCAGACAAGGCACGTATCTTCCTACCTCACCCCAAGAGCACCCCAACCCGAGATCTAACAACTCTGTCTCTCCCCAGATCAAACCCTACCTAATCTACCCATCCCTCCTCCGCAGATACAACCTCACCCCCCTCCCTTATCTTCTCGGCAACGTCCCCACCCTAGGCCAAACCCTCTACATAACCCTCTTTACCGTCCTTAACATCCTCCTAGCAGCGCTAGGCTACCGCTCCTACCTCCCCAACGCCTTCTACCTAACCCAGCACAAAGAAATCCTCAACCACGTGACCATCCGCACCGGCGCTTTTGCGTTTGTCCTCCTCCCGATCCTCCTCCTCTTCTCGTCCCGCAATAATATCCTCCTCTTCGGGCATCTCACAAGATGGCCGCACTCGACCTATCTCCTCCTGCACCGGTGGGTCGCCCGTCTTTTTCTGGTCCATGTGGCGGTGCATTCGATTGCCGCGCTGCAGATCTATAGCTTTTTTGCGGACACGGCGTGGTGGGATTGGGGCGTTGCGGCTACCGTTTTGACGGTTGTGATCACGCTCGGTAGTGGGCTGTATGTGCGCAGGGCGCGGTATGACGTGTTTTTGGTCATGCATGTGGTGTTGGCGGTTTTGATACTCGTTGGGAGCTGGTATCATCTCGTCGGGTGGTATGCTTACCTGGGTAAGACGGTGGGGACGAAGAATACGTATGGCTATGAGATTTGGCTGTATTTCGCGTTTGCCGTGTGGGGGTTTGATCGGCTGGTGAGGGTCGGGAGGATGGTGAGGTGGGGGGTGAGAAGGGCGAGGGTGACGGAGGTCTGTGAGGGCAGGTATGTGAGGGTTGATGTACCGGGGGTGAGATGGAGCGGGCTGGGGGAGCATGTGTTTGTTTGCTTTCCGAGTGCGAGGCCGTGGACGCCTTGGGAGAGTCACCCGTTTTCCGTGATCCCTACACATCTGTTGCGAGAGGATATTGCTCAGAGGACGGTTGAGCAGGATAGGAACGACGAGGCGGGAGCGGGAGTGGACGTGGAGAAGCAACAAGTCCACAAGACTAGGGTGCGATCCGCCACGCCACCGCCTACGGAACGTACCCCTAAACCCAACTCCGACTCTGAGACTGCATTTACCTCGACAGCAGGCATAACGCTCTTCATCCGCAAGTCCTCGGGCCTCACGAGCTACCTCAAGCCCAGCACCAAAAGGATACTCACTCTCCTGGACGGCCCCTATCCCTCCATCTCGCCGCTGTCCAAAACCTCCCTCCTCCAATGCGACAGACTCCTCATCGTAGCAGGCGGCATCGGCATCACGGGTGCATTGCCGTGGGCACACAGCGGACATCCCAACGTCAAGTTGGTGTGGAGTGTCAAAGAGGCAAGTCGTGGGCTGGCCGACGCGCTGCATGCGTCGTTGGGTCGAGTTGTGTCGAAAGAGGTTAGAGTTGGGTCGCGGTTTGATGTGCAAGAGCTAATTGAGGAGGAGGAGAAGGCTGGGTGGGACCGGATTGGCGTTGTTGGTTGTGGACCGGGAGGGCTTTGTGATGATCTGAGAGCTGCGGTTGTGGTTGCTGGGCGGAGGGGGAGGGCCGTGTTTGAGCTGGAGATTGATTCTTATAGTTTGTGAGAAGGGGTAGTCATCTGTTGCTAATTTATCTATATTCATTTCTGATACTCAATACCACCGCCAGAGCTCTTTAACCCTGCAGTGACAAGCCTTCGCAGCGCAGCTTGGGCATGAGAGACTGGTGCTAAGGATGCCTGATTTGGTGGAAGAGGGGATGAGCCCTCACGACTGGCTAAATATAGGTGGTTGTGGTTGCTCCTGCTCTCCAACGGGGGTGCTCCTTCCTGGCCCTACAGGCATGACGCAGAGTGAGGAGCTTGAAGCGCCACACCCCGCTGGAGCCTGGAGCTTTCCGGTGGCCATGGCTTCTCCGACTGGTGACAGCAACTGTCTTGCTGCCAAATCTTGGTGTCGTATACCTACGGAATAACTACTGTGCCCAGTCTCTGTCGACCTACTCCTGAACCTGGCGTTCCTCAGCGGCTCGTCTGGTTCAGCCCGTCATCACTGAACGGGCACAGCCTGATCATGCCGAGAAACCCGCAGAAACCCGGCGGGGTGGCTTTGTTGGGGGGAGAGCGACACGTTTACCTGCCCGCGGCGCCTTTTTCGGCAAGATGCGTTCGACCGGCCCGGGGTGAACCAATCACGGCGCCGGTAGTTGTTCGGAAAGCTTCCGGTGTGACAGAGGCGCTGGCGCCACTACGGCGACGCGACTGAGCAGCAGTCTCATTTTCACGGCATCCATGCAGACAATCCTTTGCATTTCCCCTCCTCCTCGCTCCCTCGCTCCTTGCTCCTCCTTCTTCCTCATCCTCTTCATCCTCCTTATCCGCTCTCTACTGCGAGGAAAAGAAACACAACTCTACAAGATGGCCGGAGAGGACGCCGTGCAAGACGACATGACTGAACACCCGCTCGCGTGCGTGTTGAAGCGGGAGGTGACAAATCTCTTCTCCAAAAGAGAGCAGGAGCAGCACATTCAGCGCGAGGCCGGTCTGCAGCTGCTGCAAAACGCAAAACTCGAACTGCTCGACAAAAACCGGGCACTGGAGCTGGAAATGCGCCAGCGGGACCTAGAAATTCGCCAACTACAGCAGAAGCAGTTGGAAGCCGGCCAGGCCCTCGCCGCTAATCGGGATGCCCTCGCCGCCAATGAGGATGAGCAGAAGCGCATGAGAACCGACGACGGTGATACCGCCGACAAGCTGAAGCTAAGGCGCAATCAATTGCTAAAGGTTCTCGACACGATTGACCCGTCTAACCTAGAAGTGAGTCGCGAGCGCTTGGAAGCTCACCATGGTGTTTCGCTGTCGCTGTCGTTGAGGTGCCTTTTCTGACCTTTATAGGCACTAGCTGCGGTATTCCAGACAAGTTCGGTTGCTGCCACAATTAATGCAGCGCAACCTTCTCAGATCTCGCGCGAGTCAGAGTCCGAGTTAGGTCAAGATGAACGGCACCGACGATCCAGCCGAGCGAAACGGCCGACGGAGAAGGCGCAGCATCCGACCACCACCGAGAGCGACACTAACAATGCGATGCACATTGATGACGTATGGGCCGTTATATATTGCTACACAGCCATGCTCTGCTCTGCTAACTAGATCCCAGGATCCTCCGGACGAAGTTTCCACGTGCAGGCGCACAAGTCGGAGACGCGATACCAGAGACAGCGACCACGAAGAGCGGGCAGTGCGGAAACGGCCGAGACTTGATCAACGGACCATTTCTTTTGACGAGGTTTATGGGAATGGAAAGCCCAGGTACAGACACATGATTGTTGAACATCCACGGGACTCGAGGGGCTGGTACATTATACGTTGTGATATGTGCGGCATACACTTCAACAACAAACCTATCCAGGGGGGTGGGAAACATATCGATGGGGTGCAGCACGGCCACCAATCGAGGACTGCCACAAATGTGGTTGCTCACCTTGGTTTTTACGTTCTTGGCTGTGACGCCGAAAAGGCCAGGCTGAACAATGATGCTTTCATCAAAGCACTTCGGGAAGGGTACGTGCCACTCAGTCAGCAAACGACCTCCAAACACGAACGGATCTCTTCAACAGGAGACCCTGGAGGAGAAGAAGACGCTGGCGACCAACAGAAGACTGCCCGACCCTCTTCGACCGCCGCCGCCTCAGCTGCGCAGGCCCATCATGGTGTCAAGGGAAAGCCGTTCGAAGGCATTACGGACCCCAAAGTGGGCAACATCTATCGCGCCTATTACCGTGGGACCCGGCACACTTATCCAGCATTACTCCTTCCCCTGGGAAGTTTTGGTAGTGTCGGCGTTGCCGGCGACATACACAAGATGGACCATGACAGTAAGGCCCCCAAGTGCTACAGACGGACCACTGGAGGCCGCATTCTCGGCTGGGCCGACGGATACGCGGATGGCGGCGCGCGCGTCCGCGACCGGAGTTTCCCGGTAATGTGGCTCGACCGTCCCATGATAACCCTAGGCCGCCTGGTGATCCCACCGAGCCTAGGCTGGGTGAAGGCCAAAGACTTACGGCCGTTCGATACCGACGATGAGGAATGCCAGAACATGAGGGGGCATGCGAACGTCTTGGAATTGTTCCGCCTCGTGAGGGAATGGGGAGGCGAGGTGAGAATGGGACAAAACTGTGGAGTTGCGATGGCTAGAGGAGCTTCTCGTTAGTTTCAGCTTTCAACCGTGCCGTCAACAAAGGAGCTAACATGTCCTCGACAGAAAGGAAACCTGAGAGTTCAAAGGGCTTTGGCTCTCCGCCAACGCCCATCAATGATCGGATTCACACCGAGGGAAGACTTGAAGTGCGGGACGAGGAATCGTCAGAAGCGGAGACAGACGAGGAGCAAGAAGATGAAGAGATGGAGGAGGAGCCGGATGAAGAGATGGATGAAGAGCCAGACCACGAGATGGACGAGGAGGGGAGTGAAGCTTACCACCTGATACCGCCTGAAATTGGAATTGGGGGTTTTGGGCCTGATTCTGGATCCTCGTACCGTCCCAGCTCGGAACCGGAGACAAGGGGTGAATCCACTCCGAGTCGCTTCTCAGAGGGGCGGCAACATGGCCTACCCAGTATTGACGGTGGCCTTCGCCCGCCGTTTGGGTCTGTCACAACACCACACCCTGCCTCTGCGCCCGAGATGCACGCCGACCTCGAAACAATGGCAATGGGCACACAACCGGCAGCCCTTGGCGTTGGAGAATCGAGCGGATCTTCAAAAACGAACCCGCGGGGTGTCGTTGGCTCTGTATTGTCGGCTCCCGGGGTTTCTCCTAGCCGGGCAGAAGGGCTTCCTGCGTCAACGCCAACTGGCGGTGCAAACAACGCCAGTGGGCCAAGCAATAATCGCAGTGCCGCGGCACTCCGCCAGGAGAGCCCGGACGAGCTAACAGCTCACCTTGATAGACATCCATCCGTGCCCGTGGGAACAGGAGGTCCCGTGGGGAAAGGCACACCTCTCCGAGCCGCTCGCCGGCAGCCTGTCGGGAGCCGCTTCCCACGGCGGATAGACACGTTGCTTGGCACAGATGAAAGCGGCCCGGACGACGCTCCAGAAAGAGAAAACCCTCGGGCCCCCTCCGATGGCCCTCCTCCGTCCACGCACCCTTCTGCAATGGACGTCGCACGCCTGGCTCTCCAGCTAAACGAGCACTCTGATGCACCCCCTTCTACAGCGCCGTTTCCGGGCCCAGCCATTCCAAATACGCCACAGATCAGCGAGCTGTTGCGGAACCTCCAGACGGCTGCAGCGCAACAACAACAACGCGTGCAGGGGCCAGACTCGTCGGTTACGGGGCAGGAACCGCAGGCTAGTGGAGTCGTGGTGAATCAGACGCCCAGCGGTCCAGATCGAACGGCATCACACGCAGGTCCAGATACGAGTTGGCAGTCGTTTTCTCAGTTCTTCGATACCTTCGCAATGAATGGGTGACCACCCTGAGTTGGCTACGAGGTCGACGGAATCTGCTTCGTCGAAGGCATCGAAATCAACAACACAAGCACGTCGAGCTGGTCGAGCGAAGAGCACTAGACAAGGGGTTGACATCTTGGGGTCCGTGACGCGCTCGGTGCTTTGTAGTCGGTGCACGGGTAGAGTAAACTGGCGAAGTCCAGGGGTATTCGTCCTAAGAAAAGGTACATGTATCTGACGGCCGGGCAGCCCTCTTAATATATAGGTACATCCAAGGTTCAACACCAGTTCGCATCACAGCGCGTGATTTGCTATATAGTCCATACGATGTACAAGTAGATAAGGCCTAGCATAGCACGACCAGACAGGCCACAGTCATTTACGGCGAGGGGGCCTCTACGGGGCCGTCCCAAGCTTGCTAATAGGGAACAACAGCAACAATAACACCAGTTCGTAGCTACTACAAATGTTGTTTTTAAACACTTAAGGCAGTAATTCCAAGTAACTAGGAACCTATCTGACATCGTTAAGCTCTAGAAATAGGCAAAACGTTGGCAGCAAGTAAAATAAACACAACCCTTCCCCCTTGACCTGGTCTGTGCGTTATTACTTGAAGATGTCAGCTTCTTCGCTTTTGAACAAGATTATACCCTTACCCTTCCGAAAGGCCTAAACACGCTGGATTTATTGAATAAGGCCTATGCAGGGTAAGGCGGTAGCTTTCTAGCAATTTAGAAGCAGGATGGTGGACGAGAAGTGGGTTGGTTGATGGGGATGCCCGTCTACCTGCCTATGAAAAGGAGGCCGGGGATGCCCGAATATCAGATGTCCCTTAAAATAGAGGATCAAGCTCTGTTGACGTCTCAAGAACCATAATCAAGCTATATCAACTAGCTATAACCAACCCTTCTTCAGAATCCGGGCCTGCTGTTGTATAAACCCAGAATATATAACAAAGGTACCTATGTAACGGATTCCTCGAGCAACACCATTCCATTATCAAAACAACTGAAGATGAAGGAATCTCTTACGTATTCAACACAGATAAGGTAACGTGGGGATACACAAAAACGGCGAGAAAAGAAGAAGGATACCGCGCCCTGCGCAGCTAAGTAAGTAGATGGGGTACCAAGCCGCCTCCCACTAACCGTACCTATACAAGGTATGTACAAGCCCCGTAACGCTATGTTTCCCATCTCGACCCCATGCCCATGTTGAGCATCGTCCACAAGTCATGCAGAACCATAAAAAAATAAAGTACATCCGACATCCATACACTCCCACACGCCGCAGATAACGAACTGCCTTTTATACGGAATACAGTACAAACACGAAACGCCCCACGAACGGGAGATTTCGTGCTTGTGCCAGTGTACCTATAAGTACCTACCATCTTACCACCACTCAACGACCCTGGAACCAAAACCATACACAAAACAAAACGTGGAATAAAATGCCTCGCTCTGGGTATAAGGGTATAGGTATCGCAGATGCGGTAGCCGTAACAGAGGTATCATGTACGGTACTTGCTGGTCCCCACCCAACCAAGCAAACAGTGTTATGCGATATCCCGCCAGTGTGCGGTGAACCTTCCCCCTGTGGAGACAGTGTGTACCTACGCAAACGCTCCACGATGGTTATCTCCATCTCACAGAAACAATAAATTCGACACAGTACTACCCAAAAGCTGCCGTGAAGCCATGTCAGACCATCTATGCGCCCGCTTCGACAATGCAATACCCTCGCAGAATACCACGCACCAGTTCTACGCCCCCATCCGCTGAAAGAGTACTCACCTGTCCATTCATTCCCGGTCACCCTCTGCCTCCTCCGTTTCCTCGGAATCCGACGCTGAATGACCATTGCTTTCCCCATTCGCCTCCCCGTTGACTACCCCATTGGTCTTCCCATTCGTCTCCCCCTTCACACCGTTGACATGACCATTAACCTTGGCCTTCGACTTTTTCACACCATTAACCTGCTTCTTCTCGGCCGAAACGTCCTTCTCTTTCTCCGCCGAAGCATCCGGAGCTTCTTCTTGGTCTGCCTTCTCCGCCTTCTCCGCCTTTCTCTTCTTCAGCATCTCCTTGATCAGCGCCTCGAGCTCGTCGTCCGAGTCGTCCTTCTTGGATTCTTTTGCGAGTTCCTTCAGCTTCTTGTCGCGCTTCTTCTGCTTCCTCCTCTCAGACGCTCTTTGAGCCCTTTCCTTGGCCTCTCTCATGGTCTCCAGCTCATCCTTGGCCCACTTTTCCACGTTCGCCACTGCACCCTCGGGAGACCCTCGGTGATTCAGGAGGTACCCTTGAAGCTGCGCAGGCGTGAATACCTCGTCGGGAAGCTGTCGGCTGAAATCGGCTGCTAGCTGGCCCAGCTTTCCCTCAGGAAACTTGGCTACGTCGCCCAGAACAGAATCTCCCTCGCTTCGGGAGTACATCCTACAGAACATTTGCTCGCAGCTCGGTCGAGAGATGTTGCCAAGATATATCATCTGGTCAACACGACCCGGCCGTATCAGGGCTCGATCGAGTTTGTCAACAAAGTTGGATGTCATGAGCACAATACGTCCCTCTTGCGACGCAACGCCATCCAGAACATTGAGCAGCCCGGAAAGTGAACACTCGCTTTTGCGGCGGGAAGATTGGTTATTTTCCTTCTCGTCCTCGTCTTCGTCATCTGAATCGGAACCGTCCGATGATGAGCGGCGTTTGATCCCGACCGCGTCGATATCCTCCAATAGCACAATACAGTGAGGTGGAAGGGCGATGAAATGTTTTGCAAGAGACGTGTCGTCCTGGATACTCGGCATGTGGAGTAGGTATAGCTCCAGCCCGAATTTCGCTGCTAGCGCCAGCGAGAGAGAAGTCTTGCCAGTCCCGGGAGGACCATAGAGAAGATAGCCGCGTCTGTAGGGGATCCCGCGCTTGTTGTAGAACTTGCGAGTGTTAGGATCAAGATAGTTGGCAACATCGTCGACTAGTTGCTGCTTCGTCTTCTCGTCAAAGTGAACCGTATCGAGCGACCGAAGTGGGCGAAGAACCGTGCTGTCCCAGCATGTATCATCGAAGTACCGCGACTGGGTGGTGTGGACCGTGACAAAAGATTCTCGCTGCTTGTCGGCAAAGTCTCGGCATCTCTGCAGAAACCGCTTGATGGGCTCGACCGACCGTCCGAGACACATAACCACGAGGGGCTCATGGCCATTGGGTGCACCTGCATATTCGTCGGGCGTCCGGCTTGACCACGAACCTCCTCCGTGTCCATGGCTCATGATTCGACGTACCATGAAAAGCCTGCGCTTGTGGAAGAACATGGTCATCCCAAACGTGGGCAGGTACTGCACCGGTGGTCTCTTCTCATGGTGATAATCGTCCCGCTTATGCGTCCTATGGTAGTAGCGATAACTGTCATCCTGAAGTTTTTCGGATTGCGCCGCGAGAACCCGAGTCCCATCGATAGGCAGCACATGGGCGCCCAGCCAGTTCAGGACCTCTTTGTTCAGCCTATCGTCGCTCGGAATAGAGATGGATGCGGTAAGGAAGCGGATGATCCACCAGTACGCCTGCGTGGCAGTGGCCTGCAGACTCTGGGCTCCGGTCGACGCAGCACCCATCAGGGCGGCAATGGTCAAAATGGTCGTGAGGTCGACCTTGAGCCATGTCTTGAAGAACATCTGCATCATGCCGAAGCCGGGGATGCGCTGCTCGAACTGCTGGAAATACGTGCTGTTACCAGAATCCCCGCCAGCCAGCGTGGCCGTGCCGGCCAGAGCCAAGAGGTTGTCCATGTCGGGGATGAACGGGGTGGTGTTGAGCCAGTCAGTGGGACCAGGGGTCTCTGTCCATAGCACCAAGTCAGACAGGCCGGGCGGGGGATTGAACTATATGTAATGGGGTCGGATGATACGGGTGTCAGGCATCGAGAGGGAACCTGTGCAAGCTAAGGGAATCACAAGGCGGTCTGAGACCCGGGACAATGGATCTAAAGACCGAGGCGGCCTGCTGCAGCGAGTCATCCAAAGTACCAACTACCAACAGGCCTACAGGCAGCACATGGGCTAGGTGCAGACCGTCCCTGCACGCTGCGGTCGGCGCGCGCACACGAGCAGGGGTCCGTTGGCAGAGAGCTGGTCGACGAGCGGGCGGATGATCAGGTTAGGCGCCGCTCCCACAGCGGGAAAGCTTGGAAGGTGCGGCGCAAGACGGCGTCCTCTTGGCTTTGCAGCCTGCGACTGCGGGTGGCCTGCGGGTGCACAACCGCCCGGGAAGAGGGAGGAGGGCGCAGGCTGGGATGGATGATGGATGGTGGGGGTTCGATTTTGCCGCGTTGAGCGTTGTTGTGTGCCTGCCCTGATGCATGTCATTCGACCAGCAGCTGCCGATGAGATCCCCGTGCCCGTCCTATCGCGGCCAGGACGTACACTACTGTCGATCTGCTTACCTGGCGATTGCCTAGGACCTGCTGAATGCCTGGGACCGGAATGCCGGGTTGCCTGAGGGCTGGAGTCATGGCGGCCGCAAAAAGGCAGTCGCGCGCAAGTGCGGGGAGTCACTGCTTGCTGAACACACCGTCAATGGTCAGACAAGAGTAACAGGAAAGGCGTGTGTATCAGCAAGGAGCCGATCTCGAATTGACAAGTTCTGGACTTGCAGCAGCGTCAGCGGGATGGACCCAGCGCGTCTAGCACTGTATCCGTACTGTATCGACACGTTATTCGGCGGGTTGCATCGGTGTTGAATTTCACCATTCTTTCGTACGGCTCCGGTTGGTTGCTTGGCTAGTGCTTGAGTGAATGTTTCCAAACATCACTAAAGTCGGCGGGCCAGTATTTATAGAGTTCGAAGTATGGCTGCCGGTGTTGATATAACTGGGACTAGGCGATCACTGGTGTTTCTCTAGGATTGCTCGACAAATAAATAGGCCTGGCTCTCCGCTTCCCCCGACTTGAAATTTCATCGCGAATTTCATCCTGCGTCACTCTTCACCGAGACACCCCACCTTCCTGCAGCGGCTTATCACAGGCTCACAGCTACCCCGCCACTGTTTTTGGAACCCCGCACCCTGCCAGCAGCACTCAACAGCTCGTCTGCGGCGCAATTGCTATTATCGCAAGCTTCCTGGATCCTGTCAGACACTCGCAGCTGATTGCAGCCCAACTGCGACGACGATGCGATTCGCCTCCAAAAAGCAGACGCTCGAGGCCATCGACGCCGAGACCGGCGTCGCCCTGCTCCCCGTCGAGCCCGAGGACATGTGGCACGCCAACAACCTCATTTCCATCGGCGACGTTGTCCGGGCCCATGCCATCCGCAAGGTCACGCAGACATCCAGCACCGGCTCGACGATATCGGAGCGCGTACATACCGATCTCACCATCAAAGTCACATCCACCTTCTTCGACCCCGCTGCCTCGTCCCTGCACGTATCTGGCACCGTTGTCCGCGAGAATGCCTTCGTCAACGTCGGCCAATACCACACGCTCGACCTCGAGTTGAACAGGCAATTCACCATATGGAAGACTGCAGGATGGGATTCGGTGGCACTGCAGACGCTGAGCGAGGCGGTCAACGATGACAAGCCAGACGCTCTCGTCGCCGTCGTCATGCAGGAAGGGCTCGCCAACATCTGCCTCATTACCGATTTCCAAACCCTCATCAAGCAGCGAGTCGAAAGCTCAATACCCAAAAAGAGATCGAGTGCTAAGGACACGTCCGGCGGGATGACGGCCTTCTACGAGAAGACGCTGTCAACGATGCTTCGAGCCGTGGATTTCAGCAGTTCGCGCGCCTTGCTGCTCGCCAGCCCCGGGTTTGTCGCACAAGACTTCCGGACATATATACAGACGGAGGGCACGAAACGGGCGGACAAGCAACTACAGCGTATTGCAAAAGATGCCGTCGTGGTGCACTCCAGCACGGGCCATGTCCACAGTCTCAACGAGATTCTCAAGAGCCCAGAGGTCCAGGCTACGATGCGTGACAAGAGGTTTATAAGCGAGACAGTTTTGATGGACCGGCTTTACGAGCTTCTGCGCAAGGATGACGGGCGGGCGTGGTACGGTGCGAAGCCAGTAGAGAAGGCGGTTACCGAGGGCGCTGTGGGTCGAGGAGGAGGCGTGTTGCTCATCAACAACGCCTTCTTCCGCAGTATGGATATCCCGACAAGAAAAAAATATGTTGCATTGGTAGACAAGGTCAAAGATGATGGCGGGGAGGCCAAAGTCCTCAGCAGTGACCACGAGAGCGGACAGAGACTGGATGCTCTTGGCGGCATCGCTGCAATTCTGACATATCCGATGTTTGATCTTGATGAGGACGAAGAGGAAGAAGACCCAGGGGACGGGACCGGGGATACCGCAGACGGTACTGCAGTAATATAGATGGCTCTTCCTCGGCTTTGCCCGTTTATTGCCCGGTGCGCTTCACTTGCGGCTTAATCCGAACCGGTTACCGGTCACGGCGGACATGACGGTATACGGTTTGTCTGGATTCGTCTCAGCATAACAAGGAGCCTCATTGAACAGCTCGGTGAGAATAATTTTCCTATAGAGGCAGCGTTCCTTTTTTTATGTTTATCTAGACAGGCAAGCGACAGGGTCCACAAGGTTGAACCGTACACGGACGACGGGAAGCGTCTGAGGCATTGGTGTTAATCATTCAGTTGGACAGACGCTGGAGAAAATATAGTAACTGAAATGGTTGTATTAGGAGAGCTGCTCGTGAAGTTAGCGTATATAAAATCTATTCCTCGCTTTCTTACTTTTATCTCGTCCATTACCATGACTACCTATATTTAGATGATTAGAAACTCGATTTTTCCTCTTCAACGAACGTTTACAGCGTCAATACCATAAGGACAACACAACAACACCGCCGTGGTAAAAACAGTGCTCTCGCACAGAACTTCCCTTTTTGTCTCGGCTTACGTACGCTACATAGTATCTCAGGTGGCCAGAACTAGACTGAGGGATGGGAAAAGACATGCGAGTCATGGACCAGGGGACGGAGTGTGTGCCCACGGAGAGTCGTCGTGGCGGGAAATATCTACCAGCGCAAGCCGACCTGTGTTACCGAGACACCGGTTGGCGCTGGATTGGAGTTCATCACTGAAACATTCAACAGTGTGCGGAGTCTTCACTGATCTCAGCCCAGCCGGGATGACGAGTCGGAGAATTTCCACCACGCCTGTCTTGCGGACTGGGCCGAGGCCCCAGTACAGAAAAAGACGTCCACCACAGTCACTAGAGGCTGCCTAGGCATTCAATATTCTGTCATGGGATAGGCATGGGTTCGCATCGATGATGCAAGCACCCGAGCTAAAAACCAGGAACGAACAGGGACGCTTTCACAGTTGGACTTCTCGTCCCATGGCATGATCTCTTTGAAGCTGTGTACATAATGTATACGCGTATTGTCCCCCGCACTGGTGCCCGGTCAATTCAATTAGTTATTTAAATTTCCCCGGCTTAAAGGTTTCCAGAGGCAGACGAAGAAGCCCCAACGCTGACGATAAGCTGCGGGGACTGCCAAAATCGAGCCAATCCAGCGGTCTGCACCACTGCAATCACATCTCGAATTTCTGCCGGCCGAGCTAAGCGTAGCTTCCTCTTCGCATCAGTCTGTCACCGCCTCGAGCGCAGGCAGGCGTGGCGGAAGCGACGGAAGCGATCGCAGACGAGAACTGCCCAAAGTCTCCGATACTCTTCAAGTTGGCGAGCTTCAACTGATCAGGAGACTGTCGTATGCAGAGGTCCGTCAGCGGCCGCCAATCCAACTCGTCGAGTCCGGTCAGCCGCGCCGCGTCATTCGTTGCTCCGATTTGCATCGGCACCTTCGGGACCCGCCACGGCAACCGGTGTATCCTTCGCGCCGTTCTGGCCGAGGCTCGAAAGCCGCGCAGTCTTGGCGCGACCTGACATTACCAAGCTGCGCATGTCGCGACCTGGAGCACGCGGCGGGCACGGTGCAAACAGCCCGGCATGGCTGCCCTCTGGTCTGCGATAAAAGGCACGTCTGACCACCAGCACGATGGGCTCCTCCAGCAGTCTGCCGCCAACGGAACCAGCGGCACGGTCAGGCCCCCTTCCGCTTCCAGGATCCTGTCGGGCGCATCGTCGCAACATTCGCCAAGATCTCCCAGCTCGGTCGAGCCCAGAGGTGAGTCCACCTAGCCCTATTTGTTCTGTCAAGAGGCCTTGTCAAGAGTGGATCTGCCACGGAGACCAGCTTCTAGACCCCGGTCGACATTACTCTAGGTGTCTTCGCAACCCTGTGTCGTATACACTCTACCTTTCGGGCAATGGAATACGGCACAGAGTCGGGAGCTGACGTACGCGACGCAGGGGCGAGCCCGGCTTCGGCGACACCCGCGCCAGGGAAGAAGACGCCGTCCTCGCGGCTTTCACGAAGCAACACGGCCTCGGCCTGGAAGGAGAAGGACAGGGACAGGGACGACAGCGACGTTCAGAATGCCGAAGATGCGGTCAGAGGACCCAATATAGCCCGTGCCACACCCCCGCCGACGGTTCAACCTCCCATCGGCTCTGCGATCGACCCTCTCTCCCAGGTGAGTTTGCCCTACGCGGTGCTTGCCAAACTGCGGACAATAGCTGACAGGGTCGTGCGACAGCATATCTTCCAAAGAACAAATAGCGACCACCCGATTCCGCGTCGTCGCCTTCCCTCACGACCAGACAGTCCAGCGCCGGCGATCGAGGGGTTACTGTCCCAGCCGAACGTTGATCAAGGGGCCAAAGCCATTGCGCCGGCTGGCGATGGTACCAAAGACAAGAGGTATAACAGGATATTCTAGGACATTTGCCCTGAACGGGCGCTGATTGTTGGTGCTACAGTAAAAAGGGTCCGTCCTTTCTGAGCCGCCTCGGCATGCGCGGTATCAAGAAGAAAGATGCTGGCGAAATAGACTCAGAGTCGGAAATCGGGAGCGAAGCTCGCATGGATGGTATCAATGCCCTGGTCTTTAGCCAGTCGCTCGCCAGTCCGTTTGGCGGAGCCGGGTACACTCCACGCCACAAGGAACCACCTAGATACATCCGGACCAAGGCAAACAACAAGCCGGCCAAGGAGTTCAACCGCATGTTTCTTGCTCAGGAGTTGGTCGGCACAAATCCGCCGAAACTTGCGGGCGGCGAGGAACCCGGAACAGATGCCTCCAGGCCACCAGATGTAACCGTCAGCGTCGCCGGTGCAGATGGCCGCAAAGTCACCAGAACAGGAGGCGCCATATGGGCCACAGAGTTCAGTAAGGATGGAAAATATCTGGCGACGGCAGGAAGAGACCATGTGGTCAGAATATGGGCAGTCATCTCGACGCCGGAGGAGCGCCGGGCTTGTGAGGAAGAGGAGGCTGCTAACGGCGCCACTGGAGAGAGGCTTAGTGCGCCTGTCTTTAGGGGTCGACCGGTCCGGGAGCTCGACGGCCACACGGGCGAAATTCTGGATCTCAGCTGGAGCAAAAACAACTTTTTGCTATCCTCTTCCATGGACAAGACTGTGAGGCTATGGCACATCAGCCGATCGGATTGCCTCTGCACGTTCAAGCACAAAGACTTCGTCACACGGCTGGCATTTCACCCTCAGGATGACCGGTTCTTCCTCGCCGGGTCTCTTGACACCATGCTGCGGCTCTGGAGTATCCCTGACAAGGCGATTGCGTACTCTGAGCAACTCCCTGATCTCGTCACGGCAGTCGCTTTCTCCCCCGATGGACGAACAGCCATCGCTGGGCTTCTGAACGGCCTGTGCCTCTTTTACGAGACCGATGGGCTCAAATTCCAGAATCAGATCCACGTGCGGTCATCCAGGGGAAAGAATGCCAAAGGGAGCAAAATCACAAGCATCCAGACAATATCCATTCCGCCTCCGAACCCGTTGGACCACTCGCAGACCATGTCCGGCTCGGTGTCTCAAGCTTCTGCTGATTTGTCTTCTCAGGCTGAGGTAGCGGTGCTGATAACCTCCAACGACAGTCGCATCCGCATCTACAGCCTCCGGGAGAAGGTGCTCGACATCAAGCTCAAAGGCCACGAAAATGTTTGCAGCCAAATTGGCGCGACGTTCTCTGATGATGGGAAGTACGTCATCTGTGGAAGCGAGGATCGGAAAGCCTTCATCTGGAGTCTTGTCGGAAGCGCAGGTTCTTCAAAAAGCGAGGGCAAGCCAGCATATGAGTATTTCGATGCGCATGGGACCATGGTGACGACGGCCTTGTTTGCGCCAACCAGGACGAGGATGCTGTTAGGTCAGAGTGGCGATCCGCTTTACGATCTCTGCAACCCACCACCCGTCGTTCTCAGGAGTCTCGAGGAGACGACCAGCGCAGTAGCAAGTCAGACAGGTCTCAGTGCCGACGAACTTCATCACTCCGTCAGTCCGGAAGCTAGCAAAAAACCAGAGCCGAGTGCGGCATACATCGCCAGATCGACGCACTACGACGGCAACATCATCGTCACGACAGATGATACAGGTATCATCAAAGTGTTCCGCCAAGACTGTGCGTATACGAAGCGAAGGAGCGACAACTGGGAAACAGGCAGTACGCTGAGCCGCAAACTCACGGCACACGGAACGTTCAAGAGCAGCGGCATGGCCCGGAGCGGGAGTATCTTGACACGAACTAGCGCTAGCAGTGCCGCGCATAGCAGGCGAGGCTCCCTCAGCCAGTCGGTTGCGTCGAGCGCCATGGCGTCCCCAAAGTTCCCGCCCGGTCCGTCCAACTCAGACCGTATTTTGAGCTGGCGCCAGAGTATTGAACACGGGAGCGACAGGCGGAGTAGCGCAATAGCTCATGATGGCATGACGCCTACGCGGACTGAACGATCGACGAGCCCAACCAAGGCAAACCGGAACGTGCTCGGCTCCAGCGCAGCAAACCTCGCCAGCGATGCGAGGAAACAGCCGTATGGAAATTCGTCCCCAGCGGGTCCCCGAGTGGGCAGCACTGTGGCCAGTCCGACGGCCAGCATGTTTAGTAACACGCCAGAAAGAATGCCAGCGCGAATCGTCACTGGTAAAACTCAGCCCGCTGAAGACGCTGCCTCGCCGCCTATACCGACGCCGAGCTTCACCTTCCGACCTGCGGATCAGGATGAACAGTCTAGCCCGACTGGGAGCGGATCTTTTTGGAACCTCAGTCGTTGGCGTGGAAAGGCAGGGTCGAAGTCGGGCACGGGTCAGGGGCAAGTGTCGGGACATACCCGAGCCCCTAGCAGCGGCAGCTTGCTTTCTCGATCGCCCATGACCATGGAGCATCTGGGCGACGGCGCTGAGAAGGAGCCCGAAACGAAGGGGGCAAAGGAGAAGGGGAAAGACAAGAGACGGCAGAGTCTCGGCTTTTTCGGGTCTGTGGAGCCGTCGGACTCTAGCCGGCGCAAGTCCCTTCCCTCGCCGTCAATAGGGCAAGCAGCGAGTGACTCGGACATCCGATCGATCCCTACGATCAACGTTCCACTTGGAGAGGAGGAGATACACCCTGAAAGCAACCCCGTTCGGCTCAAACGGGATGTTTCGCCATACAGACACCTATGGAGCCGAGATAGCCGGCAGAGCTCTGAGCTCAGCGGTGATATTGAAGAGGAGGAGGAGAGCGCCGAGGAGACGGTCTGCAGGCAGTGTGGGGGGAGGGAGTTTAAGGTGAGGAAGGTCGCCGGCAAGCAAAGACTTAGCTGCGGGCGATGCGGTATGCTTGTAGATTAGCCGTTTTGCGATAGTGATACCACGGAGGTGTTTGGTGCGGATGGGATAGCATTGATGGCGCTCTGGATAAGGGATTGGTATCGCATAGCATGGCGTGGGTGTCTTGGGACGCTCGTTGGTTGTAGCACATATTATTGCACCCAGGCTTGAGGAGAGAGGGTGTCAAGTGTGTTTTGAACGTGTTATTGAATAGGATATAAAGCCTAGAACTGCTCAACTTCTGCTCTCGGTTGAATGCGTGTCAACGTATTGATCTATATCCTCTTGCCCAAGATGTGATGAACATCATGGCATGTCCATTGTTCCTGCCCGGTCATTTCGTCGCCGTCATATGCCGCATCAATCGTTATATCTCGTTCTGCATAAAGCCTACATGTCAACCCAACATTAGCCTCCCATCAAAACCACATTGACACACAAACAAAAAAAGACATACCTAAGCCTCCCCTTCTTCCTCCTCCGCCGCCGGCGCCGGCGCCGCCAAAGCATGAAGCTTCTCAGCAAGCAGCGTCAAATTCCGCGGATCCGCGCCGCGAATCATGCCGAACTTCCCGTCGGGCCCGACCACGGCGCCGCCGCCGAGCGATTTGACCCCGTCGTTGACGTCGATGCCGCCCGGCTCGCCGTCGACCAGCAGCAGGAACGTGGGCATAGCCGTGATCCCGAACTGCTGCGTGATCTCGGGCGCCTCCTCGACGTCGACCTTGGCGAAGGCGAGGGCGTCGGGGACGCCGTGTTTTTTGGCTAGCGCGGAGAACATGGGCGCGATGGCTTTGCAGGGGGGGCACCAGTCTGCCCAGAAGTCTATGAGGATGTATTTGTGCGTTTTGGAGAGGTCCGTCAGGGCCGAGAGGGAGGGGATGTGGATGGGTTGGCTGTCGGACATTTTGGAGGTTGGTTGGTGGTGGGTTTTAGGTCTAGGGGGGTGTCGCGTTGATGGTTGTTGATGGTATCGGTAGGTTGGTAGGTATGGATATGGAGAGAGAGATTGGTGGTGGTGATGTAGGTTGGAGGAAGAGAAAGTGGATTTGTGTGATCAGGAAGTTTAATAGAAGCGAAAGGGCAGGCTGTTGTCAACAAATATGGCATGCGGCGGCCGGGGGGGGAGGAGAAGAAGGAACAATTGCGACAGCGCAACCGCAACTGAGCCTTCGTCAGCGCGGGGTTGCGCAGTCGCAGTCCCTCTGCTGTGCGCTTTGAACCTTTGATGACCCCACCTTGTGTGCCCTGCAGGCTGCCGCTGCAGCTGGCTGCCGCCTGCCGTCTGCCCCGCCGGCCCCCACCCCGCTCCGACGCTCGTCGGCGGCTGTCGGCGGCTCGGGCGGGACGGCTCGTGTGGGGCTCACTGATGTTGCCGGTTCGGTCAAACTTGCAGAATACTTCTTGGGTGGTTCAAGATAAGGTGTGCCGGTCTGATAGAAATGAGGGTATCGGCAGAACTCATCTGGTTGCTGACTGAGCGCAGAGGGGATTGGACAAAGGGTACCTGCAACTATTAGTGATATCTATGATTTGTTTGGGCAAATGCTAGCAGCAATCAGGTACCCAGCATTTTTGTACCGATCTTCTGAACGCGTCTTTTATGTCGCTGTTGATGATTAGGACACGAGCCTCCAGTACAAGACCACTTTTACCTTGGAATGTCTCTCTCTCTCTTATCAGCTATCCTGACGTTGAAATCCATACAAACGCTCCAAAACCCCATGCCTGGTGACTTGATAGGGCAACACGTGGTTGAAAGGGGGCCGACAGGAAGGATAAGCTAGAAATTTGGTCGTTTTAATGTTTCTCAGTTCCACCCCCAAGGTAAAGATGAAGGGAGGTCTGGAACCCGTCATCAAACTCCAGGATGCGGTGTCCTTGAGCTCCTATTTCACGTCCCCCGTTGCGATTGCCTACCAGGCATCATGATGAGATGGATCTAAATAACTGAATCTACGTAGATGTTTCCAGCAAGCAGCAAGCCGGAAACATTAATCGCCGCTGCTCCTTCTGTCGTCATCATCGTTAAGGTCAAGATAACACCGGTCGGGCATGATGTTCCGTCTTGAAAGATTGCTCGATGTGTCCCAACTGACGAACTTCAGCCGTTGGCCATCCGTCACTGTATGAAACTTCCATTGTATCTTATCGACTTCTCCCACTCCTATTCCGGTCAGAAATAGGCGAGGAACTTGTGCGTATGTAACATCTCGCGCCCATCATCAAGAGCCGCCGCTTATTTGGAATGATGTCCATATCCGTCCCCAATAGTCCTAACATCCCCGCCCTAGAGCGCCGTGTGTGCTGGAAGAAAAATCCCCGGCTTGTTCTTAACAGACGGCTGATATCGCCGGCGCTTCCTGAGTATCAATGTGTGAGAAAAAGGCTGAAGGCGTGGAAAATCCAAGCAACGGCAGCGATAAAGGGAAAGGGGAGGTCTGATCGCGAGGCTAAGCCCGGCGGCGAGTGTGATGATCCTGGCTGGGTCTTTTTTGGTTCGGGGGGTGCAATCCGGCGCTTAGAGCGTGTTCCGGGTGGTTACAACGTGCCGGCGAGAAAACTTGTTGCGGCGTGATTTCTGACAGAATTTTCGTGGGTTTTCCCGTAGCGGTTGCTTCTCACCGTCCTCGACTGGGATCTTTTTGCGGATTTGTCGAATTTATCTGCCGGGCGAATCATTTGAATTGGAAAGCCTGGGACGGATGTCATTCGGTCCTGCGGCTCACACAGTGTTATTTCGGGACTATTCTCTGAAATCACCAACAATTTCGTACACATAAAAAAGAGATGGGATGAGAGAGGCTCCACGATGTAACGCGATGTGGCGTCCCCGTTCGCAGAAAGTCGAACAGCCGCCGTGCATGATGCGCTTCCTGCCCTTGGGTGTGATTGGCCGCCTCTCCGGGCCTCCTCTCCTCGGCCATCCCCTTTTTGCTCTGTTGGGGGCAAAAAGGGTGTTCGTGGGTCGCAGCGAGGGCGACCCGTGGCAGGCCGGAAAGAGGCCGAACCGGAGGGCTGGTATCATTTCGACGGAACCGTGTTTGATTCTGTCTAGAACACGCTGACAAGCGCCGGTCGATGGTGTTTCCAAGAAGATGATACCATTTGGGTTAACAAATTTCAAGGTAATTTTGCTCAGACTCGATTTCATATTCAACGGCATCATAACATTGGAACAGGCAGGATAGAGGAAGGTCAAGGGAGGACAGCGTTGAAGTTTTCTTCCTACATCCTGCTGACGACAACTCCACCAAGCCAACCCACCTCCTCGGCCACATCCCGGATCCCGAGCAAACAGGTGGGCCGCCTCCGACAAGGTGAGACGCCCAGGAGGCAGGAATTCGCCACCAGTGTATCACTCACCGTGTCTCCCACTGCCAATGGCTTCTCTTATTCAAGGAACATTCAGGGAAGAGCGGATGGGGGACCGACGGCCGGCGTTACGCCAGATATCTTCAGGGGCATATGTCCAGAGGAAAGAGGTCTTTGGAGACCAACTCAAGCAGCATCGCCTCGAGCAAGTTTGTCCGGGAGGACATCACTGGTCATACGGCCATGTCAGCTACTAGCTTCAGACTGCGGGCCTCTCTTGGCCGGATTGGATGTGAACTTGACTGGTGGCCGGTGATAGTTTCTGAAGCAACAGCCAAGTAAAGGGGCCGTCACCTTGCTCAGCAGATCAAGGGTATCCGGTCTCGACAGAAAATCCAACAAGCTAGATGCCCGTAGAAGCGCTATAAGTACGACCCACGCCAAGATGAAGGTTCCCTGCCAGTGTCAGAGCCAGACAACCTTCCTTTGATCTGATCCATCCTCTATCCTCACAACAATGTCGCCCAACACGCTCCGCTTCGGCGTCGAGATCGAGCTCCTCCTCGGCAGCCGCAAGAAGACGTACCCCAACTGGAAGACGCTCGCCAAGGACGTGAGCAAGCGGCTCGCCAAAGCCGGCGTGGCCAACCACGTCAACGACACCAACGACAAGTCCCCGGACAACTACCGCGAGTGGTCCGTCGTGCCCGAGGTCACCATCCCCAGCCAGCCGGCCAAGAACCTCTGGGGCATCGAGCTCGTCTCGCCCGTATACCTTGTGTCGTCCTACTGGGCCGCCGACCTCGACGCCGTCTTCGAGGCTCTGCGTTCCGGCGGGTTCCAGATCGTTCCGTCGCCGCACTGCTCGACCCATGTGCATATCTCGGGACATCCGCAGCCTCTTGCCGCTGCTGGGCTGGCTGCTCTAGCCAAGGCGGCGCTGTACTATGAGTCGGCTTTGGATTTGCTCGTCCCGGATGCTCGACGCGGGTCGGTTGCCTACTGGTGCCAGTCGAACCGTGCTAGTCCTCGGATCGCGGGGTACTCGCTGGCCGAGTGTCTTGCGCAGCTTGATGATGCATCGACGGGTTCTGCTCGCGATGTTGTCGAGTGTGTCAACATGTTCCCGGCCAGCTCGGCGTACGGACGGGCTCACGGCAAGCAGAAGGACTTTATTCGGGGGAAGGTGTATAAGTGGGATCTCTCGGGTATGGTTCCCGGTGGCTCGGGGTCGGACAAGAATGTTAAGGGTACGGTGGAGTTTAGACAGCCGGCTGGCAGTGTGAGTGCGGATGAGGCGTCCGCCTGGGTTACACTCGCTGCTGCGTTTGTAGCAGGGGCTATGGTTGTCGGGCCCAGTCTAGGTGGCGTTGGAGAGCAGGGTGCGTCGGCGGAGGAGTTGTGGGCATTGTTGACGACGGGTGGGGAGGTGCTTGGATGGGAGAGTCTGGGTGGTGTCGAGGTTTTGTTTGCGAGGGGCGGTTGACAGTCTGGCGCTTTCATTGTTAACTTTCCCGACCTTGTCCCTGTCATAGTGCAGTATTTCCGTGTCTAGAAATGACGGTTTCCGTATTGCCTTGTCTTTGAGTTAGCAGCAAGTCACTACCCCTGAATCACAAAAGAGGTGTCGACATGAGCCAACAGCAGCAAATAGGGAGTTCGGAAACTTTCTCCAATGAGATTTCCCCATTCGCATCGGGGGCGTAGTGGTCTGGCTCGCAGTCCCATTAGGTACTTAGGTATTTAGGATCCTAAATCAGAAAGGGTTGTAAGTGACGAGCTGGACAGGCAGCCCATCGTCGACTCCCAACGACGACAAGGCCTCATCACATATCAAATTCTCTTTCAACAATATCTGGGGTTAGGGGAAGTGATGTGAAGCATGTGATCTGCCGGCTCGCCAATCACTGTGCTGTGACATTCGAACGGTCGTGTGGATCCACACGCGCTAAAATGGATGAGCTCGCTCGCACGTGTTTTCGAGCAAAATGCTTGCGAGGTGCTCGAAAAATCTTCCTCAATCGCGCCTCGCGCCTTACGTGCGCGCAAATAAAAGTATAATCAATCGATAGCTATCATCGAGAAGAACCTCAATCGCAATTTTCGAGCACGCGCATGCAAAGCGCGTGTCTCGAAAGCGAAAAAACGTTTTTTTCGCTCTCGTGCTGTTTGTTTTCATTTTCGACTCGAGGGAAATGAGCTGAAAAAAGCAAAAATGCCAAGAAACGCAACGAAAACAAAACACATTTTGTCAAAAATCTTCACTACGCATTCGTACCTCGCGCTTCTCGTGCGCGCAGGTAAAAATATAATCAATCGATAGCCCTGATTGAGAAGAATCTCAATCGCAAGTTTCAGCTACGCGCGTGCAAAGCGCGAGGCGCGAGAGCGAAAATTCATTTTTTGGACATTTGCACTCGAACCCAAAAATGCGTCTCGACCCCCTTTTAGCGCCGCGCACTGACACGACCGTTCGAATGTCACAGCACAGCACATCAATGTCCGAGAGCCTTGCGTGTCTGGGAGCAGGCTGAACCCCGCTTACCGCTCCGTCGCAACTCATCACCAGCACAACCCTCACGCCTCATACTACCCAAACGATTCTATCGGTAACCCATCTAAAATACCTCGATACCTACGTTGATATTTGCAAAAACCAGCTTCTACTGCAACGGGCTCGATGGCTACCACCGCAGCAGAGTACGCTCTGAAATGGGACGACACCCTGGCTGCAGTTGCCTGGATAGCATCGATTTTCGGGACGCTAATCCTGGCAGTTTTCTCCCTTGCAGTGGTGTTTTATATTGCAAGACACAGCCGCAAAGGCGGGCAGCCGATACCGCCGGGGATTGACCACATGGGATATCTTGACATAGCTGCACACACATACACTCTCGCGGGTTATAAAGACTTGCTGGACGCTGGTATGCTCCCTATAACCCTGCCCTGACTTATTTTTTGGTTTGAATACCTGTCAGCCGTGTACGTTAGGGCAGGCACCCCTCGAACTAACTCCTATTCTACAAGATGAAGACGCGTCGCAGGAGATTAAGAGGATACTGAAACGGATAAGTTTGGATAATATACGCAGGTTAGAAGATGCGATACAAACCGAGCGGCTTGCGATTTTGGAACAATCCGAGAGAATCAAGACGAAAGCCCAAGGATACAACGAAGCCCCGGGAAGTTCGAACAGCGAGATCAAGACGGTGTCGAAGACTACGCGGTCACGCCCAACTGGCCCCAAGGTGGATCGCCTTGATCTAGTGGATAAGGCCTTCCCAAGCTTTATAAAGGCACCCGTGGATGAAAAGACAAGCCTTGGCTCACCTGATGGCCATGCCGAGGTGGTGCAACACTCGGGAATTGGCGCCACCACTGCAGCCGTGACAGATAAAGACGATTCGTCGGATATCTGGCGTCGCGGTGGTATCTATCGCCTCCTGGCATGGGTGAAGAGAATGGCAAGACCTAGGGTTCGACACGGGTATAAGAGAATCGAGTGGACCTGCGTAAGTGACACTTTCCGAGTCAACATTCTGTTCATCTAGTTACATGATTCCTCTGGGCATCAGAAGTTTCAATTATCGGCTGATTCAACTCGTATATAGGACTGTGGTGTGGAATTGTATGGAGACTTCCTCGATGACGATAACATCACCCTGGACGCTCTCCAAAACACCCTGAAGCGGACTCAAGCGGCGGGCTTTCAAAGCAGCACCGCGAATGTGTCAACTACAGCGACATCTCAAACTCTAATAACTTCCAGCAGCTCCAACCAGGCTTCCCTGAACAATAACAAGCGGAAAGGAAACCGAGGTTCTCAACAGCAGCCAAGCTCGCAGTCCTCCGCCTCACAATCATCAAGCAGCACAGGGACCAACCTCCCTAAATTCCTGGCCCTCTGTATCAACGCGGGCGGCCGATACAAGAAGCTGGCAGAACTGGACGTCTCAGCAATCCACTCAGACGCCGAAGCCTTCCTCCACATGAAAAAGGCATACCACCAGTACCGCGGTCTCCGATCCCGCTTGACACTCCTCCTCAGGCCCGTCAGCATCGAATTTGTCCAGGTATGTCTCTAGTCTCTTGTCTCTCCCATTTATCATCACACACACACATACACACACACACACACACACACACACACTAACATAACACAGTTCACCCTCTGGAACCTCCGCAACGGCTACATCTCCGTCTGCGACCGCCCCCTCTGCGTCCCGCCCGAGACCCGGACAGAGTACGACTACCTCCCCCGCCCCTTACGTCCACTCCCACCCATGCCCCCCGACGTCTTCATCCACTACCTCGAGCACGGCGAGGGCGATTTGAGTCTCAATCGGTGCGTCTGGCTGCCGAGGCTTCCGAAGCGCACGGGGAAGGGCGTCGTGCAGCTGGGCGAGGCTGCGGACGGGTGGGGGATACATATTATCGAGGGACCGAATCGGGAGGTTGTCTTTTGGGTTGTTATGGGGACTATGCTTGCGAGCGCGCTGACGGGGGTGTTGTGGGCTGCGCTGATGAGGGACGTACAGGGCGGGATGGGGATTGGGGCGCTCATGATGGCGATGCCGCCGGCGGTGATGGCGGCGTTTTTGTTCCGGCTTGGTGGGCCGTGATAATCTTTGAGATAACTTTCTACGGCATGGTTACTGTAAGATGGGACGGGATGACGATAATATTATGTGACTATGGATCAGGTGGGTATACTTCCCACTCCCGCCGTTGTACTTCGATTTATTATTGTCGTCTATTGTGTAGAACTCTGGAATTATATTGGCACCTTTATCCTGTCGTCAGATAGTCCCACGAGGACCTTCTTATTACCTACCTGAGAACAGCGCTGTGGGTGCTCTCCTACAGTGTCCCTGTCTTTTGCTCAATATATATGACCGCCCACAGCGACGCAGTAAAAGGCCACCCATCCTCCGAGGATACGTTTACGTCCTCCCAGAAACATCATCACTCAGCGATTTTTTTTTTGGAGATATGCAGTCCTGACTCTTTCGTACCTAAACCATTCAATGTCTTTCCCGGTGCCGAATATACAGCTTCTCTGGAGAGGATGTACGGGAATCAAGATGCAAAGCTATTAATTGGAGCGTAGCTCTTCCTCATTGACTGGTAAAACTTGTGCTTGCCACCCCTTGAGCGTTGGGAAATAGCCGTGAAGAAGGCTCGAACATTCGAGTTCTGCATGAAGATATACATGCCATTCAAACCGGTCAGTAGAACAAGCCGCTGAAGGACGAAGAGTGTTTACCTCGATTCTTTCAACCGCATTGAGTGTAACCGCTGGTTGCGTTCCAGGGTCAAAGTCATGGCCAGCTGGGACTGCCAACCGTTTTAAGTGTCTTTTCTGTCCTCCACACAGCTGGGTAAAGGGAAGACACCAATCATCTCCATGGAGATGGACCCAAATCGCCCCGTGATCGGTATCAACTTGTTTCCAGGAACGTTGGTGTTACCGGCCCAGCAAACAACATCACACCTGCCCTATATGGATGACCACGTCGGATCAGGTTGAGCCCTGCTTTCCTCCATACGTGATCATCCGTTCTTCTGGTACTTATTTACTCTAGTCAGCGCGTAGAAATGGCGTCTCACGAGTTGGTGAACCGTAGCTTCCCCCAAGCTACGCCGTCGCTCGCAATCTTCCTGCACCATGTTCAATGTCGTGTCGAGAGGGAAAAGTGATGTGAATGACCCGCCAGCAAGCACGATTATGGTCATGTCGTCCCTTCCCGTCATCACTAACTACGTACCTATCCAACTACTACCCATGCCAAAGAGAAACCAAAACTTGCAAATACCAAACTTCACAATACCTTCCCCATCCAGCCCCCCTCCAATCCATCGTCAACTCATCCAATATAAACTATCCACAAAGCCAGCCACACACCAAAACCACCAACATGACAACATCCACCACCACAGACGACACGGAAACCTACACCCTCACCACCCTCCGGGACGACCTCGCCACAGGCTCCCGCACAAACATGGCAACATTCATCCGCCACAAAGCCCGCCAAGCCGACTTCTCCCCCCTAACCCCCCTCACCTCCGCCCTCACAGCCGAATCATTCCACCCCAACCTCGACCCCCAACCGCGCGAGACATACTCGCCCGAGCAATGGGTGGAGGACGTCCTGTCCGACGTATGGGGGAGCATCACCGACTCGAGCATAATCCTGGTCTGGCGCGACGGCCACCTCACGCTGCGGGCTGAGTATGATATGCACCCTGAGATTCGACGGGGGTGGGAGGCGCGGTATCCAGAGACAAAAATGGGGGCGCCGTTGTGGAGGGCCGTGGAGTTGGGGACTTATCGGAGGGGGATGTTGATGGACTTGTTGGAGTTGGTTTTGGAGTGGGATTTGATGCCTGCTTGGGAGAGGGCTTGGGACGAGGGGAAGTTGAAGGCGTTGGTGGATCAGATGGAGGGTTGAGGTGGTAGGGCTTGGGTTTTTCGGACTTGTTGGATGATGGGGTGGTGGAGGGATGGATGGGTTGTGGTTGGATTAGTATACTCTAAGGGGCACTTGCTTTTACTTGCACGTCACAAGATTGTAGCGCTACTTGGTATTTTCTCTTTTGGTTAGATCACTCACCGGACCAAGCAGATCATCGAGATGAAGGCCGGAATGAGTTCACCACCAAGAATCCCCGTAGTCTAGATGAATTGAGGCATAGCATCAGCGTAAAAGACAGACGTAAACGTAAACCGGACTACGGACAGGCTGATGACCCGACTTCGTCAGTTATCTCTCGGCCTGAAATCTCAGACCGGTCTTGCCGACATAGCCAAGCCCAAACTCGTAAAAAAAACATGAAATAGTCCACAACAGTAAGCATACACGTTACGCTGTCCCACCACGGCCCGACGACTAGCCTCATCATTAGAGGTAGGGACTGCCTGCCGAGAGGCGATGTATGGACGTGAAGATGCAGTTCTAACGGCCCTACCCGAATGCGTCGATGCGAGGTAAGTATGCGAGCCGGATTGGGAAATCGTCGGACAGCTTATTCATCCATCGGCCCGGCATATTCGCGCCTTCTGCAGCTCGGAGTTCGTCCTCAGCGCGACCGGAGAAACACATTCCTCGCATCGTCGCATTACCATAAGGGATATGTCGTGTAGCATGGCGCGAGACAGCAGACGAGGATATAAAGGGGTGGGTGTTAACGACGACTTCACCAAAAACTCATCACATCACACAGATGGCCACGCGCATCCCCAGCCGCCTCCTCACCAAAACCCTACGTCCTACCTTTACCCCTTTTCGTAACCAGTTCTTCCCCGTTGCAAGAATGGCTTCCACCCTCCCCACAACCATGAAGACCCTCCTCCAAGCATCACGAGACTCAACCGACGTGATCCTCACCACCGCCCCGGTCCCCAAGCCTACCCACCCCCAAGACGTCCTTGTGCGCGTCCACGCCGCCGCTCCCTGCAACGGCGAGCTCCGATGGGCCATCGACTTCCCCGACTCGGTCCCGGCCGACAAAGTCCTTGTCCCGTGTCAAGACCTCGCCGGGACCGTCGTCACAGCCCCTGAAACCAGCAACTTCGCACCTGGCGACCGCGTCTACTGCCGCATCGAAGCCAACCGCGCCGGAGCCGCGCGTGAATATGCACTCCCCCGCGCCGGCGAGCTCGCCAAGATCCCGCCGTCCCTCAGCTGGATCGAGGCCGCCGCGACGCCGCTCAGCGCGCTCACGGCGTGGCAGGCCCTGTTCGTGCAGGGTACACTCGACGCGCGGGGTATCCACGGCGATGCGGACGCGCGTTCCCGAAACGGGCAGATACGCGTGCTTGTCACCGGGGCGGCCGGCGGCGTCGGGAGCTGGGTGGTGCAGCTCGCCGCGCTGGCCGGGGCAAAAGGCGTCGTGGCCGTGTGCGCCGGCGACAAGGCCGAGGCGGTGCGGCAGCTCGGGGCGACCGAGGTGGTTGACTACCGCAGCACCTCAGTCGAGTCATGGGCGGCGGCGGATCCGGCGGCGCGCGAGTGCGATCTCATCGTTGACATGCTGGGCGGCAAGACGCTGTCGGGGTGCTGGGCGGCTGTAAAGACGGGGGGTGCGCTCATCAGCATCAACACGCCGCCGGATATGGTCAAGCCGGAGGGATTGAAGAAAGAAGTTTCGAAGAGTCTGTTTTTCATTGTCGAGCCGCTGGGCACGAATCTGGCTGAGATTGGCGAGCTCATCGAGGCCGGCAAGGTGCGTCCGACGGTCGACAGCGTTTGGGAGTTTGAGGACTTTACCAAGGCGTTTGCCCGGCTCGAATCCGGTCATGCCAAGGGCAAGATCGTCATCAAGGTTAGCGGTGAAGCTTGACATCTGTAAACATAAACACATTGTTACTGGACACTGCAGACAGAGAGTTAGTGGAATGGAGACAGAATTGACCGCGGCCGTTGCCGCTTGTGTGAGAGAATGCGGGGTTGTTGGCGGGGGTGCCCAGCTCAGGGTCCAGAGCAGCCGGTTTTGAGTCTCTGCGGGCTAAGAATTTTGCGGGCTTTGATTGGCAGCATCGACCACTGAGACAGGGGAAGCCTCTTGGCCAGCCCCCCTGGTGCGTTTGATCGTCTCGACGTCTCTCGTGCTTGTCACAGCTGCGTTTGCAACGGTCTCCACGACGCCAACAGCAAGCCAGATGGCAGCCACGCCGGCCAACACTGCGGCCAGCTGGCCTGGAGCTGGAATGTGTGTCTCCTACATTCGTGCAGATGCAATTTCTGCGACGAAAAGCAGGAGCAGAAAGGATCGAGGCTGAGGCCGGAAGCGATCTGAGCAAACTTTTGGTCATGTCGTTTCATCCGCGATAATTCGTCGCCCTGCAAAACACCTGACTCTCGGGACCCAGGCTCTGTTCCAAGTCCACCCTTGTCCTCTGGGCTGAGACAGTGGTAGAACAGACCGATGGACCCAGGCGAACACACCCCCCTCGAGGGTCCCTCATGGGTAGCACCCACACTCTCCCTCCTCGGCCACCACCACTTCGACATGACATCGATCGTCGGGATCCGCTGGCGATTTTGATCTGTCTCTGTCGTTTCGTTCTCTCTTTTCTCTTTCTGCATTTTCCTTTTTCTCTTCAACGGCTGGCCCACATTCGGTTTGCTTTCCTTCTTGCTCACCAGCCGGCCTGTTTCTTTTCTCTCGACCAAACACGTCGTCGACCAGGCCGGCGTCCCTTTTGTCTTTTTGGGTCCTTCTGTTGCTGGCGGCGGTGGATATCCTCCTCACCCATGCGTCCGCTATCACGGTAGTCCAGCTCCGTTCTCCGCTGCCAGAAATGGCACCTCCCTCCTTCCGCTCCTTCGGCCTGCTCCTGTCGATACTCAGTGGCCGCGGCGCCGCCCAGAGCCCGGTAATACCGCCTCACGATCTCGGCTGCGTTCATCTACCCATCATCCACTCGACGAATGTCAACCACTTCTCGGAGAAGCGGGGTGTCCAGCTCATGCTGGCCAACCGGTCCGATGTCGCCTACTATGCACAGCGTATGTCTCCCCGTCGTTCATCAGGTCAGGAGACTAACAAGGAAAACAGTAAGCATCGGCACACCACCACAACCAGTCTACGTCCAGCTAGACACGGGCTCGTTCGAGCTGTGGGTAAACCCAGACTGCACCAGAGTCTCAGGCAGCGACCAGCTCTTCTGCGAGCGCGCAGGGCGCTACGACTCGGCCAAGTCGACGACAGTCGAATCGCTCGGCACGACCAAGACGCTGCGGTACGGCATCGGGAGCGCCAACATCAGCTACGTGACCGACACCATCACGCTCGCCGGCAGCAGTGCGGCCCTGCAGGGAGTCCAGTTCGGCGTCGCCTCGACGAGCGAGGACACCTTCTCGGGCATCCTAGGGATCGGGTACGGCTCCGGCATCGCCACGCGCTATCTCAACTTCGTCGACCAGCTGGCCGCGCAGAACGCCACCAAGGTGAAAGCGTACACGCTCGCTCTGGGGTCCAAGGATGCGCAGGAGGGCGTGATTGTTTTTGGTGGGGTCGACACGTCCAAGTTCGGCGGGCCCCTCACAAAGTTGCCCGTGATACCGGCCGATCTGGCGCCCGACAAGGTGCCCCGCTTCTGGGTCGACATGCAGTCCGTCGCCATCAGCCCGCCGAACCAGGCGTCTAAGCCGTACGCGGGGAGCAATATGCCTGTGTTTCTCGACAGCGGGTCGACCATGACGCTGCTCCCGCCGAACCTGACGAGCGCCATTGCCGCCGACTTTGGCGTGGCGGGGCCGGATTCCAACGGGTTTTTTCGGATTGACTGTGCATACACGAAAATGAACGGTACGGTGGATTTTGCGTTTAACGGCGTTACCGTGAAGGTGCCGTATAAAGAGATGATCCGCGAGGTCTCGGGGGCGACGCCGGCTTGCTTTTTGGGCATCACGCCGAGCTCGTCGTTTACGTTGCTGGGGGATACGTTTTTGCGGTCTGCCTACGGTATGTTTTTTTTCCTCTCAAAACGATTTATGTGTAGCTGACGAGATGAAACTAGCCGTGTTCGACTTTGAGAATAACTCAATCTGGATGTCCCAGGCGGCCAACTGCGGATCCACGCCGGCCGCGCTGACGAGGTCGACGGACTTGTCGTCTATCGTTGGTGCGTGTACGACGACGGTGTCGGCTGCCTCGGGCGGGAGCGCCTCGGGCATTCCGGGGTTCGCGAGCGGGTCTGGGGGGTCTGGGTCGACGTCGGGGACGGCGGGCGGGAGTCAGCCTGTGTCGGCTGGGGTGCGGAATACTGAAAGGTCAGGGCTGCTGCTGTTGTATGTCATGGCGGCGGTTGCGGTCGGGACGGCGGTTCTGGGATAGCCGTGGCGTACATGGTTTCCTTTTTTTATTCTCTCTCTGCAAAGCATTTGATGTACCGTGTATATGCATCTCATATAGATAATGACGATTAATGAGCATCAGTTGGATGTATTTGTTTATGTCGGGCGATGCGTGTCTGTCATGATGACTGCCTACCTACCTAGGTAGATAACTTTCACCTGTCCAAGGTACTCTCGGATGGGAAATGTAGTGCAAGAGAAAGGACATCCTTCCTTTGTACGTGCAGCCTAGTACCCGCTCACACACGACAGGACAACTTGACAAATTTAACGTCTTCCAGACGCCCAATTCATAAGCAGCGTAAAGCTCATATTCAGCAGTTAAGATATCCGTAGAGAGAGAGAGAGAGGCAGGAGGTCACGTACAGGATATTCAAATCCATAGATCCAACCCACCTATCCGCGCTACTCCAAACAACCAAAAAAACACCACAAGCAGACAGAAAAGAAAGGAAAACAGGAACCAAAAACATCTTTACCACTCACAGTCTTCCCAGGTTACCACCTGCAGATGCAAAAAACGGGAGTTACGCTGCATACGTCCATCCACTACAACCAACATTGTAAAAAGAGAGATCATCCGGCAAAAGACACTCACATTTTACCAGCCAGTGGTAGCTTGGAGACGTGAGGATTTATGCAGAGTTTATTTGGAAACCTGGAATGGTTTGGGGCTGGGAATAGATGTGATCGTGATCGGGGGGGCATTGATTATGCGCTGTGCGTGTGTGTGAGTGTTGGTGTGTGGTGTGTGTGTGGAAGTGGGACGGCGATCAGACGGCTTGGATCCTGGGTTTTGGTTGGGTGCCTTGCTTTTTGTTTGTTACATTCTAGGTAGGTAGACATCATATTTCATGGATGTGAGAATCTGGGAGGGTGAGGAGATTCTTGCAGGTACCTAGGTAGTTTGCTGGTGGGAGGGGTGAGATACGAGTGCGATTGTGACGGCTTGGTCGCAGGACCACACCTAATTGAACCAGCCGTCAAAAGGATTGCTAGAATTCGAAGGTCAGCACCCTAGAATCCTCATTGTGATTATATGCCAGCACGACCCCCAGCCAGGGCTGTGACTGGATTACATGTAGATACCTATCGTGAGAAACATCTCCGGCCTGGTTGGTGTGAATGAGGGAGGGTATTACACCAAGGCTGGGAAGGTAACTACCTAACTACCTTGTAGAGTCGAACTTTAAGCAGCGTCCAGAGTGAGCAATGGTCACCATAGACCGTCCGTCGGGTTCGTGGTCTCAAAGTGCATAGCCTTGTATTTTTATCCCGTCGTAAAGACCAAGGCCTCTTAGTCATCCCTGACTTCCCTTCACTGAGCATGGGAAGTTGTACTCCTTTAGGACTGCGCGAGTCAGCCATGAAAATACAAATCCGCCATGATTAAAGATGCCTATTAGTTGGGAAAAGAAGCATATCAAGGCTTGTCCTTGTCCTGAAGCCTGTGTTTTTTTGATCTCGTGTGAGCGGCTTGGTTTGCGTACATGTAGATCTGCACTTATGAAGTTAAGTACGGAGGTGGCTCGCGGGTAAGGCTACGGCGGTATCAATCCAATAGGTACCTAATATTCTCCTGAGAATCCCATGAAGCAACTTTTTGATTTTCTTCTAGAACATGAATCTTGGGTACTGCGCTGTATGGTGAACCTATCAGGTAGGAACTCGCTAGCTACATGATATCTAGGTATCCAACAGCAGACAATTGCACTAGTTTCCCTTTGATCATGGCTTAGCCTCTAAAGCAGTACACGTCACCGGGCTGCAGTAGTTCCGCAGTCGTCTGCACGCTGCAGCAACGGCGTGTGTCCAAAACCGGCTAGGTATGACGAAGCCGTTTCAGGCCCTGCGTATTCGTCGGCCGAGCAAGTGCAGAAACTAACCGGGCAGTACATTCAGGCAATCAAACCTTGTGATAATGTAGCTTCTTGGTATGGTCACTTTCGCCATAAAGGTTGGTGAGCGAACAGTAGGTTTGAAATGTGTGGTCGTGATAAAGTTTTGGTTACTTAGGTACCTACCTACCTAGCTATGAGAACGTCTACTACGACATGCATACAAGTTAAAGCCGGGCAAATCGTTTAAAGTTTCTCTAGGTCTTTATCAAGAGCTTTTACATCGGACCAATACAGGTTTGCTTGCCTGGTCCTGAGTCCAGTCAGTGTCCTAAAGTTGAGTTGAGACGCTCCGGTCTGGGCAGGTTTTCGGCCCATAACGCCTGTTCTTCGTTTTGTTGGATTCTAATTGTATCAGGAGGCCACATTCCGGAGGTATTGATTTATTTCACAACCTTGATAAAGATGAGACCCAGCAAGAAGGATAGAGCCACGGATAAAATACTTCCACTACGCAGACAACCTTGGATGTAAGTATGCTGCCTCTATTCGGGTATCGGGATTATTCTGCCTGTCAACCAAACTTCACGCCACCCAAGCCGTCTACCGCCAATCAGTTCCCCTGCGTCTCATCTCCTGGCTCCCATTTGCACTCAGTCCCGACCACGCGCCAACGCCGATGTCATGCCCAGTTTTACTGCTGTCCAGAACTCTATGCTGAATAAAAAGGGATTATCAGTATTTGCTTCGCCCGTATGTTTTTAATGGTCGTACAGGCTTGTTGATTGCAGTGAACTGAGAACCCGTGATAGCAGGAGTAGCAGGAATACTGCGAGCACTTGTCTGGGGACCGTCTAGTGGATATCCAGTAGGAGCGTCCGTCATGGTGATATCCTCCCCCGTAGACTGCTTAACAGCAGAAGCAGCAGCAGCAGCAGTAGCCCTGATGCCCCGTCTCAACTCGGCAACCCACGCCTTCGCGTCCTTAACCCTAGCCCGCGCCTCTTCAATCTCCTGCGCGGCTTCTTCCAGGCTGCTGGGCAGCTTGTCGCTTCCACCCTCTTCGGCGGGAGGCTGGTGGCTAAGCCTGTCCTGCATCCACTGTCGCTGGACCTGGGCGTAGATGAGGTTGTCACGGAGCGGGCCGGGCTTGTCGTCCAGGATGATGGTGTCCGGGTCGACGCGGCCGATGACTTCGCCATAGCGGTTGACGATTTGGCATTTGAAACAGACCTGGTGGGGTGGCGCGTCGGAGAGATGCGGCGCCGGATCTTCGATCTTGATTAGCGACCTCTTGATGTCGTGCGCGCATCGGTAAGGCAGGAAGCACTTGTTGGTCGTCGTGCCGTCGCTGGTTTTCCTCATCGAGGGCATGTAGACGTAGAGGTCCGGCCGGTAGCGAGCCATAGGGTGGTGCTGGAGGTTGCAGACGCAGCATTGCCAGCCGTTGGGCGTCAGACGGTCGTCGGCGAGGTTCTTTCCGCCTAGGCTGCAGATAACTCGGTGGTCCCAGATGGAGAGAACCTCACAAAAGACGCACCGGCGCCTTTTACAGTTGCTGCACGTCTTTTTGCTCTTGCTGCGGTCATTCTTGCCCTTTCCTTTCCGGTGCCGGCTTGCGGCTCCGTCGGGATTCGGATCGGGGAAGTCGTCCAACGTTACCGGACCGAGATGGTGGTATCCAGGGTCCTGCATCTGGCTAATAGCGCCACAGTGGCAACACTCCCAGGCCTTTGGGAAGACGTCCGGAAGAGTTTTGATTTCCTGGGATCCTCGGACAATGCGGTAACCCGGGGCCTGGACAACACTAGTAAACTGGCCCACAGTGACTTCGGATTCGACAAGAGGCAGTGATTTGCTCGAGACCGGAGTCATCGGTGTCGCTGTGATGACTTCTTCTCCCTTGTCGATGTCCATGCTGTCGTCACGGAAGTCCATGCTGTGGTAGCCAAAAGGGTCGTTGCTGATAGTACTGCATGTAGAACTCACGGTCGGACAGGGCGAAGAATGACGCGTGGGTGAAGCTGTAGAGGGTGAAATCAGTCGTTGAAAGGAAAGATGCATGCTGAGTGGAGTTTGGAAATGAAAACGGCAGTCGCGAGAGAAAGGGTTGATGGTGGCAGTTTACCCTGCGTTTGAAAAGTCGAGGTTTGAAAAGGGAAGGAGCTTGAGTTTCTCTCGATTTCTAGTGGTGCTTTTAGTGACTGTTGACGGTTGTGAGTGGGTGCCTGGGGTTGAGGCACATGCACGTGCTTGGCAAGGTTTTCCTGGGGGAGTCTTCAGTTATAGAAATTGTCGCCACGGACCTGCAACCCTTTTTATGTCGATATCTGCCGTCGTGAGTGGCGTGTCGATAACAGTTCGACTGGAACAGCTGCCGCTAGTTACCCTCACACAAGTGCCGGCCTCAAGAATCGCCTTTCATCTCAGGCTGCAGGACTAGACTTTGCACTTAACAGCTTTACGACCGCTGATCAGAATACGGCTTTTTGGTCGTCCTGGGAGAATTTGACATCCCCTTTGAAGCAGAACTACGCTGGACCGTGTACATTCTCGGCTGTATCCATACCAATTTCGACTAAATCTGTTGGATGCAAAACCAAGAGTTTGCGTTTTCTCAGAGAGGTGTGTCTGACGATTGATTTGCGAGCAATACAATATCTCACCATAAATTTCCACACGTATTTTAAGGGAGTGCTAAAGGGCCAGTTATCAAGACTCACCGGCTGTTCCGGCCTGTTCGAGTCTGTTCTCGACCTCCTGCACAGCGGTATGGTCCGTGCTGTTCCCATGCTGCAGTTGCAAAGGATTCTATATCAACAGGAGATGTTTGAATTAACAGAGCAGATTCTTGGTCCACCAGACACCGGTCTCTCCATTTCGTGTTCAGCCATCGATGGGTATTTGTGATCCAGGCTTGTTTCGGCTGACTGACGACGTTTTTATCATAATCGTGACAAGACTTACCGGTACTGGTTGTACTTACTCCAGCTGGCTGGCTGAGTATGTGGTGTGGTACTTGCCCTCCGGGTCACGCAATGGTCGTCTCGAGTCAGGACCTGGGAAAGCCCAGAGAGTCTCGTGGAAGTTCCGAGGATCTCTCTGAGGTCGAGGTGGTCTGCCTGGTTCATGGTTATTGAGGAGAAAGGCCATCCAATATCGTCAATAAACCACAATAAAGCTCTCCAGCTCCGTATTGAATAGTACGAATAACAGTATTGTGAAAAACGATGGTTTTGCCTTGTGGCTTCTCGGAGGCTTTCGGAGGCTTCGTCATGGTGTTGTCGGAGTTCATTCGTCGAGGACCCACCGAAGATGTCATGATGACTAATCGGCGGTCGCCAAGGACAGCCCCGCTTGGCCGCAGCAGGCTGGCCTGTCAGGTGCCCACGCGACGCGCTTTGTGGGAGCGGTGCGGTGCCAAAGTTTGGAGGCTGTTGTTCGTCGAGTTTCTGCTCTGTCTGCGACACCGCGAGCCTCAGCGAGAATGGCCACCTCGCCCCGGTCCCCAGGCGCTGCTCTCGATGGCTTCGACTCGTCCAAGCCCTTCCGCGGCGTTGTGGTTTGCTGCACCAGCATCCCGCCCGACCTGAGGGTAAATGCAATCCAAATCCGCGCCCTGCACCCCCGCGCCTTTAATCGCCCGCTAACTGCTGACACTATTCCCACCAGACCGACATCTCGAATAAAACCGCCGAGCTAGGCGGCGTCCACAAGTACGATCTGACGCCCGACTGCACCCACCTCATCGTCGGCGAGTACGACACGCCCAAATACCGCCATGTCGCCAAGGAGCGCCCCGATGTCAAGCCCATGGACGCCGCCTGGATCGAGGCGGTGCGCGATCTCTGGATGCAGGACGCCGACATCGACTTTGACGCCCTCGAAGCGCAGTGGCAGCTGAAGACGTTCGAGAGAAGCGGAAGCGAACCCACCCCCGACGGCGGCGAGCCCCAGCGTCGGCGCCTTATTTGCTGCATGACCGGTTTCGAAGATCCTGATGTGCGCCAGGAAATCATCGAGCGCGTTCGGGCCAACGGCGGCATTTACACGGGCGACCTTACGAAACAGGTGACGCACTTGGTTGCATGCAAGGCCGAGGGACGCAAATACCACGCCGCAAAGAACTGGGGCCTCCATACCGTGTCGATAGAGTGGATGAAGGACAGTATCGCGCGCGGTATGATCCTGGACGAAAAATGTTACGACCCAATACTTCCTCAGGACAAGCGAGGTGTTGGTGCCTGGAACAAGAAGACCATCACTCGGTCCGTGTCTTTGGGCAAGCGGTCTAGGGATCCAGCCACTGGTCAGGATGATGGCAAGAGGAAGCTTCGCAAGACGGCGAGCGTGAAGCTCACCAACCAGAGGGAAAATCTTTGGGGTGATATTCTTGGGAAACCACAGATCGTCGAAGCCGCCCCAGTTGTCAAGCCTGAGCCCGCCAACCCAACTCAGCCGGCGCCCACGATTCCGGTTGAGTATACTACTTCACAGATGCAGTCGCTGGGATCCAAGCCCATGGATACGCAAATGACGCGGATATCTTCATTTGGACCGCCCGACGACGGTAGGGTCTTTGCGTCGTGCGGCTTTTATGTTCATGGTTTCTCGGAACAAAAAACGGCAGTTGTCGTCGGCGCTGTCTCGTCTCTGGGAGGATTAGTCTGCCATTCCCTGGATGACTTGGCATCAGCGTCGGGCGCACAACTGTCATGCCGGTTTCTCGTTGTGCCACAGACGTCGACTGCTGAGTCACATCCCCAGATACCCGAGAACGTCGACATCATTACCGAGTTCTACATTGAGCGGTGCATGCACAAAAAGTACTTTTTCAACCCGGCCGATCATGTTTTTGGCCGGCCCTTTCCCGCTTTCCCCATCTCTGGCTTCGAGGGCCTCACAGTATGTACCGCAGGCTTCACGGGGGTTGACCTCAATCACATGGACAAGGCTCTCAGACAGCTGGGCGCCAAGTACGAGGAGCGGTTTACGGCCGATTCGTCCGTGTTGATCTGCTTGTCGCTCTCGAATGTGCGGCCAGAGAAGCTCCAACTTGCATTGAAGTGGAAGGTTCCGGTCGTCAAGGCTGATTGGCTGTGGGAGTGCATATCTACGGGGTTCAACCTTCCCATCACCAAGTTTCTCTTTGCAGACCTGAGGCAGAATGTTACCTCGGAAAACTTGGGCGTGTGGCCCGACCAAGAGAAGACGCAACAGAAACATAACAACCCTCGGCATACCATTTCTGAACAAGAGTTCCCTCCGAAGCCAACAGCCAAGTCGAGGAACCGCGGCATCATGGACTCATCAGGGTTTGCGTCCTCCTCTAGGTCAAAGGAGACGGATACATCCAAGCCCGCAAAAGCTCCTATCAATCGTAATGACTCAACAACAACCGAGACCACTCATTTCGAGACCGCGCCGACCCATCCGCTGCAAATGAACAGCAGCGGCACCGGAGAGAGCTCAAGTAGCAGAAGTGGCGCTTCAGCCCCGTTGTCGGAAACAAACCCCAACGTGCTCAACCGAGCATCCGCATCGCCAAAGAAGCCGCCGCCGAGGAAATCTATCAGCCGCGTGTTCAGCGAGGTGGCCGACTCGGAAGCTGATAGCGACGTCGGCCAGCTGAGCCACCTCCCGACCCCCGTCGAACACGAGCCAGACGTTAGCGCCACGGAGGACGTCGAGCCAGAAGTCAAACTAGACATTGAACTAGACATGCACCCAGACCCTGAACCCGAAGAAGACGCAGGAGAGATATCCAAACGGCTCCTCGAAGAGAAACTCGCCGCCGAACGCCTCAACCTCGAGACAAAACTCGCCACATCCCTGTTTGGATCTGTCATCCACGAAGACCCATCCTCCGCCAGAGTCGACCCCGACGCCGCCCCGGGCCCACGCGCCGCGCCCAAGAGACGCAAGCGTGAAGTTCTGGGGAGGGCGATAAGTAACGTCTCGGCGACCAGTAGCAACGGCGGCGAACCAACCCCCCCGACGATATCGTTCTACTCTGCCGCTACCGCGGCGGCGAGTGCGCCGCCTGTTATTAGACCAACCTCGGCGTCAGGCGAAGATGTTCCCCCTCCGGCTGCGACGCAGGTCGGGTATGATGATCCTGAGGCTTCTGCTGCTAGGCGGAGGTTGCTGTGTAAAATGGGCGGGGATGCGGGGATGGGGATGGGGACGAAGGCTGCGTCGGCGCCGGTGGGTGTGGGGGGGAAGTTGACTTTTGCTGATGTGGGGGGGTTCGATCCTGGGAGGTTGGGACGGGGGGAGAGGAGGACTACTCGACGGAAGGGGTTTTGATCATTTGTGGATTGTTTCGTTTCTTTGGGATATATATGGGTTTGTCATGGTGAGCGAGCGAGCGAGTGAGCGAGTGGTGTCTTGACAGTGGGTTGAGGTTGAGGTTGTCTTGGATGTATGGGTATGTGAGTGCAGCAAGCTGTGCTGGTGCTGCTGCTGGGGTTAAGCTTGAGAGGTTGGGTGTTTGGGTTGTCTTGGAATGTTGGGGTGATGAAACAGGGTGATTCAACCCTGAGAGGAAAGGAACAGATGGTGATACCCCGTCAACAGCCAGTGGGGAGTCTAGTGGGAGTGGAGTTGGACTTGAGGACTTGGTTTCTTGGAGTTTGCATCTGGATATCTATCTACCTGCCTACTGAGCATGTCTTATGTCTTCTCCCCCCTCGGCCTCGGTGCATCAGCAATGTACCTTAGGTAGGTAGGTACTCTGCCGGGAGACAGGAAACACACAGTACACAGTACCATGACTTGGAAGTTGGAACATGGAACATGAACATGAACATGAAACTCATGAGATTACTACAGAGTCAAATTGGGGAAATGGTTTTTATCAAAATACATAGGAGAATCATGAACAACAACAGCTCGACTCATAACAGTTTATCCCTCTTCCTTTCCCTTCCAGACTCCAGAGATCTCATCTCTTGCAATTATAAACGACACACACATACACACCAAAAAAAGAAGATAAAAAAGAAAAAAGGGTCAGGTACGCAGTACGACTGACATTTTCCATAAAAACATAAACACCATGATTTAGCTTCATACCTTTCATCTCCTCATTTCTTTTCGTCTCTTCTCTTATACAACACTTGAGAAAGGTTAGTACCTAGACCTAGTAAAGAACTCAATCTTTTCAATCTCTTCTCTTAACTCTTTGCAAAACCACGCTTTTTGCCATCATCTTCGTCCTTCGTCCTTCGTCATCATCATCAGTTGATCCTACATGGGGCGGTGCCGCGGTGGGGGGGGTATCATGATGCTGTGCTTTCCGTCGTCGAACCCAACAAATAAATAGACCGTTACATGAAATGAATGAAATGAAAGGCTTGATGCAAGATAAGAAACACACACACAAAAAAAGAAGAAAACCAACGCGGAGTCCAAAGATATATATCAGAGATGGACGGCAGCATCAGCCAACACGCTCAGCAGCGTCGCCGCGGCCCCGCCAATACCAACAGCGTTCATCGTGTCCTTGAGCGTGCTCCGCTTCTCGTCGCCGCGATCCCGATCCTTGCGGCGGGAGTCTTTGTTCTTGTCTCTTTCCCGCTCCCTCTCCCGATCTCTGTCTCTGTCCCTATCCCTGTCCCTATCGCGGTCCCTATCGCGATCTCGGTCCCGCTCTCGATCTTTGCGTGTATGATCCCTATCCCCGTCTCGCTCCCGCGTACGGCCCTTGTCGCGATCGCTCCGCCGCTCCCGGTCCCGATCCCGATCACGGTCTCGGTGGTGGTCGCGATCACGACGCTTCTCCGAGTAGTCACCCGGCGCAATCTCCTGCGGACCGTCCGCGGTAAACCGTACATGGTTTGTGTTCTTGTTCTTCAGGATCGGCTTGGGGCCAACCGTGCTTGCCGGTGAAGGGTCGTCGCCGTTGACACTAGCAGGCGGCGAGACGATCACAGGGTGAGCCTTGGTTGCCTCATGTCCACCCCGCTTCCCATCCTCTCTCTCCGTGCCTCTAGAAGTGTGCTTGCCGCGCTCACGACGGGATCGTTTCCCGTGTCTTTCGTTGTCCGATGTGTCGCTCCCATTCCACGGCCCGTCAGACTCGCTATCTGTCGAGTCTTTGCCACCACGCCTAGTGTCCCGGTCACGGTGGCCATCTGGTCGTATGTCACGGGGCTTCTCCCTCGTCGCCTCAAAGCCCCTGTCCTCACCAGCCCGTCTGGCTCCCCGAACCTCGGCACTCTGCCTTGCGAACTCAGCCACTTGTTCTTTCGACAAGACACCGAGAACAGCAACGAATTCGGGTCGGGCTTCATAGCGAACACCGGCCTTCTCGAGCACCTCCGGGGACACCAGAGAACGCCTGATTTTGGTCCACTTCGCGTCAAGTGGGATCTCCTGTCCTACGCTGTCGGGTGCGAGGCGGCTGTATTGCCGCGCAGGCGAGTCGAGTTGCGACGAGTAGGCTGGACTGGTGCCGTACACTGCTGACTGCGGCGCCACCAGAGCTAATGATGCATTTGCATACTTCGCAGGAAGCGGGATCGGCGGGACATAGCGAGGAGACGTCCCGATCTTGTCTTTAGCACCGGCGGGCAGCTGGGTACCATAGACCGGCTCGAGGTGTCCGGGGATCAGTAGTGGCTGCACCCCAGGAGGCAGGTATCGGTTGCTCGGTGATGTTCCTGGAGAGACGCTGTAGTGGGCCGGCGGCACGCCGGGCGAGAGATGCATTGAACCCATGCGGGCAGCAAGCTCGGCCTGGTCCATAGCCATCAAGTCCTTGGTCGATATAAATGCAGCCCGAGGACTGGCGTTGGGCCCCGAGTCTTGTGAGTCGTCCGACGTGTATGGTTCGTAGCTCAGACCCGAAGTCTGGATGCCGATGGCGGGTACCTGAGAATGGTGATACGGTTGCAGAGACCTCGGCATACCGGGATCCAGTTGCGGTGGAACACCAGACGAGGTAGGACCATGGGCAAGCAGGCCGCGGACCGAGGGTGGTGATCCATGGTCGGTCCGTTGGTCACACTCGAGTTGGCGAATGTACGCGCGAAGCACCTCCTATGTGATGTTAGATCCTATTGCAACGACAGTCCTGAGAGCTCAACATACCTTGTTCTTATGGAGCTTCTCGCTCGAGAAGCCCTCTTTCACCAACTCTGTCTTAAACTCCTGCCAGATATCGTCCTCATTCCTGTCGACGGGCGAGCCCCTTCTTTGGAATACCCTGGCAGCAACGGCATCTACCTTGTCCTTGATCAGGTCCAGCTCTTGGCCATTTGCATTGACCAAGGTCTGCTGATTTCTGAGGGGGTTGTGGAGCTGCACCGTGTCGAGAAACATGTTGATCTTGGTTCTTTGAGAAGCCATGTCCTTTTTTGCCAAGTCGATCCGAGTATCTCTTTCCTGCATGTCCAATTCCCGCCGTAGCTGGCCGGTTCGGCCGTTGCTGGTATCTCCGGTACCGCCGAACTTTTCAAGAATCGTGTCTACCTTCTTCAGGAGGAAGTCACTGTCCTCGACGAGGGAGCTCAACTCCCGGGCGTAGACATCGCTCCGCCCCTCATGGCTGGCCGAGCTTGGTTGGTTCAGCAGAGAGTCCTCATCCTGGACCTCAGCATCGAGATGTCCGAGGGCACTCTCAAGGCCCCGGACCGCAGCGGCAAGGCTGGCAAAGTCCGGACCCGAGTCGCGGGCACGCCGATAGACCCGCTGGGCAAACTCATCCACGGACTTGGCGTTGGGTTCGAACGAGTTGTGTCTGTTGAGCGCTGTCATCGGGGCAGATTCCAGCACACGCGCCGTCAGATGGTTGGTTCTTGTGAGATTGGTCGTTTCAATGGTGAGCAAGTTGTCAAGTGGTGAGGTTGAGGTGTGACTTGGTTTGTGTGGCGGGTTGGAGGTGGAGGTCGACAGAAAATCCGGGTGATCGGCGCCCAAGACCACGACCTAAAAAGCCAAAGGTTAGGTCAGGTGGGGAGCGTGAGATGGATGGCGAATTCCACAGATCGGTATCGGAACCAAGGAGGAATATTACGTCGCATAAGCTACCCTTTACGCATAGGATACGACGTGGGAAGGGAGGAAAACTCTGAAAGTGAAAAGTGGGAAACAGGAGAGACTTGAGGGCTGCCGGAGGTGGTGTTCAAATCAGAAGCCATCATGAGGGTGCGGACGAATGACGCGGGGAGCATTTGCCTGGACCACGGCGGCCGGGAGTACCACCACCATGTTTTGGTCGCAACCCAGGCCATCTGATATGTCATCAGTGCCCGGGGCCTAACCAGGGCTCTCTACCCGACGGGCTTGAACACCGACGACGAGGTGAGGCTACATCCAAGCCATGGCGCTGTCCTTTTTGCAACGTGGTTTGCCTCGTCCTCACCGCAAAACAATAAGAAAGACGGCCGTACCTATCACTCGCCCGCTGCCCCGATGTGGTCGCAGCCGTGCAACGCGAGAATGCTAGCTGCCGCGGTGCAAGAGTCACAGCAGATCGAGTTCTCTGGGGGCAACTGCACGGGACACTCAGGACGCGCTCGCAATCAGGAAGAGGTGGACGCGATGTCGAGCTGGGAGACCGACGGTGGATGGCACGGCAGAAGAGTTCGTCCAGGCTCGACGAGTTGGGCGAGGATCGTCGGAGCCTGATGCAGAGCCCGAAGCAGATGAGGAAAAGAAAAACAGTCGCTATCCATCCACAGACTTGGGTGACATGGCTTGATGGCTTGCCAGCAATTGCGTTCTCGCCCGAGCCTCAGTTCTCGTGACAGCAACGCGCGAGAAAGGCACCCTGGGGCTGAGTCGACGACTCGACGAGAGAACGCTTGGAGGGGCCAAGGAGGGAAGGGTGTGTGGGCGAGAGCCACTCAGTGACGTCTGTCGAGCCATGACTCCACATGCCCTGGAAGCACCCCACCCCAACAGCAAGATCACGACACCCCCCATGGCAGCTCGCAAGCACCGACTGCACAGTAGACTTTGCGCCGACTTTGGGGGCAGGGCTGGCCAATGATGCGGGGTTTTGTGCCAAGAGATGACGTCCCGCCAAACCGGGGTTTTCTGGAAGCGCCAGGGAAGGCCAGAACAGGAGGCTCATCGCTGGACCGCGCACTGCGCCACCATGTTTGCATGTTACGAGATTGCCTCTTTTTCTCAATCGCTCAACATTCACCTGGTGTTCCCGTAGTTCTGGGTCCGGTATGCAGTTTGTGGGCTGTTCGGGATGTTTAAAGTGCACAAAATGCTCAACGACCTCCCCTCGCAGGGCCTCGAACCACATCGCCGACCGACGAGACCAACCGTTGCGCCGGGACGAGAGCCGCCAGCTCCCGGGAGTCTTTGCCCCATGCGCCCCTGCGAGTGTTCGTCTGGGGACACCGAGAGAGCTTGGCTGTGCTCTGCCACATCATTTTGCCAACGGCCATCGTCTCGTACGGGCCCTTCGGAGTCCACATACGACAATCTCGACGGTTATGCGAGGCTGTGGACGTAATGGGAGCGGCCGGCTAGCGCTCCCTCAGCATTATTACCCGCATCTTGTCTCGGCCAACAGTCACGCTTGACACGCTTGGTGACTAAATATGCTGACGGGCCACGCTTTGCCCCTCTGTCGGTGACCGCCCTAATAAACTTTGGCTGGGAAGCTGTCCTCCATTGCGCTGCTGATCTTGGTAACTTCATCGGGGCGGACGGAGGCTAGGTTGTGCCCGCGCCGCTCCTCCGCTGTGCAGCCCAAAACTCGGTGCCAGATTCGGTTCGGTATTCGTATGGACACGACGCTCTCACGGCGCGCTGTCTTCTCTTCTCGATCAAAATATGTCTGGGTAGCAGTCAGGCTCGCTGGCTGGGCTGGGCTGCTTCACGGCTATAAAGTAAAAGCGCGGCACGCTGGCATGCCGCCGCTCACGCCCGATCGGTTTACACTCGATTGGATGAGCGACGTCCTCAACGGTGACAATGGCGTTCAATAATGGGCGGCATCTATTCCCGATCAATCACCAGGCAGACGCGGCACGTCGGCATCCATCAAACGACTCATCCACCTCGTCAGATTGGACAGCCGGCACTATCTCCATGGCACCGCATTTCCCTTTATTACTGTGGTCTTCGGTTGCCTCGCGGCTCTGGACCACGCCCTCATCTTATGCCCCGTTCCCTTCCCTCCTTACCTCCGTGTGTAACCGGGGCGCCTGTCGGTGTTGCATCGACTAGCGTACGACGGGATGGCATCTCATGACTCTCTCCCGACCACCGCATTCCGATATGCGGCTCTGCTCCGGGGCAAACACAAACGAGCCGGACTCTAGCCTCGCCATGCCTGCACTCAAATCCAGCACGGACAACGGGAACAAGCACGGTCTGACACTATCAAGCATATGACTTGGTTCAAAAGCGACATTGGGGTATCTGAGTCTAGTCGGTATTGTGTTACATCTCCTCCTTCAGAATAACGGCACCCCGACGACCCAAAAGACCGTCTTCTGTGATCCTAGTGACCGAGTAGGCCGCCCGTTTCTGGCTTCGGAAATGGCCTATCTGTCTGGAGCTCCGTTTGACAATCTCGCCTCCTGAGCCCCTCACTCGGTCTTGGGATATTCTGGCGTCCGCCTTGAGGCCAAATGGCAACTCCTGGGAGCGAAGAATAGATCCCTTGCTGAGATTTTGCGCCTTCCGGCTGGCTCGTGCTCTCCTTGCATACCTCACTGTCTCCCCCAAGGCTCCCTGTAAACGGACCGCCTCCTGAACACCCTCGTACGCAACTTGGACCTCAGTAAGGACCTGGTGGAAAAAGTCCGCCGACTCATCGTCCTCGATTGCCCCCTTAGTCAACATCGAGTCAAAAGCCATCCATCCTCCTAGCCCGACAGAGTCAATGCATCGTGACATCAGTTCCGCAATAAGCTGGATGCTGCCATCGGGTGCTGCTTCGGCTTCTTCGTCGTCGACATCCTGAGACCCGTCCAAGTAGCGCCTGGTCCACCCGTCGTTGATGAGCTCCATTCGGAGCACGTTGATCAGACACACAATCTCGTCGGGTTTGAAGAGTCGCCGGAAACTCTGCACCGTGGCGGCTGCCGGGCACATGACCAGCTTGCTAAACGCGACGCTCAACCCCCGCGTTCGACTTCCCGAATCATTGCCGAGATAGTACTCTGTCATCTGGAGCTCCTCCTCAGCCTTGTCCAGCTCCATGTCGATAACATCGTGGTCCTCCCCTTGCTCCTGGGCCGCGCTGTCTGCTATCTGCAATTGCCGGAACTTTGTCGGGTCCTCAAGCAGATCGAGACTGCGGAGTAACAGCTTGACCGAAGATGTGAGTTCTGTTGGGCCAAGCTGTGTGGCATAAAGGTAGCCGAGGAGGAGATCCATTGTCGGGTCCACATCTACGAGGAGTGGGGGAACCTGCTCTCCTAAGAGGTTGTCCATATCGTCCAACTCTAGCGTCTGCTCCTTGAACGCAGATTTGATATTGGAAATGGTCAGGTGGCCAGCTGCCACCAGGTAACCAAGTAGGTTGCTTTCCGGCAAGCGGCATTCAAGATGCGCGTCTGATGTTTGACCAGCAGGCGCACTCCAAGCAAACACCTTGCTAATGGCATACAAGACCCAGCGCCTGTCAGCGTGGTGATACTTCTTTCCCGAGCTTGCCCAGGCCGACTTGACGAGCGAGGCCGGGGTTATCGCTTGATCCGAATCGCTCCCATCGTTTTGTGGCTCAATTTTGACATTGTTCTGTTGGGTATTCACCTGTACCCGGAACACGTCCGCCATGGTGGCCTCGAATCCCGGCAGATCATTCGCATCGAGCAGCTCGTCGGCTTTTGCACTAGCCTCTCGCCACTCTCTCCACGACTCCTCGGAATAAATCTCAGGGTGCATCATGGCAATAATACCCGGCTTGTCCTGGACTGCCTCGGATTTCTTGCCAGTATGCTCCTGTGGAATTCCCCGTCGAATCGCATCGACCAGGAGTCCTTCTGCACGTCGCTTGGTGCCACGAGGTGTCGGTGCTTCAAGCTGCACGGCAGTCAAGGTCGCCCCTCGTAGACCAACAACAATCTCCCTGCCTGGAAGGTAGGTGGCGAGGCAGAATGGGACGTTCTTTTCATTTGCGGATGTGGTGTGATTCGACTGCTCATTGTCGATAAGCGTTGTGCTCTGTAAGGATCGAAAAAGCGGGTTGTAGATGGAGAGAGATGTCGCCGAGGCCGTCAGAACTGATGACTTTGACAGTCTGAGGAAAGAGTTGATTCCTGGAACCTGCAGCTCATTCTCAAGCCGTGGAATGCCACCCTTGATGGAGTATGTATAAAGCACCTCATTAGCAAGCTCCTGAAGCGAACCGGACTTCACATCCAGCTGGCCCTTGGCGGGTATCGCCTGGGTAGGAAGCGGCACAGTGAGGACGGAGATGACGTTTTGACCATTCAGTTGCTGTGCAGACTTGCGACCGGGTAGCACAAGGATATGCATATGTCTTTGCCGTGATCCCCCGGGCCCTTGAATGGAAGTGAAGGCAATCAGCACATCGGGATTGAAACCATCACGTTGGATCTTCTCCCGGAACACCCCGAACAGTTCATTCTTTCCGTCAAACAGCCCATCCACGACATCAGCTGCTTGCGTCGACTGGACATAGTCGACCTGGAAGCCCTCTGGCGCTGCTTTCGCCGACAGCTCCTGGGTGAAGATAGCTGGCGAAGACTTCCACCTCTCCTCGAGCGTCTCTCCATCCAATCCCATCAATGTGCCATTCGCAGCGATTGCGACCACATTATGATTGGAGCGTTCCGCATTCAAGTGTGCCGTAGAAGAGTACTCGAAGGATGTGGCAGCCAAGTAGATGATCGGTTTCTCGCAATGGTGACCGTAGGTGGCGGTTGTTGTTGATGTGGTTCCAGCATCATTCGGCACATCCCGAAACAGCTTGATCTCTTTCTTCTTGGACAGGGAATCTTGGGTGGAGATGTAGGTGTATCGGATCGCATTTCCACCTGAAGACGGCCGCCATCGAAAGGAGTAGGACGGACAGGTGAAAAAAGACTGAGGTGGAACGAGGTAGGATGTCAGGGCTTGGGAAGAGAGAATCTGTGACGATGTTAGCTTTGACTAGTTCCTAAATCGCAGAGAAGTTTCTGACATCGTAGAGGTGAACGGCGTCGCCATCAATGGCAACGGAAAGCTCCGATCGCTTCCTCCGCTTCGAGTCCTGTTTCTGGCCGAAGACTTCGCCAACCGTGTGCCTGCCGGGACCGTCAGGCCGATCGAGGGGGTTGGACAGGGCCTTGAGCACATAAGGCTTGTGGATATGCAGTTTCGAGGCCATCGCGACTGCCGTGCCTGCCGTGCGATCGCAGTGGCAGTGAATTGCGGAAGGGGTGCTGCCGTCAACACTCTCCGTTCGCAACTGCGAAAAGTTCCCAGTCCTCGAAAAAGTTTTAGTGGGGCGCCTTGCTTCCCGTGGGGCTGGTCGGAAGTTCGGCGGATCATTGACCCTTTTCATCGCCTGCACCAGCTCACCGCCCGCAGGTACGTACCTGTTTTCTTTCCACTCACAACCCCTGTTCTCCCGCCAGGGCGGGGCAATTCGCGAACACGCTCGAGCTTGGAGCAGACGCGCCTTTCGTCGCGGTCTCGTTAAGTGCATCTGCATCACCACGAATATCGACTCTCCACACCAGACTGAGGTAGCCCAGTGACCGACACGAAAATTGAGGTGCAACTGGGCTGCACATTTCAACTTCAATCTTCTTCTATATCCCCAATCGTTTGTCTGCACTTCCTAATATATCCGACAACAATTCTTGCTCTACACCAACTTCTTCAAGCACTTGAGCGGATGCGCCCTGGTTCCTCCCTCTCCCGCTCCCGCTCCCGTGTCCGCGCTGACCACCTCAGCGTTGAGGTACGTTCTTAATCCAAGTGTTTCATTGATTTCGTACTTCTGTAGTAACGAGCTAACAAGTCAATTGTTGCTCAGGCATCGGCTGGGACTTATGGGGTCCGTAGCCGTCCTCGCGATGGCTGACGACGCCAGTGGCTCCGAACACGCAAACCGAAAGCCGTTGCATCCTTTTTTTGCTTTGGCTCGCAATGGCGCCCCAAATCGTGACAAGTCGGAAGAAAACGGACACGCTCAGTCCAAATCACAGTCCATATCCTCCGGACCTATCGATATCGACGACGAGAACGCCGAAAGTGTCGCCGAAAGGGCAACGACACGGCAAAACCGGCGCCCCAAAGCCTCGAATGAAGATGAAGACAGCGCACAGAAGAAGCGGCGAGCGAAGAAGCAATCCCGGTCGTCGACCGAAGCCGGAATCCCAAATCACTTCTTCAAGTTGAAGACGGTGGATGCACAACAGCAAGGGGAAGATTCCGAAAGTTTGCCGCAAGCCGATGTTGAGCTTCCTCCATTAACGAGGACTGACCAAGATGGCGATTATCTGGAAGGCAACGAGGAAGAGGGTGGTCGTGCTTCTCCCGCAGTGGCCGAGAAAGTCAATAGCTCTCATTCTCGTCCCCAAACACCCCCGAAAACAAGTCCAAACGATTCGACAAAGCCGAAGAAGATGCTTCGATTCAACCCAAAAACCGGCACATTCGGTTCGCCGCCCACGCAGCGACAGTCTCGAAACCAAGGCAATAAGGGGGCAGCCAGCAACTCAGAGTCGGTTCAAGACAATGCACGTCCAAGCAGGATTGTCGTTATTAAATACGGCCAAAGCGAAGGGGGACACAGCGATCTCCGTCGAAGAGTGAACGCCATTCTCAGCGGGGATGAACGCGTCGCAGCACCGGCTTCCAGGCCCTCGCCGCCGTCAAAACGCAAATCGGTTGAGCCTGCACCTGCTGCAGAAGGTTCAACCCCGAAACGTCAAAAAACAACACACCCTTTCTTTCTTGACAAGTTCAAGAAGACAGAAACATCAACTGCTGTTGCAAAGGAACCCACGACCAAACCTGATTCCCCTGTTCAAAAAAGGGTGAAGGTATTTAGCTCAACTCCATGTTCACCGAAGAAGCCACGCATCAACGGCTCAGATCTTCTACCTCAGATCGGGGCAAAAAACCTCGGGATGAAGCACCCTGGAGCCAGGTTGCCGGCCTGGCCTTGGAGCGGTGTTGCCCATGTGCGGAATATCGAGCATACTACGGGACCCGAACAAGCCCTCTCACACCCTTTTCCGTCGCGGAAATCGAAGGGCCAGCAAGTCAAAGTTCCTACACCTGAATCAATATTGGACAGCGTAACCAAGGAGTTGGACATTCGCGGAAAGGCCGAGGAGGTCCGACATATCAACAACGATGACTTTCTCCCGCCGCCTTCCGAGCTTCGTCTTCCACAGAAGCACTTCGAGAGTGGCCGGAAGCTGCAATCACGGATCATCCCCGAGCTGAGAACATTTCGGCCACCAACCGCTACAAAGAAAGGGGTTAAAAAGAATCGAGTGCCCAACGATAACCAAGAGACTCTCGTTGCGCCACCCCAACTCTCCCGCCTATTCGAATCTGTCTCTACAGGGCTGTCTGCCTTTGACAGATCTGAGTGCGAGACGTCTAACTGGACTCAAAAGTATGCCCCAATATCTGCGGTGGAAGTTCTCCAAGAAGGTCAGGAGCTATTTTTGCTACGAGACTGGCTTCAAGCTTTGATGGTTCAATCCGTTGATACTGGCGCCACTGAACCAGAGAAAACGAAGGGCAAGGGCAAGTCTGCTGGAGCCGGCAACAAGAAGAGGAGAAAGAAACTTGATGGCTTCATTGTCTCCAGCGACGATGAGGATGGCCTTTATGCCGCATCTGACGACGGTGGTGAGGATTGGATGCCTAACGGAATCCGAGGCATCATGAGGAAGACCGTGGTCTGGTCCACCGATTTGTCAAAGGGGAGGTATGGTGGGAAGATCCCGAACACTGTCATCATCAGTGGTCCTCGGGGGTGCGGAAAGACCAGCGCTGTCTACGCAGTTGCGAAGGAGCTCGACTTTGAAGTCTTCGAGCTCAACCCAGGAAGCCGGCGAAGTGGGAAAGATATCTTGGAGAAAATCGGGGACATGACACAAAACCATCACGTTCGACAGCATCAGGCTTTAGCTACCGAAGACGAGATGGATACTGCAATCGGAGATGAGACCGCCAACGACATCAAAAGTGGGAAGCAGTCAACAATGAGCGCCTTCTTCAAGCCCAAATCTGGCACGGCAAAGGCAAAACAACAGAAAGCACCGAAGAAGGAATCTCCTAACCAGAGGCAGTCCCTAATCTTGGTCGAGGAAGCCGATATTCTTTATGCAGACGACAAACAGTTTTGGCCAACCATCATCAGCCTCATAGCACAGTCACGGAGACCTTTCGTTATCACTTGCAACGACGAGACCGTTCTGCCTTTTTCACAGCTGAAGTTGCATGGTATTTTTCGATTGACATCGCCTCCTCTGGACTATGCCGTTGATCGACTTATTCTCATCGCGGCAAACGAGGGGCATGCCATCACGAGAGAAACTGCTCAAGCGCTCTACGAATCTCGCGGACACGATCTCCGAGCCGCCACGACCGACTTGCAGCTGTGGTGCCAGATCGGGGTTGGTGATCGCCGGGGCGGCTTTGAGTGGTTTTATCCTCGCTGGCCCAAAGGTGTTGACTTGGATGAGAATGGCCAGGTTGTTCGTGTCGTCAGCCAAGGAACATACATCACTGGGATGAACTGGCTGGGGCGAGACCGTGTTGTGGACTCCGATCTTCCGGCTAGGTTGGTTGAGGAGGAACTCCTCGGCCAATGTTGGGACCACTGTCAGGTTGATGTCGGTCACTGGGAGGATACGACTGGTCTGTCTTCTTGGGCGGGAAGACTGGACATTAGCACCGCTTCCCCCGTAGGTCGGCTTAAAGCTCTTGAGGCCTTTGACGGCTATGCCGATGCTATGAGCTCGGCAGACGGAAGCGGTCGCAAGTCATTCGCAGTCTTTCCACAAGTAAGTTTTTCCCCGTAACCTTCCCGAGAAGCAGTAGGCAGCCGCTTACATATATTTCAGGAACCCATCGATACGACACCCCCCATCCCATCAGCGAAGACACAAGATGACTACCCCCAAGGGTTTTCTCATGTTTTCACACCGCAGGTTACCTATTTTCACGGGTCGCCTGAGACATTCACATCAGCGATCAGATCGCTCGCAAAGGCGTCCTTGCGGGCCGATACGGAAGATCTGAGTGGCGAACCCTCGCCTGAGCTTCAGCCCTTGGACGAGAACAAAGCCATTCGGTGCATCCAGAAGACATTCTCTGACCCAGTTCCCGGGACTAACGTGATATCACGCCTGGACTTTTCTTCCGCATTCGACGCGATTGCCGTGCCTGACACTCCTCAAGTTGGGTCCGGTTCAAGCTTAGATCCATCGGTTTTTGATCGCACCTTTAAGATGATTGCAGTTGAAGTCGCACCCTACGTGCGAGGGATTGTTTCTTACGAGTCGGAGCTTCAGAAGCAAAGGCAAAAGCTCAGCAGCCTCGTCAGCGAGGGCGGACGAGCAGCACGGGGTACAAAACGAATGCGGACAACGAGAGCCTCCCTCTCGGCGCTGGAAGGCGGTTCCAGAAGTACGACAAGAGGTCAGAAATGGTTCAAAGCGGATCTCAACCCATATCTGGTCATGAAGACTGGAGGTGAAGGATGGGCTGGGCAATCGAGCGAGGAAGCGCATTCGCCGGGTACGCCCAAGGCCTCGACTGCCTCATCGTCAGTAGTGTCGTCGCCGACATCCCCGAATCTGGTAGCCAAGAAAGGAGGCCGAAGGGGAAGACCTCGGAAGCAGGTTATCGAGGAGGATAGCGCCGATGAGCTGGGTGCGTGACAGCAGGTTCGCATGTACGGCCTGGGACCCAAGTGGAGAAAGGGGAATCTGGGTGCGATCCAAGATCGGGACGGCAAGATCTGCCTTGGCGATCTGGCTTTTGAGGGAAATTTTGCGCAATATTCTGGACTGGGATCTGGCTGGCCATCTCATTGACGCAGCATTGGAAGGGTCACTTTTGGGGTGCCTGGGCATGTTCCGGCGGCATGGATGACGGCGTTGACAGCAAGAGAATACGCTCGCGAGCGTTGCATTTGAAACAATCAAACCAGTAATTGGGCAGCATAGCACTTTAGACATCAGCTCTGCTAGAAATACCAATTGATGAAGCGATCCAAGATATGGTCGTATTCGCCATGCTGTTTATCTTGAAAATGTTCAGCCCGCTCCTAACGACCGCCTTCATCATAGTCCACCGACGCCCGCCGAGATCTCGTCGACGGCTCTCGATAGACTTTAACTGGCGTCTCCTCGTACTCGTAATATCTACGCCGAGGAGGCGGTGGATAATACGAGTCCCTCCTCCGCTCAACCACCACGCCGCCAGACCGGTCCCTCGACGACTCCCTGCTGCCCCTGCCGATGATATACCCATCGCGCGAGCCCGGGTCCGAACGAGGTCTCTCCCACTCCCGATCCCGACTCCGATCCCTACTCCGATCCCTACTCACCCCCCGCTCCCTCTCTCGATCACGAATAGCCAGCGGCGCCGCAGTCCCCACAACCGAGGCAGGTCTGGCGGCCCCAGTCCCTCTCGCAGCCTGACGATACCTAGCTCTTCTCTCTTCACGATCCATATACACAACCTCCTGCTCCTCTTCTTCTTCCTCTTCCTCAACGGGTCGTCGCTCTCCCCTTCGCCTCCTCGATTTCTCTCTCGGTCTGTTATCTTCCCGAGCGTCCCGCAACGCCTTCTTCGCTTCCTTCACGTCGTGCTCGTGTTCCCAGTCCGCCTTGTCGCCGTAGATGACGCCTTTGGGCCAGTACTTGTGCGCGGCGAAGGTGGCGGCCGCGACGGCGCCGAGGAAGAGGAATGTTTCTTTCAGGAGGGACTTTTTGTCGTCCTCGATGTCGTCGCGGGAGGGAGACGAGGATGAGGACGAGGTGGAGCGGGAGCGGGATGTGGAGGCTTTGGATTGCTGGCGGGAGGTGGAAGAGGATTTGGAGGAGGAGCTGCGTGAGGAAGGCATCTTTTCGGTGAGGGGTGGTTGTAAGTCGAGTCCAGCGGGCGGGGATGGAGGCGGGAATAAGGCTCTGCTCTGGCTTTGTGCGACGAGCGGGAAGGTGATGGCTGAGAGGTTTGCGAAGGACTGACTACCTGGAAGCTTGTGAATGGGATGGTCGATGGATGGTAAGCAGCTTAGACATTGCGAATACAACTCAATGGTCAGACGGTATCACAAGGAAAGGAAAGAAGAGAGGGAGGGAACCCGGGAGTAAGGGGTGGTGTAGGTCCTTCTAATCAGTCTGGAATCCGTGACGCAAGACGGGTTGGGGGGTGGCTGTTACAGCAGCTCGGGAGTGGTCGGGTCGGGACGACGAACGACAGAAGGCTATTGCTTCTTTTTCCTTCCTCTCAGAAGTCGCGCCACCCACACCTTCTCGCTCGGCCGATGTGAAACGGGCGAGGGCGCCTCCTACCTACGCAAGGCAGTCACCGAGATGTGTTGGTCCCAAAACGGCACCATGCCTGCCGGGGGCCACGACAGGGAAGGTGTGCGAGGTGGCACTGTGTTGCGCGCATTTTCTTATCAGTCCCGACGGCGTTGTGAACGCTTGCGATGACGGTGGGTGGTTTGAGCTGTTAGACTACGTAGCGAGGGCGGTGACAGAGGAAATTGCGGTGCGACCGCTGTGTAGGGATCGAGATGTCGTGGTGGGCGGCGGGCTGCTGCTGGCTTGGCTAGGAGCACCCCCACCAACCCCTCTATCAAACGCTTCACTTCCACAGCTTGTCAATTCCCGGGTATCCCCGTTGAATCGTCGAAATGCTAGATGACGTTGAGATACTGCATTGACCGGCGCCGTCATTGGATCAATAGTCAAAAGAGTTCCCAGCAAATGCAGAGGGGCTCCGCGAGTCGTCAGCGGGTGCCCGCGCCGGGAATGGGTCGGCTGAGTAACGTCAAACCGCCGACAGGGAACAATGGCTCGGGTCCGCGTCAACAAAACGGATGTCGCGAGTCAGCAACAAGATCGGATGGCCAAGCTTTCATCGCTGTAAATATCTACCTGTTGGGACAGGATCGACAGGCACGTCGATGAGTTTCCCCTCTCCCAACACCAAGGAACACCCCGCCCCGCCCACCAGACCCGCCGCTCTGTCCTGCCAAGGAGATCCGGTCAATTGATGACGCACCTCGGGCCCGGATCCGAGAAGTCACCACATCCGCCGCCGCAATTGGAGCGACAACGCCGAATGCATGCCATTGGGTTGTCGGAGACTCAATTGACGAGCACGGCGCGGTATGGCGACTGCCGGGCAGGATCGCGACTCGAACCGGAGGAGCAGGACAGAAGATGAGGGTGAGGGGGCTGGAGATGCTCACGATGATGGCCCTGAAGGTCCCGCCGACCACAATGACCACGAGGACGCGCCGCCTGCTCCGGCGAAAAAGCCAAATGTGTTCTCGAAGCTGGTCACGAAACTTGGCCTCGACAAACCGACCCTCCTGATGATGTTCAAGTAAGTCCATCGGCCAGCGGAATCCGCCCAAGCGCTGACATCCGGAGGGGCTCCTTGCCGCCCACCATCGGCATCGCCATGTGTCAGGCGCCGGTTGTCGCCTCCTATTTCGCTACGCTCGGCTACCTAATCCCCATCATCACTGTCTTGTCGTTGGCCATCCTCCCGCGGGGCAAGTTCCTCATGAACCTCCTGCTCAGTTTATTGGCCGTGTGCTTCGGTGCTGCCATCTCGATGCTCGCCCTGTGGTCGAGCGTCCAGGCTCGTGCCCACACGGCTTCATCGACTGAACAGACAATTAACTCTGTCACATACAACTCCAGCCAATCTGCTGTATGTGCCGTCTGGCTGTTTGCCAACATCTGGTTCGGAAATGTCGTCCGCGCCAAGCTCCCAAGCTTCAACCTGCCCATCATCATGTACAGCATCCTCGTCAATATCTCAGCCACCTTTGGGCCGTTTCTAACAACTACGGCGGCCGCCGCGGCGTTTATCAAGCAGCTTCTCACGGCTATGCTCACTGCTCTGGCGCTGGCCCTATGTGTCAGCATCCTCGTCTTTCCCGTTAGCAGTCGACTCGTTGTCTTTAAGGAGTTCACCGGCGCCATCGGGCTTCTGAGGAAGACTGTCGCTCTTCAAAAGGCCTATCTCATACGGCTGGAGTCGGACGACATGTTTGCCGTTGCTACTCGCACCGACACATCTCCGGGATTCCGAGAGGGCAGCAAAGAGACAAAACCTCTGACGAAGGAGGCCAAGGCGGCAAAGGCACTCAAGGAGATAACCGACAAGATGGCCGAGCTGTCGGGAAAGATGCATGCTGACATAACATTTGCCAAACGCGACGTTGCTTGGGGCAAACTGGATGCGAAAGACATCAGCGAGCTGTTTGCCTTGATTCGGAATGTCTACATACCTATGTATGTGTTTCTATCTATCTATGTCACTGGCCCGGAATTCTGACTGTAGCAGTATGGGCATGACTACGATTATCGACATCTTCAAACGAGTGTCGGAGCATCGCGGCTGGGTTGGATCTGAGGACGAACTGCCAGAGGTCATGTCCGAGAAGGAACGGGAGAAGCGTGTGTGGAATGAGGTCATGAAGCGAATGCACGAGCCTTTCCATATCTTGTCCGAAGCCGTCGACGGGGCTCTTGAACACGCCGGGCTCTGCTTGGAACTGCTTCCTAGAGCCAAGCAGCATGGCAAGGCTGTCGGTAAAGCCGCCGGGGCCGATGTCGAAGCCCAGGGGGAGCAAATCAAGCCTGGCGAACCAGGGTTTGCCCGGATTGTTGACGAACTGGTCGAGAAATTTCGATCAAGAAAAGGCGAGCTGCTAAAAACGTGGGCGAGAGAAACTGCGCTCATGACAGAGGAGGAAGAGGTCGACGGCGTTCGATGGAAATTTTCAGGAGAAAAGCGGGAGCGTGAGAAGGCCCAGCTCTATGTGGTGCTTTACATGGAGAATCTGATGCATGCATCGGGCCGTGCCGTCCAGGAGCTTGTCGCGTTTGCAGACGCGAAAGTTGCCGACGGCACCATGTCGAAGAAGCGTCTTATTGTGCCCGGCTTCCGACGGTTACGGAAATGGATCATGGCCATTCTTAGCAACGAAGACTCGTCTGCTGAGCAAGCCCCGGATCTCATGGAATCTTCACCCAACATTGTCTACTCGGGAGACAGCTACAACAAGAAGAGAGACCCGGAACACCTACCGCCGGCGACCCCTTGGGAGCATTTCGGCACTCGTCTTCGGAAGGTGTCTGACTTTTTCGGGTCTGAGGAGTCCATGTTCGGATTACGTGCGGCATGTGCAACGATGACGATAGGGATCATTGCCTTTCTCGAAAACACGCAGCGGTTCTTCATGGAGCAGAGACTGGTGTGGGCGTTGATCATCATTGCCATCGGCATGTCGATGAGTAAGTTTCCAGCTTTATATGGAGCTGAGTGTCATGACTAACAGATGTAAGCCTCGGGTCAATCCTTTTTTGGGTTCCTCTGTCGGGTCGGCGGAACAGTGGTAGCCATGGTCTTCTCCTTGATCATATGGTACATCGTCGACGAACGTAGGCCGGGGGCGATAGTGTTCCTATGGCTTTTTGTCTTCATCGACTACTACTTCTTCATCAAGTACCCGCGCTTCATACCTGCCATCATGATCACCATTGTCACCCAGGTTCTCATCATTGGCTATGAGCTTCAGGTACTGACAATCGGCAAGGAGGTGGCTGAGCGGACTGGCCAGCCGTACTATGCGTAAGTTGCCTTCATCCAGGAGGAGGATGCCGTCTGACATTTTCCAGAACATACCTCCTCGCGCCGTATCGGTTAGCTTGTGTGGCGGGCGGCAGCGTGGTCGCCTTTTTCTGGACTGTCTTCCCCAAGCCACTGACCGACAGGACCTGGCTCCGTCGTGATCTCGCTGCCACGCTTTACCTGATGGCCAACTACTTTGGAGTTATCAACTCGACGATCCAATCAAGCATGAACGCCAAAACAGGCGATCTCACCGTTCCCGGCACGCCCGCTTACCAGCTGTACAAAGCCGGCCGCAAGATTTTCGGCAAGGTGATGCTCTTACTTCCGTCCATGAGCCAGCACTCGTACTGGCAGCGATGGGAGCCGACGATCGGCGGGAAGTTTCCGCGTGAGGCCTATGACGAGATCATCATGCGAAGCACCAGGATCATGGGCTACCTGACGCTGATCAGCTACACGCTGACACACCCGACTCCGACACAATCCAACGACGCAAGCGACGAGAAGGCTTCACCAGAGTCTGGGGAGGAAACTGGCGGCCCGGCCGAGGATGGGAGGGAAGCTTGGCGTGATTCACTTGCGCGAGTCCTACAAATTCTCAAACCCACCCATCATGCCATCTTGTCAACGCTGACACTTCTTTCCAACTCGCTCCTGTCAGGACAAAGTCTTCCGCCTTTCGTCCCCCTCCCTCGGCCATACGAAATGACGCGCCGACTGATGTGGCTGAACTACCGTCACGGCTCCGATTCGGAGGATGATTCCAACAGGTCCATCGACTCGCAGGAGTTGGAGCGAAGAAATCTGCGGGCGACGGGTTCACCCTCCACGCCCAGCCAGTCCGCCGCGCATATCAACATTCTCCATCCCAAGAACATGGACCAGCCGGGTTATGCCGAGTTCGCCGTGCTCCAAGTCTGTACAACGCTCGTCTGTGACGACCTCGAGGGGCTGGCCAAGGCCGTCAGTGGTCTCGTCGGGGTGGTGGACTTTAGTTTTCGCATCGACAGCAGTGAGAGTACCAGTGAGACTTCGTTTGGGGTCTCCGGAAAAGATAGCTCCAAAGGCAAGGTGGATTAGACAGTTGGTAGGTATAAATAAATACATGTGGGTATCTCTAACCACTTCTCGTTTTCTTTTCCTGTCTATGATAACTTCTCCTTTCCATGTCCCAAGTCTATGAAATGGTCTATGCTCTAAAAAGGGGGCGTCTATCATGAAAGTACGGCCGCGACGCAGGTCTATCCTCTGGTCTATCCTCTGGTCTACCGTCTGTCTCCTCATACTTTTACTTCCCAACATGGAACGAAAATTAAACAAGGTCTAGTTCGCCCACTTCAGCACGCCCGGCATCGCGGGATCCTCCTCGACGTACTTGCACGTCGTAAAGGTCTCCCACAGCTGACCAATAAACGACCGCGACTCGCGATGGTACAGATCCCCGACAACAGGCTTGATAGCCTCGGTGGCCTCCTCAGCATAGTAGAACGGAATACGACTGCGAACTGTCAGCGCTGACTCCCTATAGGGAAAAAGACAAAAACTTACGGAAACAAGTGATGCACAACATGGGTATCGATAATCCCATGGAACAAATGGCGCCCGACAAACCCAAAATCGCGGTCGACCGTCGCCAGCGCGCCCTTGACAAAGGTCCAGTTGTCGGCATCGAAATGGTGAACGTCCGGGTGGTTGTGGTGCAGATAGGTAATTGCCACCAGCCAGTGATGCACCCAGAAATACGGCACGCCATACAGCAGAAAGACGGTCTGCCAGCCGACGACGCCCGCAGCCCGGTACAACAGATACGAACCAATGGCCAGCCCAAGATCAGACAGGAAGATGAAAACGGCCTCGCCCGGCCGGAACACGGCGCTGGTCGGCTCGAAGTGGCTCACGCGCAGCCAGCCGCCCTCGCGCTGCTTAGACTTCTGGCCCGCCGACACGTTGAACAGCAGATACATCTGCCAGCCCGCAAGCTGGTGCGCAATCAGCTTGGCCAGCTGCACGATGGGCACGTCCTCGAAGAGATCAGCGTCCATGTACAGGTTCGCCAGCCGCGGCCGCGCGCGGTCCTCCTTGCGCTGCGGCACAAAGGCCATGTCCTTCTCCATGTGCCCGGTGAAGCGGTGGTGGCGGTGGTGCGAGAACTTCCAGCTGAAGTACGGCACCAGCAGCGCCGAGTGCGCGGTCCAGCCGACGATGTCATTCAGTAAACGGTGCGACGAGAAGGCGCCGTGGCCGCACTCGTGTGCTAGGATCCAGAGGCCGGTGCAGAGAAGGCCTTGCAGGTAGCCATAGGCTATCCAGGCGGCCCAGCGCACCGGTGTGGACTCGAGGAGCGGGATGTACGTCAGCCCGGCGTAGCCTAGGGCGGTGATCAGGAGGGTGTCGCGCGCGAGGTAGCCGAGGGACCGGAGCGCCGAGGGCTGGAAGCAGTGCGGCGGGATGGCGTCGCGGATGGTTTGGATGTCGGGGTAGACGGGCTCGGCGGAGGGCGCGAGGGCGAGCTTCTTGGGTTCTTCGTCTGAGAAGGAGACGGTGGGACGCCTTCTTGACGTTGTCGTCGTTGTGGTGGTCGCGGAGGGTGCCATGGTTGCGGCTGGTTTGGGGGTCTCTCTCGCGAGGTTTCGGTGTGTAAGTTGTGAGAGGAAGAGAAAGAGAGAGAAAAGAAAGAGACCAGATTTTATTTTTCTAGCTTGGCCTAGCTTAACTTTTTTTTTTCTTTCCTTCTCTCCCCTGCTTTGGATTTTTCCCAACAAAGATACCCTGCTCAACGCTGTCTTTGCGGCTTGCCGTAACCTTAGCTGGCCAAGTGTACAGGGGTGTGTTGACGTCCAGATCCACATCGACCCAATCTCCCGCGATTTGATCCCGGCGAACAAGCGGGTTGGAAGGAAGGCTGGGGACGGGTCGTGTCAAAAAAAAGAGATTTGAGAAGGGAGAGCAAGAAGGAAAAAAAAGATGGACCAGGCGACGCGTCTCGCGCGTTCCGCCTGTGAGAGCTGCACATGTGAAAGATCAGCTTACACTCGCAGAGCTCTACTCATCAAAAACAACTTTTTTGCCTGGCATACTAGCGTGCTGGCCTGTGATTTTGCCATCCCTTCTTCCCATTGTACCATTGCGGGCTGTGGATGGAACGACCCACAACGTGACAAGATCAAACTGCGGACCCAGGACCCTACTCTAGGGGATGGGGATGAGATCTCCCAACCCCTAACTAATCTCTTTCCCGTATCCACCAAACTTGTTTGACATTTTTGACATTTCCCCCCTCTGTGAAGTGTGAACCCTTTTTCTCCCCGCAAAAGGGGGTGAGTGGGATGGGAAGAGAGCGTTCGAGCGTGATCCCAAACTCTGTCTTTGTCTCCAAGGGGATAAAAAAAAATCGGATCTCGGACCCATGCAAAAAGGGTCCAGTCGAGACCACCACCCCTGCCCTGCGTCTTGGCAACGCCGCCGCAACAGGTTGACAGATTAGCTCAACCTAACACGCACACAGCCAAATCATGCAATTTACTGTTAGCATGATTTTTTCTTCTCCTGACGACCGAGGCCGGGATCACAACCGAGTCGTGTTCTCGACTAAAAACCCGCCCCCTGTTTGCCAGATTGCGTTTGAAGATTCTGAACCGCCCCCAAATCACAATCACAGTTCTCCCACAAGCTGGGGCGCCTTCCAGAATTCACTCCCGCTGACAAGTTTCCGTACGCTGAACGGTGCCAAAATCCTGGACCATGTCCAGGCCTTGAATCTAACAATTGCCGAGACAGCCCCCAAGCAGGTCTCAGATCAATCTTGGAACGGGCCCACACCAACGCTGACGATCTGGACAACTCCAAAGCTCTGGAACACTTCGGGACTTGCCCTTCCGCTTTTGGCCTGTACATACAACTCCATCGACATCAAAGAATTTTTGTCTTCCTCCTACCCCCTGCCCCACGGACTAAACACCGCTCTCAAGGGTTTCTCGTCTGTAGCCAGCCATGTGTGCAGAACAGAACCACAACGCTTCGTCCCTCATCCCTCATTTTCATGTTTCCCGTTTTCCCCGCGATTGTAAAAGCCGTCGTAAACATGAGACGCCTTCCCATAGCATTCGCCTTAACACCAACACCAAAACGTAGGAAGCCGTAGTATTGTCGCCAATACTCCACCAGTTCATGAAAATAAAAGTACCCGTAAGAATCTGGAACTGCGGTCTCCCATTTCCGGCCCTCGGAGACCCTCAAGGTGCGCATCACGACCGTTGACGTAGAAACAAGCAAAACCATCGCCGGCAACATGCTCCAAAAGAGACCCCATTTTTTGTGTCCCCGGTTCATGTATCATCGCAGCATGTCGTGCTATGAACTCGTAGCTCCGACTCCCATCACGCCGTACGGCAAAGAAACGGTCGGTTCGTCCCAATCCAAGCAACACAGCAAACCACCCGCACAACTATAGACATACCGCCAGCCACCAAATCGCAATACTTTGTACAGCTGATAACATGCGGAAGAAGCTGAAAAGAAATGGGTATCATTGTTGTCCGGACGTAACTCATGGGATGAGAAGGTGCCGCCTCTCCAAAGGCGAGGCGAACGGCGAGCTTGGTTCGTTTCGGCAGTCAGGACCGGTCTGGCTCCCAGTCAATGGATCGGCACTACTCGGGATTCATAACAGATTTCTCGGCGCGAGCTCTCATGTGATTCGCGTGGGTTTCCAAGCAGGATGTTATAAGTCGAGTCACTGTTGCAAGTCAGCATATTTGCGTCCCAGTCTAATCTCGCGATATGAACTTACCCGGCCATACAGTAGCCTTGTCAAACATGTAGGCGGTGACCCTCAGCAGCTGCGCGGCATATCCAGCATGCTCATCCAGCTGGTGTCTCCCATCCATGCTGTTCGTAGTCCCACCGGCGGCAACATCGAGATTCATCTTGGCTTGGGCAGCATGAATAATCTCCTGGATTTTACCCAACAGCTTGACATCCTCATCCTCAAGCAGCATGATGGCGGGAACTTGCGCGAGATCGACCTCGTCTTGGCCAAGCACACCGAGATAACGGCCGACCCGGTCCTGGAGCGTGGCTACCCATTCTGCAAGAACTTGAGCACAGTCGAAAGCGCACATGGCCGACTGCAGCGGCAGCTCTCGGCTTGTCAAGTCTGCAAACGTAGTGCCTAGCTTGCCCGAGTTGCAGAGCGATTCGGCAGCAAAGAAGGCGGCTTTGCGAAGATGCTTTTCCCGCCTAGAGATGGATCGACCACCGGGAAGTTGTGACTGATTCTGCAGAGAGGAGGATTGCTGCGTCATGGCCGGATTGATGGTTACTGAAGACGGGAACTTCGAGGCTGCAAACTCGGGCGATGATGACTGGGTAGGCGGCGAATCAACAAAGAGCGAGCCTCCCGAGGCCTCGGAGGGCTCAGTCACCGCGGTATCCGTGTTCGAAGCGGGCGAGTGCTCGCCATGCTGCACGATCTCAGACCCTTTAGCTAGCTCCTCGGCCATCCCTTCCCAGTCCCGTTGCCAGAACTTCTCCTTGGATCGCGAGAGATTGACAAAGAGCCGAACATAGGCGAGGTCAAGTAACGGCACGGCATCGGCGGAGAGCGGCCCCTTGCCAAACGGATTCGGCCGCTGCGCGCTGTGATGCGGGTTGCTCGCCCATGCTGCCTGCCAGGCCCTGAGAGCAGGCTCAATATGACGGTGCATCTTCTCGGTCTCCTCGTTGGTCCAGATTTTGTTATGGTGCCGTTGGCGCGTCTCCCAGATGTAGTTGTGCAAAGCATTGATCAGAATTAAACAGCCGAACGTGCTTGGTTTCAGGTGGCTCTTGGGAAGGTCATCAACATTAGCCGCCGATCTGAAGTGCTGGGCCCCGGCGCTGGAGGCGAGCTTCTGTTGCTTCTCGTTTGTGCGTAATAGCTCTCCCAGCGCCTCATGGAAAGTCATCCGGTTGTGATTAGCTGCCGCAACTCCACCCCGGGCCTGGAAGGCCAGACTGCTCTCGGCAGCAAAGAACTCTTCGTCGGATGGTAAGTCGAGAAGGATCTCCGAGTTGGTCAACGCTGGAGTGTGGTTATATGCTGACACCAGAAGGCTGGACAGGATGAAGACGGCATAGAGGGTCCGCTTCCTCTCCTCGATGGCTTTCCACCGTAGCCACTCGGCCGAGTCGTCAGCATTACCTCGAGCACCGATCCCATCCCAACCGCTATCGGCATCCGCCATGTCGACCTCCTTGGACGCTTCTACCCTAGTTGGCCGCAATAACTCGGCGCCCTGCGCGAGACTTACCAATGCGGCGGCGTGGGTCGAGGCAATCTCTCCGGACCGCTTGTCCCCGCAGTTATGGCCATACACGACGTTGAGGAGCATTGCTTGAACTAGCCACACGGGAGTCTCGACGGTGTTTTCCTGTTGATGTGAATTGTGCTCCGACAAGGGAGTTCGTCTGAAATCTGCCTTTCTTACGTTCGCTTTCCTCCTCTCGTCGAGATAAAGCTGGATCATCTTCTTGGCCATCCCAAAGAGCTCCATCGATACCTGGTGCTCTAGTTCAAACAGGGCTCCTATGGCCGCCATGGAGAGAAGTAAACATCCGCTCCCGCCGATACCGCTGCTTCGCCCGTTAGCTGTTTGCGTCGGAATCTCGAACGATAGCGTCGGTATATGGACAAACGGAAGGTGCGGGTGGAAGTATTGCAGATAAGCCCCGACGAAGCGCTTGAGGTCTTGGGTGCTGGGGAGATTGCTGCCCTGCTCCGTCGAGCTGGTGATTGTCGGGGACTGCGCGGCGAGGGGCGACGTCGGCGACGCGAGCGAGTATCTCCGGGCACCAAATTGGGAAGCCTGGGAGGCCGACAGGGCACCTAGGATGGCATTTCTTGTTGAATCAGTGATTGTCGAGAGGGGTAAGGTGCCATAGTTACTACCATTCATCGAGGACGGCGTCTCCGGACCGGCACCGAAATTGAGAGCCTGGTTGAGGTTCTGACCGCCCATCCCGGGGACGATGCCGGGACTGAGCGAGCTCAGAGAGGGTGGTGGTGTCGAGAAGTACGTATCACCGAGGCTCTTTGACGACTGAGGCTGGGGTGATAACGGAGCTCCGCTGAGAAGATCTGGGAAGACCGAGTTGTTCATGTCGAGCGAGAAGGGGTGGGCCATCTGCGGAGGCCCCATGAGGGAAGGCTGCCACATGGAGCTCGAGCCCGGTGCGCCAGCACGGTGATTGGATCCGTCCACCATGACATCGCTGATTCCACTCTGGCTGGTAGTGCTAATTGCAGACGGAGAGGAACCATCGACAGCAGTCTCATTCGGACCGCTATTGAAAGACATCTGGTGTTCGAAGCCCGTCAACCACTCAAACCCCTCGTCAAACTGTGGGTTCGCGGGCATGAACGGGGATAAGGGGTCCATAGACATGGACGGCGGAGAGTCGCTGAGGTGAAGAGCGTTGGGGTTGATGGTGGAACCCGTGGCGGGACCAAACATGAACCCGTCCGGATCGAACTCGGGGTGGATTGCCATGGCCGGAGCCGTCCTGAGGCCAGAGAAATCCAAGCCGTTGATGCCATGCGTGTCTAGCTTAGGGAGGCCATGTGCCATGCCGCGTTGGACCAGCGCAGAGGCCATACCAAAGCCGTGGTCCATGTTGTGCATTGGCAGTCCGACCAAGCTGGGGTGGCGGCTGTGTGTTGCTTGCATTCCCCTGGCAACTTGAGCGTTGGCTGCCGCGATCATTTGCATAGCGGTATTATCGATATGGCTGATGGTGTTCGCCCTGGGACGCATCGGGGCGGTTGTGGCAACATTGTTCACCGAATTGGCGCCCGCGACGCTGTTCTTGCGCGCACGACTCGCTCCAGGCGGCACCCCAGCCACACTCTCGCGGCGGTTGCGCGGACGAGAAGAGGGTGTTGTCGTCTGATGCAGCTTCTGCTGATGCCGCAGAAGCAAGTCCCGCCGGGCAAAGCAGCGCGAGCATTCGGGGCATTGGAACGGTTTCTCTTTCGTATGTGAGCGCTCGTGTCGCTTCAGGTGCTCAAGCCGGGCAAAGGAGCGCTGGCAAGTTCCGCAGACGTGCGGGCGAGGCTTGTCGGTCTTGGGAGGAGGAAAATTGGCCGGCGTCTTGGTATTCACCGTGATGGTCGAGGCTTTGGACAGGGAAACTTTGTCAGTCACAGATTCAGCACAGAGCTTGGGCGATGGGGAGCAGGATGTGGCAAAGGGTATCCAGGCCACAGGGAGAATCACGGTCCGTTGGACGTACCGGCTTCGTCGCCAGTGGGCGCGGCGCCGGTGGCGGCCGAGGGGGAGGCGGACGACGTGGACATGGGAGCGACGATTTCAGCCTTGCTACCAGATTCGGTCGACGACGCAGTCATTGTCCTCGGGCGGCGAACGTATTTTGGATTGACGGAAGCCCGAGCTTTGTGCGGTGGAACAGAGAACGGGCGAGATCAGGAAGACACGAGGGAGTGGGGAGCAGAGAAGAAACGAGGATGGCAGCTACAGCGGCGGCGGCAAGCGGAGCGGGTGGTGGGGAGCAGCAAGCTACTGAGGGAGAGGCGAAGATGAGGGGCTCGACGACGACGGCGACGACATTCGCATGCTCCTGGCCGTTGCAATTGCCCGGGTCTGGTGTCGCGCTGCTCAGCACTCGAACTCTGGCTCAACGGGCAGGACGCCGACGATTCGCAGGCCGCGGCGATGGGGCTCTGAGCGTTGAGTGGAAGTCGAGCGTGGTTGTGAAAGGTGGAATGGCTTGGTAGCCTGAGGTGGGCTGGGAGGGCAGGATGAACCACAGAAAGAGCGGCGGGAAGGTCTGTGTGTGGTCTGCCGTCGGTGGGCTGTGTGGTCCGTGTTCTGCGGTCTGTGGAGAGGGCTCTGGCTGGGTTGCCCGAAGCGGAGCGCTACGGTGGATGGCGAAATTGAGGTGCAAGGTCTGGCTGGCAGCGACAGTGGTATTCCGTACTCTGGGCACACAGTGCGCGCGCTGCGCTGCGGACGGGGCACTGGGCCCTGGTCCAGGATGGCCGGTACCCTGGCATCCTGGCTCCTGAGGGAACAGGGAACATGGAGGGGCAGCACCAGGGCCTGCAACACACCATTGCAGCTCGATTTGCAGCTCGGAGGGGCAGGTACGGACCAGATACCTTGATCGCGGAAGAGGAAGGCCGATCTCTGCGCCGTGGTTGCGTGTCGTGCTCCGTTAATCTCAAGTCCACGGTACCTCGGTGCTCTCGCGGCCGCTGGACCCCTTCTGCAACTGGCTATCGAATGGCATGCAGCCAGTGGGGTTGCTGCTGCTTCTCCTGCTGCAGCGACTTCCCATTCTCGCACAGTGAGTCAGAAAGCAGGTGCGCCGCAAGCCGGTCGAAAGCGGACCACAGAGTCCACGCATACGCAACGGGAAGGCAACAAAGATGTCCATAAGACTCGGCCAATGCATCGATATCCATCATGCTGCCTGTAAACACCTTCCGCCGAACAGAATAGGGCTCCGGGCAAGCCCGAAAGCGAGACACAGAGTCCGTCCCTGGCTTTGGCTAGCTAGTTACATGGAATCGAGGCTCGGGATCGGGATGGAAAGGCACTTCCCGGTCCCTTCGGTATTACCAGCAGAGTGTTCGTTTTATGCCAGCCGAACAACGTGCCCTTTTTTTATGAAGGGTGCCGTCCATTAAGTTTGTTCGATCTCTCATGTGCCTGTCAATGCAGCGTTGGCTATGCAAGGCGGCAGAGCTTTATAATCGGCACCTAGCCCTAACTTTTGCCAAAGCTGGGTCATAGAGCCCGATACTATTATCTCCCGATCGCGGGTCTCTGCCTGTCTATCACTGTCTTAGCGACGAATAGCAGCGCCCGCCTCGGAGCGGCGACTCGCAACTTGAGCCGGCAGTGGGATACCACAGAAAGCCTGTTCCTGGTTTCCGGTGTTAGCGGCGAGCCTCATCACGCACCCCGTGCTCTCGATCGGCTAACGAACAGCCGCCCGCCATAAAGCACCACGGCCGACCGGCCGGTGACAGACGGGCTCTGGAGCATCCCAGTTGCCGACCGCGGGCTGCTGGGCCGGGCGTTGGTGGTGCGCTTCGGTCCATCTGCAATGTTGCCGTTTCTCCTGCCAGCCAGCTGCAACTCGCGGGTGACACCCAAGCAACCTGAGACCGACCCAAGCAGACATCACTAAAACTGGCGTCGAGCCGATCAAAGTGTGAGCCCAGCGACCTTGCACGAGCTTGCAGCAACTTGCCTAGGCATTGCGGCAAGCCTCTGTCTGATTGCTCAGTTGCGCCGCGGCCGTTACCGCTCCCGGTTTAGCGCAACGCACCTCCTGTGCGATTCTCACCCTTCGTCGCCTTCACAGTGCCACAGCAGATTCCCATACATGCCACCCGAGAGGGCCGCGATGTTCAACACATGGGAACGAGGCAGGAGAGTTCGCAACAACAGCGTATGTAGGGAGTGTGATGGCAAGTCTCTCGTTCAGACACCGGTGTATCGGAAGATTGTGAGCATGTCGAAGCGGTATCGTTCAGTCACGGAATGTCTTGCTCGCTGGTCGGGTCCAAGGCTGCCTCGCGGTGCGTTCCACTTTTCGCCCGATCCCGCTCGAAACACAAACGACAGAAGGCCTACTCTGTGATCTGTCAGAAACCGCGTTGGAACGACGCATTTGCAAAGAACTGTCGTTGCGCAAGCTCCGCGATGGCCCGTTCTCGTCTTCCTGGGAACATCTCGAGTCTCGAGCAACCATACACACGCGCCGGTCATCGCCTGAGGTGGCCGCCACGTTTCTGGAGCCCTTCAGGACGATGCGGATCAACTCCGAGCCTGCTCCGGGAAGAACCCACCTTTCAACCGGTCGGTACCTTACAGCACATTAGATCGCGCCGCTCGCTGGAGCGGACATTTTGTAACAGTCAGAGGCCCAGATTGGTGTACGTAAATTGCGCATCGCCTGCGGCTGGGAGCGAGCTCTCGCCGCCTTCAGCCGAGTCTTCCTCCCACCATATTAGTGAAGCATTCGTCAGCCATGTTCATCCGCGGTACAATTATCGCCGACCGGTCTCCGGAGACGCTTTCGAAGAAGGACAGGCTTGCCATCCACGGCTTCTCCCGTCGCATAGGACCCGTTGCCGCGTGCTATGCTGTTCACGACGCGTTCAGAATAATTCCCGATGCCGACACAACTGCTCGAGAGAGCTACTGCTGCCCGAAGAGGGCCGCAGCTTAATCACATCGTGGATTTGTCGACAGCCTGACATTCCATGTATAACATTTATCTCCACGCACTGTACCCCCACCATGGACAGCAGCATCGTGGTTCTGAGACTACTAGCCCCAAAACCCACCGGGAAGCTCGATTTGGTCAACCAGATTAGAAAACTAACGTATCAACCAAACACCAGTCGTCTAGCACCTCATCCCGTCTCAAAGGTGAAGGTTTGGTGGCTGGGTTTCGTTTTGACGCCTAATAAGCGCGGCGTGCCGTTCTCGCAGATCTCCGCATCCCGGTCGGTTCTGCTAAAGATAGGAATGCGGCGAGGGATAGCAGAGACATGGGCGGTTGCCGACGAAAACGTGGTGGATAAGGAGCCCAGAATCGTGCCAGATTTGTCCCGCACTCACATTGATGACTCCTTGCTCCATTCCTTTCGTTCAGGCCAGAACTCCTGATTCTTCGTCTTTTTGCTCAGGTCGTATTCGCGTCTCAGTGGATGGGATATTCGCGGCTTTAAAACTGGAGACTTGACGTTCGGATACGACACTGGATCGAGAGCCTTCCAGATCCGCTTGGGCAGAGAGAGGCTGGAACGGTCAGGCAGCGCTGGTGGATGCATGTCAGGTCGAAGTTTGGAGCCTCTCAAAGCCTCTTGTCGAGCTAACACGCAACTGACGAGTTGGGTCTGCCAATCAGCGGCCGCGAAAGTCGACTTCTCATGTTTGAGATATCGCGCTCAGCCCACCCCAACGACGCCCCGAACTCGGTGCTTTTTTGCTCCCAGCCCAAGTCCCGAATTGGGCCCGTTGCAGATTTCTCGACGGGGGAGCGAGCGAGCACGGAACTGTCATCCCAACAGAACCGCTGCTGCACACTATCGTCCTCCTAAGCTGACAAGGGGGCGTCATGGCTCCTGGAACTCCGACGGAGCCTACCTAGAAAGCAAGCAGCTCCAGGGTTGAACAGAAGCGAACAGTCGACTCTGTCGAGCAATAGAGCTGCGCGTCTTTTATAATTATCTGCAATGCAGCAGTAAATAGCTAACGTTTTGACATCGGGTACCTGGGAGCCGAGGCTCTGTCCAACCACTGGTGATGGCGGGGCTGGGAAGCTCTGTGTCGGAACTGCTTTCTACCCCGCCATGAATTGGAAAGTGGGATGGAGCTGAGATTTCGAGGGGCACCGCGGGGCAATTGACACAACTCCAACACACATTCATGCCAGTGTACACAACTCCAATTCCTCCATTCATATTCTGAGCTCTCCGCTAAAGCACCGTATTGATAAATCTCGTTTCTTCCGCCCAAGGTCACAAATGTCACTTATTAGATCTGACACACCCGATGCTCGCAGATGCCGAACAAAACCGCCCGCGAACTGACTGCTCACGCCGGTCACAGTGCCTTGCGGCTTGGCATTCCAGCGGCACTGTACAACGTCAACATCCCTGTCGACAAGAAACATGGCGCCAGCAGCGATAACTCCATCATCGACGGGCTCCATGCGGTTGGGATCATGCCTGGATGTTTCTGAAACGCCAGCTCCGACGGTCAGCCAGACCAAGATACAATCCAAGCAATCCACCACGACAGCCACGCCGATATTAGGACTGCGGGAACTTGGCTGGTCACCGCTTGTTCCATTTCTGGGTCGCGGAAGACGGAACCAGACATGGGGCATTCGACAAAGCGGCGCAATTTCGATCTCGACACGGCATCAGAATCTTAATATGGACATCTAAAGAGACTGAAAGGCGCATCGAATTGGCAGCGACCATTTCAACGCCCCCAGACTGTCTTGTCTTGATCCAGATTGCTTCCCCAACTATTTACCCCAAATTTCGACTTGAGCCAAATGGCTGTATATCAGGTGGTGCGGAACCTCTCTCCTGACCCCAAGAGCGGCTCCGCTGCCAGGGTGTTCAGGGGCGCAAAGCTTGTCGCTGGCCCAAAGACGTCGTGATATGATATGCTGGTGCGACCACGGTGAAGAGTTGCCAACATGTGCGAGGAGGACGTGTCTCGTGTCAGGCAGGAAAGCGGAGAGGTACTTCAGGAGTGAGAGCTCCAGCAACTATATCTGTGGTTTTGGGTGCTGGGATAGAAATTGGATTCCACACCGAGCCAAGGTGAAGCTACCCTAACATCGGAGGTATGGTTGAGTCAAAAGGGTCTTGGACTCGATGGCATTGGTGGACTGAGCAGATGCCCACGCGAAAGGAAAAAGCAAGATGGTCAGGCGCACGGCATCGCGGCCCCACAGCAGACCAACGAGGCACAGAAACTGCAGCCACTCCGAGTCGCTCGAATTTTGAACGGCCTTGATTCGCCGATGTCAAGTCACAAACGAGGGCGGATTGAACGACTGTGAAGTGACGGTTACAATCACGGATCACATCGGAGTGCGAATCGAGCATCGGTAATCCTATCCGCGGCATCCTTCACATATCGTCCAACTCCCGGTCGGTCTCTTCCAGGGCTCAGAGCAACGGGGAGAGCACTGGTACCAAGTCCTTCGCCGGTTCTCGCTCAGAGACGACATGCCTTATTAGCTGCCGGCTATCCGTAGTAGGCACCCGAGGCGGTCAACGGGATGGCAGCCACGGGAAGGTTGTGCGGGAGGCTGACGGACATCGCGCTCTGCCGTTGAAGATGCCTGAGGCTGGCACACCTCGCGCAAACAGCTCGGCAGCCTCCCACAATGCGCAGGTTCCGCAAACCATGTACTGTTTCACTTGCTTCCAGGTTCAACAATCGTCATCCGTCATCCGGACCAGTTCCGTCAATCATCCCGCTGCGTTTTTGCGGGTAGTTTTCGCTTCCAAACCCAAGTCCGCTCGCTCGCCCAGACCTTCTCCGACCTCACTGCTTCCCGAACCCCGTTGTAACGTGCCCTGGCAAGGACCCCTGCAAACCCCTGGCCCCTGAGCTTCCCCAGATTTCAGCGCTGATCACTTGCAGCAGCCACTGCGCTAGCCCCCAAGACATCTTTTCTCATTTCTTTTGTCTCCCGCGCCGGCGGTCGCCGATCTCAGACGCAAATCAGGGACTTGACGACATCGCGGTACTTGACAGACCCTCGGAAGCTGTGCGTCTTTGGGATTGGACTATCTAGATTTGTTCCAGCTGAAGATAGCGTTGAGCATAAGGCAACTGATGTCGCACAAGACCTTTTGCTCTGGGCGCAAATACAGGTCATGTGCATCGACACAATCAGCCGGATTGCAAGAGTATTGCGCACCGGGCGAGATGCAGAGCCGCCATGATTCGTCTAGAGTAGGGTATACAAACATGGCAGTTGGGCCCGTCTGCTCCAGGCCTTGGACTCGAGCCTCAGCTCGCCCGGCATTCTGGCAGCCCCGTGATCTGCCCTCCCAGCTGTCGGCCAAGGAGGCGGGCAATATCTGGCCGCTGCACTTCATTTGGCAAGCAGTCGTGCATTATACTCGACAGGGGAATCCCGCAAATGGATGTTGGGATCCAGATATTGGGGTGCACATATTGGGGTCCTTCGAGAAAGGGTGTAGCGGAAGTGCCTCGCAAAGCTGTAAGTCATCGCCCAGAAAAAAGGTAGAAGCTATGCCCAGGGCTGCGAGGCGGTAGCATCGCATCTCGCAGCCGAACCACAGGAGCAATTCTTCCTAAACAGAGATGCAAGCATCAGCAGAGACTACCGGAGCCGATTGGACCGGGTTACAGGCTGCGCTAATCGTCCGACGAAGTGACGGGGATTTGAAGAGCGACACCACCGATGTCAGTCGTCACTAGCAGAGTCAGTGGGAGCGAAGGAGCCCATTGCGGATGCTGGACGTGCAGCGAAGACTTGGCCACCCACACCGGCTGCATTATCGACTGGAAAGGGGAAAATCCACGGTAGTGTATTTGGGTCACGCCCGTCTCATTTCCACCCAGGCCAACCGGTTGGAACGTCGTCCGCAGAGCCCCCCTGTGAAACATGTTGGGTTATCATTTACCCGCGTGTCCCCCACCCCGGGGCTGCTAGCGAGGACGATGCCGGAGGAGATACTCGCCGCTGCCGGAGCCGGAGCGGGTACCCGCAGACATCCGGCCGGCCAAACGGGGGTGCCTATGGAGGCAGTGAAGGCTTCTCTCCGGAGCAGCACAGAGCGAGAAAGATGGCCCGAGGCGGATTACATTGGCCCGATGGAGTCCCGGGTACAGCAATTGGCCGTGAAGGTGACACTGTGCTGGGCGCGTGGACAGAACGGAAAGAATTTTCTTCGTTTCTTCGACGCATTCCATCATCCTTGCGTCCGGACGACGATCGGCGGCGAAAGTGTGGGCGAAGACCACCGACATCCAGGATCCAAAGATGCAGGATGCACTGATGCAGCAGGTGACACGCCACGCGCCGGGCGCTGCAAGGCAAAGTTCGCAAGCCCACACGTCAACAACTGCTGCCATGATTGGTTGGCGAACTAAAAGCGAAGGGGAAGCGAAGCTCACGCACACGCTACCTTCGGGCTTAACGTCAAGCTGCGCTCTCGGTTTCCACCGTTCCAACACACTAAAGGCGCGCTAATGGCAGAATCTTTCTTTGCAGGCGCCCTGCTGCCCACCGCCAAATTCCCTCATCCGGATACGTCCCCGAGTCTTCACTCCCGTCCATTGCCGCACCGAGCGACCCTTGTCACCATGACGTCCCGTGCTGCTCGCAGGCGCCAGCGGTGGCAATGCCCGTTTTGCCAGGCACTCGCCGAGCACACCGCCCCTGGATTTCCAAGCTCGGCCTTGTACCTGTCATGGACAATATATGGCCATATACACCTGTGGGTTCGTGTGGCGACTGCTGACCGTGATCCAATCCGGAGCTGTCATGCCTCGTGGCTTTCCTGGCCATCCTCTCCTCCCACACCAGGCATCCACGGGCAGCCAACGCTAACGAATCAGTGTTTTGAGCAACGGATAAGCGGCTTATGGTGAGATTCTCACTTGCCGGTACTCAGTTGCGACGTTTGCGTCCGCCGAGCCAAGGCCGGATTTGCCAGGTAGGGTCCGTATATGCCCGTATCCGAGATTCCACCGTGCCGGTCGAGAGTCTTACCCCTATCCATGTGCTGCCATTGACATTTATTGCACCACGATTAATGATAAGGGGCATGCAAGCCACGATAGGGATTGTTATATCATGAAGGTACAGTACCTGATGATAATTGAGCGAAGTTGGTTGTGCCATGTTTCATGATGAACCAAGTCGTATAAAAGCTGCAGCTTGTATAGACTAGACCACCGGGGGCACCAGGGCCGTAGTAAATTCACAGCCGAGTCTTGATGAATATCTCCGTCTTGGGCACATGTTAGAGGGGCCCACTGCTACTGAGTACAGGAAGCAACACATTTTCTCCCCTTGCTTTGTTAGTGTGAAGATCTCGAACTTGTTGATTCTCGTTGCTCACGCCCACCGAGCTGCCCCATTGATTACCGACTATTTACTACTGTATTCCACGGTCAAGTCCTGACTTTATAACTGGAAGTCAGGTGAGTTAGGGAATGGCTTCCTTCAAATGGAGTATATGGGGGCATCTGATAGGGGTGCACCCCCCTTTTCATCCGTACGCATCCCTCTATATGATAGAATCCAAGGAGATTTCGAACAAAAACATTATAGCACACCAGCAGCGATAAGTAGGCCCTTGACAAGCTGCTTTTAATCTATTCCACGGTTTTCTGACCTTTTCTTTACCAAAAATGATATCTGCTAGGTCTTTACCTAGGGCGCGCCCAGGGTTCTAGCAAACGCGTTAAACTTACCTTGTACCTCCACTTTGATAAGTGTAAAACCCTTTACATATAGTAGATAGGCCTATGAAAAGTATATATTCAGCTTTTATGAAAAATAGAAACAGTAGATTAGAGGGCAGATGCGTAAAACGCCATTGCGAGGGGATGCACCCGTAGCAAAAGGGTTGTGCACCCCTATATGGGGCTCGAATTCAAACACATTGGCCAGTCCCGGCTTGGGCGATTAACGGTGACCTGAGAGGAATTCGGCGGAATCTCCACCGAGACCATATATGCAACATCGGCATGGGCTGAGTGTGCCTTTTCAAACTGCGTTGTTTGTCACTGTAAGAGAGGTGTCATGACATAATTCAGGTTCTGATGCATATTGCGATCTTGTCTCAACCAAAGTCAGGAACATGGAGTCCCGGTGGTATCATGATACATATCAATTAGATCTCCATTTCTCCAAGGCCTTTTCTAGATACGCATCCTGTACCCATCATAATAGAACCTAATCTTGTGAATAGACTTCCCCAAGAAACAGAGTTGTTTCATCATCAGGATGCAGAATGGTGCAAGAAGCGGTGATCTACCTTCCCACATCCACTTTAGCCTTCTCTTCTCGAAATCAAAGCTTTACGTAGCCAGGGGCATTACGGTATTGTTTGATAAGAATGCGTCGATATACTCGTTATCTAGTAACTGAAAGTCGAACATTTCTGCGGGATGTTCAGTGCATGGTAAGGCACCCATGCGGGCTTCTCTTGACGGTTGAGTCAACCCCGGCTTACAAGTGTGTCTCAGCCTGTGGTTCTGCCTTCAAGTCAGCCGAGACGAGATGTATGCAGCATCGAATCACAGCATTACCATCCTGGACGTTTCGAGGCAAGCTCTCTGCGAGACAATCCTTACCTGCAGGAGCGGGTTGTCGGCCAATCAGAGTCCTGGCTAAATAGGAGCTTTATCTCACAACCCCCTCTCTTCATCAACTCTGTCTCTGTCACTTCTCTTCACAACCACCAGGAACAGTCTTTCCCACCCAACAACTCCTGAACATGAAAATTACGACTGTAAGTAACTCCATGGTATTAAACTCAGAGTGGTACTAACGAGTGAGATCACAGCTCTACGTCTACCCCATCAAGGCCCTGCGGGGCATTGAGCTCAAGGAAGCCACCATCACGCCCCAGGGCATCAAGCACGACCGGCGCTTCATGCTCTTCGAGATAAAACCGCCGTCGGGTCAGCTCAAGAAGATGCAGCTCTCGTCGTACCCGCAGTGCGCCCTCTTCGAGCAGCAGATCATCGCGGACCATCCCTCGGGGCCGACCATCGCCGTTCGATATCACCCGCCGCCGGACGCGGAGCCACACGGTGGTGCCCACGATGAAAACCCCCTGCTCGTCCCTCTCGAGCCGGGTCATTCCGTGCTAGAAAAAGTCGAGATGGACCTCCACGGCAGTGGTGCCGCAGCCTACCGCATGGGCGACGCCTACGACGCATGGTTCACTTCCCACTTTGGCTTCGCCGTGACGCTGCTGTACATAGGCGACGGGAAGCGCCCCATCCTCGGCACGTCGATGCTGCCCAAGGATACCACCGCCGCCCAGCCCGCGGCGGCGGCGGTGCAGAATAAAAGCTGGATTTCGTCTCTTACGTCGTACCTCCCCTCGTCGTCCTCCACGGAGCCATCACCGCAGCAGCCGTGGCTCACGTTCACCGACGTGGCACCCCTCCTGGTGACATCGGAATCTTCGCTGCGTGATGTCTCGGCGCGTTTACCCAAGGACCAACCGATGGATATGTACAAGTTCCGGCCTAACCTCGTCGTCGACGGTGAAGGCGAGGCACCCTGGGCAGAGGATTTCTGGGCCGAGCTGGCGGTTGTTTCGGGGGCCGGGGAGGAACATACGTTGGTACTCACCGGGAATTGTGGGCGGTGCACGAGCCTGAATGTGGACTATGAGAAGGGGAGGCAGGCGGATGGGGAGCTGGGGAGTGTGCTGAAGAAGTTGATGGGCGATCGGAGGGTGGATACGGGGACGAAGTGGTCGCCTATTTTTGGGCGGTATGCTTTCCCTGGGAAGGGGGAGGGTGATGTAATGGTTGAGGTGGGGGATGAGGTTCGGGTTGTGAGGAGGAATAGGGAGAGGAGTGTTTGGGATTGGCCTTTGTAGGTATTGTTTATGTATGGAGAAGGAGGGTTGGTCGGATGGGGACGGGGGAAGGGGGGTTGGGGTGTATACTGGGGACATGTAGATGTGGTGTCTCTTGACGCATATTTGTGCTAGCTGTCTGGTTTCTAGCATGGGGTGGCTAAGCAAGGGTGGTGGTATGGCGCTTCTGGCGGTCGAGACATGCTGTATCGACTTCTTTTCTCTCAGTCTCCGGCTAGCAACAGCAACTGTTCTTTACCAAAACAAGTCGCTGAGCCTGAGTAGTGACTAAATATCTTCGGCCACCGGAGTAGGTTAGTTCTTATCTCCGCGAAGACACGGTGTCTCGGAACCTTAGAGCACCACTCGATACACCAGCTGCCGCGGATGTCGGTCTGCAAGATGCCAACCGTATTTTCGAGGTCCCCATGCGGTAGCTGCGCGACTACAACCAACAACAATAGGCACCACGAAGCAAAGGGACGACTTAAGTCCGTGATGGGGTGTATTTGTAATCACACCAAGCTCCGATGGACGATGTTGTTCAGTGCACCTTTACCAATCTCACCCTCCCTGTATCCTCACTCAGCGTGTGATGCCGCCTCAGCAGTATCCATGCTCACTTCCAACAGAGCTTCTGCGAATACAGGCTCCAAATATAAATATAATAAGTGACATAAACGAGGGCATGTGTTACACGGTCAGAAGTCTAAACCCACAGGGCGAATAAAATATTTCCCACTGACGGCCCGTTGATACCGACGCCGCAGACACACATACCAACCGCATGTATGTTGGGTAGTTGTGAATGGAACAAGCAGCCGATAATTCATCGCCCAATGAACATCGCGATGCGTAATCCCCACCCCCCTCACATCATGTGCTGAACGTCAGTCAGCTTCTAAACTCAACAACACAAAAACCCCCCTAAACCCCAGCCTTGGCATATTCTGATCCATACAAAACACCAAGTAAACAGAGAGAACACATCTAAACCCACAATGTCCGTCACACCCATAACCGAGTCCATAACCCTCCCCCACAAACCCACCGCCTCCCTCGCCATAACCTACACACCCCCCTCCCCCCCTCCAGGCAAGCACACCACAACCCTCCTCCTCTTCCTCAACGGCCTCACCCTCCCCCGCGCCCCCTGGTCCGCCGTCCTCGACAACCTCCTCTCCCGGGCCATCCCCCACCCAGCAACCCTCCAATACGACCGCTACGGCCAAGGCGACTCCCCGCCAGACCCGTCCGACCCCCCAAACACCCCCTACGGCCACGACGCCAGCACCATCACCACCGACCTCCACGCCCTCCTCACCCAGATATCCACGACCAAACTCTCCCTCCCCCTCGACAAAATCCGCCTAGTAATAGTAGCAAACAGCATAGGCTGCGCCCTCGCCCGTCTCTACGCCGCGTCCCACCCGGGACAAGTAGCGGGATACATATTCCTAGACGCCATGATGGCCAACTCGGACTTTGTCTCCCTCATCCCCGATCCGGACGCCCCGTCCTTTGACGAGACAAACCTTCCGGGGAACGTGTCGACCGACGACCTCCGCGGCGCGCGACAGCGGATCGCCGCCGTGTTCCACCCGAGTGTTGGCAACCCGGAGCGGTTTGATCGCCGGAATCTGGCAGAGTTGTTGCCGCTTGCTGATGGGCCTGTACTCCCCGCGGGACCGGACGGGAAGGTGCCGAGGTTGGTTGTTGTTGGTCATGATCCCGAGACGTTTGCCGAGCAGAGTGAGAAGGTAGGTACCGTTCATCTCATATTTGTTTTTGCGTGTTTGTGTGGTGTATGGTGGGATGTCTCCCGTTCCAACCCCCTTTCCCCCAGTTGCTCCCCCTTTTCCGCCCCCTTCCTCCCCCCACCGAAAATTATCCATCGCGCCCCCTCCCCCCCGGTTAGACAAGAAAGGGGACAGTCAGTCTGTCTTCGTCAGACTAACACCTGCCAATAGGGCATACTATCCCTCCCCAAGGCCGTAACCAACGCCTACGTCAACCCGGCGTGGCATGCGTACAACGAGGGGCTGGCTCGTCTCGTCGGCGATAGCAGCGGCGAGCTCAAGATTGCGCGGGGCTGTGGACATTTCATCCAGAAGGACGACCCGGTCTTTGTGGCGGACGAGATTGTTCGTGTTTTGGAAGCCATTGACGCATAGTGTTGCTTCAATTTTGGGATGAACCGTTGCGTGATCTGGTGTCGATGTTTACTGGACTAGTGCTGAATCTGATGTCGGTTGTTTGCTTGGAATTGAACGGCCACTTGGCTAGTTGTGATATTTGGCGACGGATCATGCAGAACGACCCAATCTGAGCGCGCACCGGTCACAGCCAAGGACGGGAAACCTAAACTGGCTACCCTGGAAGCAACCATCTTCGAGAACTGTTGTATATACATGCAATTAGGTATTATCGAACAACACTACGGTTTAGGGTCTAGGGGTATGGTGTGCGAGGTGATGTCGACGACCCCCGCCATCCGCTATGTACACCGCCATGGTTGTAGCAGCGGACAAACCCACCACCACATCGACTCCTCGGTTTCCAATTCCCAGCCAGATTCTTCCCAGCCAAATTCTTCCCAGCCAGATTCTTCGTCCGAATTGTACCCAGAGTCGTACGACTCGTCCGCCTCGTCCGCCTCGTCCCATGAAACCCATCCAGGCCTATTGGCATCCTATCCAGACCTGTACCAGTTCGCTGGCGCATCACCGAGACACTCCCCCACCGTCACAGCCTGATACCCCTTTTGCTTGATCTTGTCCAGCATATAGGGAACCAGTGATACAGCCGTTTGCTCGTGCACGTCGTGGGCGAGTACGAGGAACGAGTCTGACGGACCGCCAGCGCCGATTGCGTCGGCGAACAGGCTCATCGAATTGCCAATCAAGTCGGGGGTCCTGTTTTCGTAGTCCTTGGTATCCAAGTCGAAGTTTATGACATGGTAACCCATGCTGGCCATGTCGGCGAGACAGGCTGCATTGCAGGAGCCATATGGAGGGCGGAAGTAAGTCGGTGTCTTGCCAACCACATTGGCTATTGCGTGGTCTAGCTGTTGCATCTGACTCGATCTGGTGGTGCTGTCGGCGGCAGACATGTCCCTATGTGCCCAGGTGTGTGATCCGAGTTGGTGCCCCGAGTCGACAATCCTGCGGAGAATTTCAGGCCATGGTTGTGACGGGTCATCGATGCCCGTAATCCAGTTGTCGCCGTTGATGAAGAATGTTGCTTTGGCGCCGTTCTGGTCGAGGAGATCCAGAATATGAGGTGTGTGCCAGTAGGGTCCGTCATCAAAAGTCAACGCCACCTTGCCGGGTACCGTGCAGTGTGTGATTATGGAGCCGAAGGGCACCGAGCTAGCCCGTGGAACGAGGCCCGGTGCGTTAGCGGCATCTAGCGGAGCATTGCGTTCGACGGCGAGTAGCGCGCCAAAGGGGAGGACGGGACCTAGCCGCATGGTGTAATGATATATATATGCGGCTTCGAGGGAGGAGGAAAATAATAAGCTTAACCAGGCGGCTCGGTGGTAGTGCGAGATGTCTTTGTGATGACAGGTTGTTGCAGATCAGAACGGCGTCGGGAGCTAGTTAAATGGAAATCCGGGAGGCCGGAAGCAGCTGCATGCCTGGCAGCTACGTCGAGGCACACATCGGACGACAGGCGCAACTGAGCGGGGATGATGGTGATGCGCAGCTCCTCCGCTTGTCAGCCGTTGTAAATAGTGCCATCCACGCCTTCCTTGCAGCCATCCTCACGGAAACATCAAGCCGCATGCCACTGACCGAGCAGAAGCAATAGGTTCTGTGAGGAAAGCACCAATCAGCGGGCGGGTTTGGAACGATCCCAGCCAGGCGGCTGCGCTTGCAGTGCGTTGCCACGGCGGCTGTGACTGGGTCCGGTCCGGGGTAGCTGCCGCTTCGCCATGGCGTCCCGATGGCTGACCGGCTTGGCGGGAGGGGCGCATGCCAATGCACCCATGGTGAGACCGCAATTTTGAGCAGCCCTTGGGATGCGGCTTCCGGGACGAAAACGGCGGACTGAGGAGCGAGTGCAGGAATCTCCGGCCGGCGCCCAAATATGCAACTCGCGCGGTTGCCCGGCAGCTACTGCCATGTCTTATTTGAGGGAGTAGCCTCCCCACCAGGTGAACATGCCCGTGCCTGCGAGGCTGGCGATAGCCCAGATAAGGTCCAGCTCGATCACCGACCAAACCCACAGACAGCCAAGAGGAGGCGCCTGCTTCATGACCGCCAAGTACCCGAATGAGTTGGTTACATGTACCAGATAACAGCCTGCGCCGACGCTGGTCGCAAAAAATATCGCTTTTCGGAGTCCCGACTGGAAGCGCAGGGGCAAACCAGGTAAGATGGTTGGGTTCGATGCATGTGGATGTAAGACGTAGAAGAGCAAACCGAAGACTACCGATAAGTGGCAACGTCAGTAAACAGTCAGAAGTGGATCACGCCTTTGGATGCGCAGTTCCGCCAGGAGACTCACCCATGAGCGCCTGGAAAGCTCGAGCGGTGACCTTGGGCCATTGGACTCTGTCCATCGCATATTGGTTCTGGACCAGGACATCCAAGGTGAAGTGGAGCATCGCCAGGCTCACAGTCCACAGGATCGTCTCGAGAATCCTCTCTGCCGTGGGCGACAATCCCATCTCTTCATCCTCTGGATCTTCTACAACTCGTTTCGCTGCGGGGGACGCCTTCTTATTTGCATCCTCCTTTTGCTTTGCCTGCGCAAACAAGCCGCGCTTCTCGGCCAATTCGATCAGCGTCTCCTCGCTCGGGCCGGATCGATTGGGCTGCTTGAGCTTCAGCCGGGACGGCGATTCCTTGCGTTTTCTCGCCATGGTGTGCGCAAACTCGAGGGAGGCGGAGGACAGTACTGGCGTGAATGCGGAGGATTGATTGAAGAGAGCGAACTTTTCGAAATGGAGCTGTTGACAACTGGCGCACGAGCCAAGAGCCGAGCACCTGTCAGGGTATTCCCGGCGAGCCAGCGAACCCGGTAACCCAGCGTGTGCCGCCTCGAAAATGGCAGAGAAACGCAATTGACGTATCCAGAACCAGGAAATTGTGGCTAGTGGTGTGGTCATTCGGCATATGGTTGCACTCAATTGGACGTTGTGACCGCATAAAAATTGTGTTATTTCCCCGGAATCGAGATGAATCTGGCCGTGATTGAATTGAAAACGGCCCACCTGGGCCTGACCAGGATGGGCAGCGGTCTTTGGAAGCTCTAATCGCAAAGGTGGCATTATCGTAACCCAGGTCATCTCCAATTCAGCAGCTCTCTCTTGATGCACAAACGCATTGTTGACTACCAGACGCGTCCACATAGTGAAAGCCGGCAGAAAAAGCGCGCCAGACGGGCTGCGGGCGATTTGGTCGTCATCCGTGGCGACTTATTTTTGCGACCATTCACAGCTGCCAAACCCCTCGGCGGGACAGATTTCTTGATTTGACACACTCCGCGACAGCTCTCCAGACCTCGACATCGACCCAAGTGCCATTGACTGCATTGCAGGCTGACGACGGCGATCCTCCCGCTTGGCGCGATAAGCTTAAAGACGCCGCTCCCGTTCTTTTTTAAGTGTCGCCGGCGCATCTTGCGACTCCAGGTCCCGCGAACCAGTCTCGAATTGCGCTCCGCCACCTGCGCCCTGCGTTCCTCCTCCCACCCAAGAGCGGCGCGGCCCAGCCGGCGGTAGTGGCCGCGCAGCCGACGGGGTGCTATCGGCATCGGCTTGCAGAATCGCGCAGGGGAACACTGGAAGCGGGGAAGAGCTGCTGCTCGCGCCGTTGACAAAGGACTGGTTGGTCGCGCGATGGATTGGATATGGTTGGTCGGCGTGGCGGTGCTTGTGATCCCCTCGCTCTACCTCTACACTGTAGGGGTGGTGTCGACAAGGTTCCCGATGCTTTACAACAAGCGCATCTGCCTGTTGATAGCCCACCCCGACGATGAGGCCATGTTCTTTGCGCCAACGGTGCTGGCCTTGACCCGGCCCGAGACAGGGAACCACGTCAAGATTCTTTGCCTCAGCAGTGGTAGGTGCCAACACTGTCCTGCTATTTGCGTTCTGGCTGACGTCCTTAGGTGATGCTGACGGTCTCGGCGAGACGCGAAAGCGAGAGTTGGCCAAGTCTGGTCTGACACTTGGTCTACGCAAGGAGGACGATGTGTTTGTCGTTGAGGATCCCGATTTCCCCGATAGCATGACTACGAAATGGGATGCCGCAAAAATATCGACACTTCTTTGCAAGGCCTTCGCCCCGCACCTCGCCGCATCGAGGGACGCCGGCTCAAAGCCCATGGCCTCGATCGACGTCATCATCACCTTCGATGCTGGCGGAGTTTCTCAGCATCCCAACCATATCTCGCTCTACCACGGCGCCAAGGCATTTGTCACAGCGCTGGTAGCTGGAAAGGCGGGCTGGGCGGCCCCTGTGGATCTATACACATTGAGCACCGTCTCGCTGGTACGAAAGTACACGGGCATTTTCGATGTGGTGGCCACGTTGGGGAGCTGGGCGCTGGGCACGCGGATGAAGGACAAGAAACACCCGGAAGGGTTGGTATTCCTCAACGGGCTGGCCGGAAATGGCGGCATCACGACGGCATGGAAAGCGATGACGACGGCTCACAAGAGCCAGATGGTCTGGTTTCGATATGGGTGGATCACTCTCAGCCGGTATATGTATATGAACGACCTGAAGCTGGAGAAGATCAAGGGGTGATATTGCCACTACTTGGGTTTATCATCTGGAAGATGCGTCACATTTTCTGGCTAGCCCACATCTTACGGCCACGGGTATTCATGGGGCTCAGCCGAGCCGTCATTGAGGCGTTGGATGGTTATTGGAAGCAGAACGAGGCTCCCCTCCTGGAGGGACTGCCTGGGACGCCGTCGAGTTTGGCGATCTGGAGATGTGGGATACATGGGGGATCATGGAGTGTATGGAGTGTATGGAGTGTATGGAGTGTATGGAGTGTGTGAATGGGTAGGCATTTTGTGCATTAGGTTCGGCCACGGCGACACCGCCGTATGTTCATGTCGCATCGCCATAGAGGCAAGATAATCACCCCTTACGAAGCAGCGTACCACAGTTATTGCTGCGAGAGGGTTTAGCTGTATTAAGCAGAAAACGGACAAAATTGAAATACTTTTCTTAGCGAGCTTCCTCGAGCTGTACCTATTCTCCCATCTTCGTCGGTGCTGCTGTTCGAGCTCTCTGCGTGTGAACATACCAGGACCCACAGCGGGGAGACCCTCACGCAGCGGCAGAATCTCTTGATTCTCTTCACCGCCCTCGCAGTCCAACTCCAAGGCTCCAAGCGCGCCATCCCACCTCCAACTGGTCCGTGCCCCTTGAACAACCCGCCAGAGCATCTAGTCACTCACTTACCTACTCACTCACTCACCAATCCCCCGTCACTACCACCCATCATCTCAACGAAACCACACCCAAGGCACTCGACTTGAAGTAAAAAAAAATGCCCGAAGAAGAATCAGCCCCCGTAGCCGAACCGCTCGACCTAGTCCGCCTCCTCCTCGACGAAATAGTCTGCGTCAAGCTCCGCGGCGATAGGGAACTTAAGGGTCGCCTTCACGTAACGGCCCCCCCTCCCATTTAAATAGCACCACCGCTGATATGTTCGAGGCATACGACGGGCACTGCAACATGGTCCTAGGCGACGTCGAGGAGACGATTTATGTCGTTGAGGATGAGGGGGATGAGGAGGAGGTCAAGGTAAATTCTGACTAACTTCGCTTTGCAAACGTGGGGGGTGGTGGTGCTGATGTGTGGACAGACTGTGAGCAGGAAGTCGGAGATGTTGTTTGTGCGAGGTGAGTTTAGCTCCGCTCTGATGGGGTGTTTGGACTGAAAACTAATGGCGGGCAGGGGATAGCGTGGTGCTTATTGCGCCCCAGGCGCGGTCTTCTTAGAAGTCTGGGGGATCGTACTGAGATTGGTGGTGGAGAGCAGCCAATTCAAGAAACTGGCATTCGATACTTGAGCAGCTGGACTGTCGTCCAGCTTACGGGGAGTCTAAATGGATGCGCACAGCAGTGTTTACGGCATCGGTGTTACGGGATGAGGGCTTCATCAGATTTCAGGCCTGAATGCTGGGTCAACACTTGACACGATAGACGAATCAGAAATTCATGAGACAGGTGGTAGGCTGGGAACGCCTTTCATCAATTCATGTCAAGCGCCTGACACTTCGCTGAACTTCCAATACCCAAGCAGAAATATGATCCATCCCTTGAAACAATCGCTGGACAAACATATACCCCGTCATTGATACCGTCCAGCTCCCATTCTCCAAGATTATGCTGGCCTTACCACTATGCCGTGCTGCTAGCTGCTGCTGCTGGCTGTTCATCAGACGGCCCGCCATCCTGGGTCTGCGTCAGCGGCTTGGATTTATCGTACCCCACGCTCTTGACAATACCCAGGCCTTTGGTTCGTCCCTCCCGGAACAGCAACCGATCGCCAGGAGCGAGGTACTCGGGCCGCTGGACGAACTGGAATGCCACCGTCGCACGGTCTCCCGTCCTGATGAAGGGCCGGTCGACGTCGATGATACGACAGGTCTGAGATACCGGCCCAACATGCAGCATAGCCTGATACTTGGTCTTTATGGTGGTCGCGTGCGACAGGATAAGTACTTGACCAGTCGTCAGCATTGGTACGGGCATGATACCGACCCCAATGGCTGGGACTTACCTTCAGCAACAAATTCTCGGTAGACTTTTGGCGGTGTGTCTGTCTTGGACATGACTACCATACCTTTTCGGACGTCTTTCCGCGGTATCCTACGAAGGGCAAATGATGCCGACTGTCCGGCTGAAGCCGCAGGAACTCCAATCCGTTTCCTTTCGATCGACCGGATGGTTGTCTGCATGAAATTCCCCAAGGAGTCGGGTCCAATCTGCACCTCATCACCGGCATGGACAACCCCCGACTTGACGATCCCCGAGACGACTGTGCCAACATACGGAACGCTGAAAGTGTCGTTGACGTGAAACTCAAAGGCCGCTTCGGCGTCGTAACGACCGTGATGCGGGAGGATGTTGAGGAACGTCCGGACAAGATCCAGATTCTCGCCCGTAACGTTGGATATCTGAAAAATGGGGCAGATGCGCTGGCTGACGAACTGGGTCGCCGTATTGACGCACTCCTCATGATTCTTGATGAATATTGGAATTTTCCGTGCGCCAGGACTCTTCAATATTCGCGTTATTTGCGAGATGGTCTGCTCCAGGATCTGTGGAGGGCAGATGTCGATCTTGGTTATCACCACCATGACCGGCACATTAAGCGCAAGCGCAATGCCAAGATGCTCCTTGCTCATGCCAATCAGCCCATTATTAGCCGCCACCATAAGCAGACAATAATTTGGCGAGCTGGAAAGCAGTCCAAAGACGGTGGTTCGCAGGTATCGTTCGTGGCCAGCCAGATCCGTAAAGGTGATGACTTTGGCGCTGCGCTTCCCGATCTCTTCCCACGAGAGTTTCCGGCCAGGGGTATCCGAAACAACCACTTTGCCTTTGGTATCGAACCCCATGATCTCCATTCCGACCGATGAGGTGCGTCCAGTCTCGATTTCGTGTTTATGCCTGAACAGATTGACGCGCGCCTTGCCTCGCCCGTCGTCCAGGTCGCCTTTTACAAGGACGCCAAGCATGGAGCTTTTCCCAGCGTCGACATTGCCGACCACCGCTATCCTTGTCTCGATGACATGTTCCACCTTTTCGGGCCCTTGCCGTATCATGACCTTTCCGCTGCAGTCCTTGTCTTTTGTTGGAGCCCCATCGAGCTCCCCGCCCACGTTCTTGGTCAAGAGCAATTGGCAATCGGCGTGTAACCTCTTCGCTGCCTCCTCTAACCTCTGAAATGCAGGGCCCCACTCTTCCTTGGTCAACTTCATACAGTCGCCATTGTTCTCGAAGCCAATCTCGAATACCGTTTCGCCGTGGCCCTCCGCTAACCTCTCACCGAGCACGTCGACTAGGTGTTGCAGAGACTCGTTGTCGCCGGGAGCAGACAGGAGCAGGTCTCGCAGTCTCACGCGAGGGGCCGGGTCGGAAAGGTTGAGGCTGTCGAGAATGTCATCCAGCTCTTCGTGGTGGTCAGGGTCTGCCGAAGCGTTTGTGGTTGCGGCGGTCGCCGGTTTGGAGCTCGGAAAACGAAGCGCTTGCTGCTTCTCAACGTACTCGGCAAAGTCGCTAAGAGCGGCTTCGCCTTTACGCTTCTCATGAGGCAATTGCTTGCCTATCCTTCCAGCCATGGTCGCAGCGCAAGCGCAATGGAAGTTGACGTATGGCGCAGTGTCGCAATCGTCGGTCGGTTCAGGCTTGTATCCTTGGGATCATCGGTTCGGTCTCGAGGGTGATGGATCGGATTTTTTTAGAATTGAGTTTGGTAAAAAGAATATAATCTAAGAATCCCAAACAGTGACTTGGAGCAACTGTATAAGTATGTATGTTGTTGACTCGCACAGAAGCTTCTCCTCCCTCGCCGGCTGAGTCGAAGCTGTTGCAGGAGTCATTGCTCCAGCTGCATGACTCCCCGTCCAAGCTGCGGGGACCTTATCGATAGCTTGCGGACCGTTGCTTGGCATCTCCTTGTTCGGCCCCCACTCCAACTCGGAGCTTCCCCTGTCGTTGCTTCACGGCAAGGCCATCTGACGACAGTCTTACGAGCGAGATCACGCAGACATTCAAGTACATAGCAGCAATCCAAGCATCAAGTTTCAGAATATTGTGTCCCTACGTATGTACCTTAGTATCAATGGAATTTTCAGTCTCTTGAGATCTTTGGCAAAGGGGCGGGGGCATGTTCACCGGCCAAACGGCCCATCACCTGATCGCGCAAGGAGGCTTGGGAGGGAATCTGAGTCACAGTTTTGAGATGCGCATTTGCATTTCACCGTTGCGATTGTCATGTTAGGTAGAGGTGTCTGGTCAATGTATCTATTACGGCTTCCGCCATGCCAATTGCGAGCCGTGAAAGAACCTATGGTCGAGATATGCCCGCCTTCAAGATGCCATCGCTGTAATAAACGCCCGTGAAATGCTCATCCCAAGATGCAATGTATGCATGATAACTTTTCCAACCTTTTCCGCTTCCTCCCGGCAACCGATCCGATGCAAGTAACCAAAAAATCCTATGATCCTCGGAGTACTTTTGGGGTATAGAACAGAAACAAACGCCATATAACCAACAAAGTTGTCATAACAACAAGAAAGAAAAGGCCGCATGCTGAGCAGAAAGTGCTCTGACCGTTGAGCCCCACGAGACTTTGTTAGTCATCCCGGGCCCGATCGCTGCTGGAGCCAGTCGACCGATGATCTTGGATCTCTCCGCTCGGGTCATCCAATGGGTCCATGATCTCCGCTATCGAGCTCTCTCCGTCGAGCACGGTGTCATGGCAATACGCCGGAGGGCTGGGTGGCACATCCTGATAGATCGGGGGCGCTTCGTTGTCCCAGCTGATACCGATCCCGGCACGCTCCGTCAGTGTCGTGTTGAAATGCATTCGGAGAATGCGCCCAACACCAGTGTGCGTGACAAGGCCTGGTTTATTGACCGGTGCCCATTCCTGAGACACAACCATCTCCACCATGAGCTGGTGAGTCACCTCGGTGCCGTCCCGGCACTTGGTGTCGCAAGCAAACTTGGCATGCTTTGCCAGACTGTATTCCAGCTCAAACTCAACACTGCTCTCCGAGGTGCTCATGTAGTTGCTCTTCCACCCGGAGAATAGGGTCTTCTCTCCAATGACGCGCGTGTCGGTGCGCACAATGCCCTTCTTCTGTTGTTCTGCCCCCTCACCAACCTTGGGGCTATGCTTTTCACACGCCGGAGCGACCGTTTTTGCCGTCTCTTCCAAGCGCCAGGTGAGCTTCTTCAGCTTCCAATACTCAACCGTGCCGACCTTGGAGTTATGCCTTGAAATACCGTCAAGCTTGAGTGTCATGGTGTTGGATCCAATAGGGTGTATTACGTGGGGATAGTGGGCGCTAGCCTTGATGTTTGTTGGCGGAAACACGCGAACCGAGTGGTGAGGCATCTCGGATGTCATGAGGCTGCGCTTTACATCCAGAATCTTCGAAAACCGGATCGGTGTCTGTACCGCTCCGTTTGCTTTGGGGGCCGCCTCAGCACGGAACTCGTACGAGATCGTAACCAGAGGCCCGTCCATGGATGCGGGAAGGTGCCCTTCCAGAAGAACAGAGAAGGGAAACGAGTGTTTGCCTTCAAGAGAGTTAGCAACTATAATGCGGTCCAGAATAAGGGGGCAACATACCTTTTGTCAGCACCAGCGGATTGGGAAGCAAACACCATCGCTTCAGCTCCGTGGTCTGATGGGCGCACTCGTTGCAGTGGTTTGCAAACGGCCGTTTTTGTGTGACATGGATGTTCAACGTGGCCTCGAAAGACTCGACCTCGACCCCATCCTCACGAATGTCCAGAAACAGCTGACCGGAGACAATGGCGCCACTGCTGTGTTCCGCATCGCCGTAGAGGACAATGGGTGGGGACTCGAGCTTCCAATCCAGCACCGCAAGGGTGCTGATGTGGCTTTCTTTGCTCGAGCGTCCGAAATGCATCCCAGGGAACGAAATTCGATGGTGGTGGTGGGAGTCGGATGAAAAACTGTTCGTCCGTGATTCGCCCATCTTCAAACGTTGGGTGCGCGGCCCGACATGCGAGTCGTCGGCGTCTTCTTCAATCGAGGAGGCATATACGACCCGTTCGGATCGGTCTGAGCTTCCGGACCCTCTCCCGCTTCGGCTTGGTGAGTCTTTCCTTCGCGTGGTGCTAGCGACCGTCTTCTTCGCGAGGCTGTTCACTTGGGTCTCAAGCGAACTCGTCGATGACCTGAAGAAGTTTGCGACCCGGTGTGGCATCTTGCCGTATAGTACCCCTGCCAAAGGCGGGGGAGGGGCAATGCGATTGCGGTCCGCTGGTGATCGGATGGGCTGCTTGCTGCAGCCACTCCTGCCGCTGCTGCAAAATACGCAGGGCGGTACCTCGACGTAACGGCCCGTCCGAGAGCGACGCTGTCGATTTGTGCGCACTTGACACTGCCGCTTTTGCTTGTTGGCCTGCTGACGGAAACGACTTTGCGCGCCACTGACACCGTCCACCCGTCGAAAGCCTTCGCTTTCCGCCTCGGCCTTGCACAGTCTCCTTTCTCGCAAAGCAGGTTTGCGTCTCACGAGCGTCTTTCCCAGTGCGTTGTTGAAGCGAATTCGAAGCCCTTTTTATATGATGGCCGTGATGGTCCGGTTAGAGGTCGCCGGTTATACTTTTGCTGTTCAGGAGAGTCGCAACAGGTTCTGAGCTTGGCGTGGGTTTTCGGACAGCGGATGCAGTGGGTGACTGAAAGAAAAACCCAAGTTCGAGCGGTCAACAATAGCAGACATGACGAGAAGCCGGATATACTGGCGATCTATAGTATTTGTATTGCTGGATGTTTTTCACTTTCCATCAAGTAATTATGTGTCATGGCGAGCGTTGTTTGGCCCACTCAGCGAGCGGCAGGGCCGAGAGGGACAATAGTAACCAGCGCCAGGGGATGACCAGGCTCCGCTACCGCATGCGGCGCTCGCCCGTGACCATGGCGGGCACTGTTCGTCATAGCAAAAATTCGCGGTACGCAGAGTACAACGGATGTACGATCAAAATCCCTGCTCTGGAACCTGATCCGTATGCTCGGGCCAGAAAACCTGGCGACGTCGGAGCGGAGCGCCACCCCATCAGGTACAGCCAAGAGCCCTCCAACTTCCAGCTTATACAGGCCCGAGGAGCCGCGAACCGCTTCGGGACTCCAAGCTCACCGGGCGCAAGTCGCAAAAGGGGCAGAAGGCATTTGCTTAAAGCGATTTGCTGGTCCTTCCGCCAATGTGAAGTCAGCTGAGAAAGGCGCCCAGCTTTGCTCGCGTCAGCCACAGACTCTTGGGCTGAGTGTTGTGCGCTCGATACGTGGATACCTATCCGAATTGCGCGATCCGGGCGAGGTACAAAGTTGGACGGCGGTCGATGTCGGCTCTGATCCGGCGGAAGACGGAAATTCTGGGCTGGCAAATCATATGCCGCAAATTGATGCTGCCAGGTGCTTCTGGCGCGATTCTTTGGTCACCTGCCAGAGCCTCAGCTGGGCCCACCAAGAAAATTTGCATCCCTGACAGCGGGGAGGGTGCATCTCCATGCACGTGCCAACATCTGACGGCTTGAGAAGGAACAGCGCATCGTCACCAGATTTCGGGCGAGGAAGCTGAAACATTGCTAGAACCGAAGAGCGCATTTACTGGGAGAGACATGGTGATTCTACAGCATAAAATAGCCAATTGGCCCTCCAGGCAAGCTTAGAACGGAGATTCCGGGGAAACAAGCCAGATCTAAAGTTTTCGCGACAGCGTGCGCCAAACGGTTGGAACAGGGGGTTCCCCGCATCTCAACGCTAGCGAGCAGCCTTATGACCTCAGTTCCAGGTCGAACCTGGCGAAGATCTCGAGAGCACAAACTGGACGTTCGATCGCACCGCGCGTCAGCCTGCCAGCAAATGTCGTGATCTCAGTAATTGCACTCCTTTCGCAGGCGCCTCGGAGAAGCTCAACTCGAGCAACAAAGCCTAACTCGCCTTGTTGCCCGTGCCCCTCCTCCGGTTGCCTCACTTGCATGTCATTACCTAATTGCAAGCTCTTCCAGCCAAACAGGCGCAAGTCGCATGGCACGTTTGAAAGCTTGCCGCCCTCCATGCGTTGGCTTCTCCGAACACCCGGCAACGCTTCCATTGGTCTTGGCACGGAGTCGCTCTCCGGCGGGTATGTGAATGAAGACGGGCCGGGCGTCGTCGTGGCCCAGCCCAGTCATGGCGAAAACATGACTTCCATGTTGTTCCCGAAGCAAGGTACTTGGAGTTACTTGGAGAACACACCAGCCACAGAGATCTAATCGTGTAAGCCACAGTCCTGTGCCGGGACACCTAGTTTCGAGGCCTTGGTTCCCAGGCTTCATAACCTTCGATCCATCGGAATAATATCATGTGTGTTGATGCTCGCTTCACAAACCCTGCGAGCAAAAGTCAGTCGGGAAGTCTCTTCCTGGCTGGCTATCTCTACCTCTCTCTGTCGGACCTGGCCGATGAAGCTAGGAGTTTATTGAAGCCAGGCTGATCCATGCTCGATGTTCCCAGTCGCGCCGGTTTAGTCACCGCCGGCGTCGAGTCCACACAGTTTCCGTTGCTGCTGAGCGCTCCGCTAGGGAACTCCCTTGATCTTTGAAGAGGCCGATGACTGTGAAGCTCAAGTTGACGGGAAACCAGGGTAATGGTTTGTCTGATGGAGCCAGTGGAGCAAGTTGCGGTTGCATCGAACGGGTCGAGAGCTGGACCGTGGAACCAATTACCAAGTAGTGCCTGGCTCGAACAGTCTCTTTTACCCCGGATCACGATGAATTTTTTCTTCGGTGGATTCGGCCTCGTTCTGTGGATCTTGCGGATGTGGAAATCCGGCTACAAACGGCATTCCGCTTATGTTCTTACTCGATAATTACTCGATCGCAACGACTTCAAACTCTGAAGCAGAAAAGTTCGTCGGCTGCCGCCGCTCCTGGGATCCCAGGTTTCATCGAGGTGAGTTCAACCTTTCAGGGGCACAAAAAGCCAGACCAGCAGACAGAAATTTTTCTGTGGTACCGTCTTCCGAGCCGATCTCAATGCACGGAAGCAACCTTTTTTGTATGCTTTGTTGCCTTCGATTGGTTCTTGATTATGCTTTTACATCTCATGTTGACGTTGACAAGTTTTTATATTTGCACACGTTTCGAAGCTTGCCATAGTCTCCAAGGGAGATTCCAGCTACTCTTCACCCTAAACGGGTCGAAATCTGCGCTTTCTAACCTTTTGAGATACTCGGCAGCAGGTACACCTTCTAACAATACACCGGACGCCTTCTGGATGCTGGCCGCTGTGATGTCTGCATCAGCACTCTGAGGATACACCTGTCCAGCTTCCCCTTCATGCTCGTAATCGTGTCCTGGGCCTTCTCCGCGCTTCAGCTTCTTAAGCATGTCCCGGGCTGTGAGAAGATGATCGTTTGCACGGGTAGCTACTTTGAACACTGCATCCTGGAACCCTTCAGCGCTTGGTCCTTGGCGAAAGACATCCTCCTCCTTGAGTCCAACATCGGCCATGACATCGAGAGGAAGTAATAGGGAAGGGGCCCTTGTGGTGCCTAGGTTGGATCCTGAAGCACCTTGTACGGGACGTGAAGGAGTGGCGAGAATAGGGATGCCCCTGAGGATGGCGACAATCCCGCAGGCCTTACCGATGTGGCTTGCAAGATGATCCAAGTGAACTGACTGAAGCGACATCACGGCCAGCGTCATGTACATCAGGGTAGCATATGTTTTCTCGGCGTAGTCTTCGAGAGACTCCAGCGTCGGGAACGGGTTATTCTCCATCCGGGCATCCCGTATATTGATGAGCCGTAACAGCCAGAACTTCAACGGAGCAGCGCCGCTGGTACCGAGCTTCGACACGACCGTACTCAGCAAGAGAGAGATTGGCTCTCGTGGGGGGTTGCCAGCGAATGTTTGGTTGACTGCATCACGCCAGAACTGTATTCGCAGTCGGCCGATTGTCGGGTTTGAGACCGTCTCCGGGAGGCGGGCCAATTCGAGGTTCAGGGCGCGGAAGGCATCGTAGGCATCTCTCGTCGATGGAGCCAGAAAACTTCGAATCAAAAAGGCCTCATAGTCCCCTTTCCTATGTCTGGTTAGGAATCTGAGTGCCATGGAGCCTGGGCAGGCGCATACCTGAGCTGTTCCTCGCAATAGTTTCGCGCCCGGCTGATGTCGGCCGCAGTCGCGATTCCCCGGCGGAGCTGGCGAGCCGCAATGGGCGGGTGCTTCAGGGCACGCGATGCGGCTTTCGGGAAGTTCATGGGGATGACTGAGCGCCTGCCTGGCAGCTAGCAGTCTTTGCAAAAGCTTTGCAGCATTGCTTCTGCTTGTTAAACGGAGCTCGGTTGGAGCGCGTCAAGGACCCACTTCATTTTCGAAGGTTGACTTTTTTGACGGACGGGCGCACGATGACGAAAGTGGCCAGAGCGCAGCAACAGTGACAACTGAGTGACAGGGATGTCAATGAGGTTTGACACGGTCAGGTGACTTCCAGACGCCAGAAATCGCGTCTTGCCAACGAGCGCGTCTCCCAATCCACCCCCCGGTCCATGTCTCCAAATTCGGAAGAGTGGCATCCCCGCCGACCACCGCACTCACCAGCACAGCAGCACCTGACGGTCGGCCACGATATGGAGCGGAACGAGCTAGAGGGACCGCCCTCAAAAAGGCGACGGTTTTTTACAGATCCCGAGGAGAACGCCGACCAAGAACCGCCTTCCAGTCCGTCGACGACGCTTCCATTCACTCCAAAAAAACGGGTATTGCAAGTTCCTCAGGACGAAGACCAGGCTACGCTCCCTTCGTCTTCGTTCTCAGTTCCAACATTGTCTGCACGATCCCCTCTGATCGAGCGAGATGTCGGTCATTCGGTCAATCAGTCGACTTCCCTGCGGGCCGCTGCCGATAGCCCAAAAGCAGCAGCACCGGCGCCACTGCCATTCGACCAAGAGACATTCGAGGCCTTCGTCGGAGAGGCGGTGTCTCCCGAAATCCTCGCGGTTATCCGGGACAATTGCAACAATAGCATCGAGAGGGCTGTAAATATGTATCTGGACGGAACCTGGAAGAGATTCAAGAAGCCGACAGCGCCGCCGCTTTCCAAGAGCCGTCCGACACTGCCCTCCAGCGGACACACCACCCACGTCCCACAGCGCAATTCCAGTTCATCAATTCCCGAGTCACGATATGTTGGCGCTTTTGGTGTTGAAGGATGGGCGACCCGAAGCGGAATGAACCTTCTAAAACATGGCGATGTCGTCAGGATCGAGCGCCAGAAGAGTACGCCGCCGAATTCCATTGGCTCAAAGGGGCAAAACAAACTGGGCTCACTTCAACCACTGCAGCGTATCAGCCCCGCAGCGTCAAAACGCGTCGATGTAATTGTCCGCTTCACCGATACCACCGGCAGAGAACTCGGCCGACTAGCCAAGGATACCGCAAACTGGGTGTCAACATTGATGGACCAGAGAATATGCAAGTTTGAAGGCACATGCGTCTACGCGCCCGAGAGGCTGAGGACCAACGATACGGTGTTTATACAGCTGCGATGCTCTTTGCTGAGGTCGGCATTCTTTGATAGGGGGTTTCAGATGGCGGACAACAGATCGATCGGTCGATTTGAAGGGGCAGAGTCAGCCGAAGAGAGGGGCCTGCGATTGAGACAAGTAGCACTCGTCAGGCTGTTCCAAGAAATCAACCTGGTTCCCTCACGAGGCAACGCCGCAGCAGCAAGAAGCCAGCGCAAGGAGCTTCTGGACGCAGCGGAACATGCCGAGATCCAAGAGAAGGAGAGGCTCAAGTCTTCTGCTGGAGTCGATCCGAACTCGCCACCATCAGAAGAAAACGAAGACGGCCAAGAACTCGAGCAGGATCAACTCGACGCTTTGTACAAGAAAGCCCAATCTTTCGACTTCAACACTCCTGAAGCCGAACCCGCCTCCACATTCGCCATGGAGTTGCGTCCATACCAGAAACAAGCGCTCCATTGGATGTTGTCTAAAGAACAGAACAAGCAGGTCGAGGAGCGCGAATCATCCATGCACCCGCTGTGGGAAGAATACATGTGGCCGACGAAAGACCATGACGATCAAGAGCTTCCTCAGGTCCCGGACGAGTCAGCGTTTTACATCAACCCGTACTCAGGCGACATGTCTCTGGAGTTCCCTCGCCAGAACCAGCAGTGTCTGGGCGGGATCCTGGCAGACGAAATGGGCTTGGGGAAAACGATCCAAATGCTAAGCTTGGTCCATTCGCATAGATCCGATGTATCGCTCGAGGCACTGCGCCAGGCCAATGCCGCCACCTCTGTGAACGGGCTCCCGCGTTTGCCGTCTGGATCAGGCCGAACCGGCATCGTTGATGCCCCGTGCACTACTTTAGTGGTCGCCCCGATGTCTCTTCTCGCTCAATGGCAAAGTGAGGCGGAAAACGCTTCAAAAGAAGGCACTCTTCGGTCCATGATTTACTATGGCACTGACAAAAACGCGGATCTGGCGACACTTTGCTGCGAAGCAAACGCGGCGAATGCCCCTGACTTGATCATCACCAGCTACGGCACAGTGCTTTCCGAGTTCACCCAGATCGCATCGAAGAAAGTCGATAGGCTCAGCAGCCGCGGTCTCTTTTCTCTCAACTTCTTTCGTGTGATCCTAGATGAGGCACATAGCATCAAAAATCGACAGTCCAAGACAGCTCGAGCCTGCTACGACATTTCTGCGGAGCATAGATGGGCGTTGACAGGAACCCCCATCGTGAATAAGCTGGAGGATTTGTTCAGTCTCGTCAGGTTCCTGCGAGTTGAGCCATGGAGCAATTTCTCATTCTGGCGGACGTTCATCACGGTGCCTTTCGAGTCCAAGAACTTCATGCGCGCTCTGGACGTCGTCCAGACAGTACTCGAGCCTCTTGTGATGAGAAGAACAAAAGACATGAAGACGCCTGACGGAAGGCCATTAGTGCCCTTGCCTCCCAAACAAATCGAGATCGTCGACATCGAACTCTCGGAAACGGAACGAGCTGTGTACGAGCACATATTTAATCGGGCCAAACGATCTTTCAACGCCAACGTTGAAGCCGGCACAGTCATGAAGGCCTTTACCAGCATCTTCGCTCAGATTCTCCGTCTTCGCCAGTCCTGCTGCCATCCCATTCTTGTTCGCAAGCAGGACATCGTTGCAGATGAAGTAGAAGCCGGCGCTGCCGCCGACGCTGCCGCCGGTTTTGCTGATGATATGGATCTACAGAATCTTATTGAGCGTTTCACTGCTGCTACCGACGAAGGTGGCTCGAACGCCTTTGGTGCTCATGTCCTGGGACAGATCAGAGACGAGGCCACGAATGAGTGCCCCATTTGCGCTGAAGAGCCCATGGAGGAGCAAACAGTTACCGGGTGTTGGCACTCGGCCTGCAAACAGTGCTTGCTTGACTACATCAAACACCAAACGGACCAGCATCAGGTTCCGCGGTGCTTTCAGTGCCGCGGGGCCATCAATGCTCGGGACCTGTTCAAAGTCGTACGCCACGACGATGACCCCGAAACAAAATCGGACGGGCAAACTCCTCGCATCAGCCTCGAACGAATTGGCGTGTCCGACTCGTCGGCGAAGGTGGTGGCTCTGATCAAACACCTTCGAGAGTTGCGCAAAGAGAACCCGCAGATGAAGTCGGTCGTGTTCAGCCAGTTCACGTCGTTCCTGTCGCTCATCGAGCCGGCTCTTGCTCGCGCCAATATGCGCTTTTTGCGTCTGGATGGGTCCATGGCCCAGAAGGCGCGTGCCGCCGTGCTGACCGAGTTCAAGGAGTCCAACAAGTTCACGGTTCTACTCATCAGCCTGAAGGCTGGCGGCGTCGGGCTGAACCTGACCAGCGCCAAACGCGTCTACATGATGGACCCCTGGTGGAGCTTCGCGATCGAGGCTCAGGCTATTGACCGAATCCACCGGATGGGCCAAGAGGACGAAGTGAAGGTTTATCGGTTCATTGTGAAGGAGAGCGTGGAGGAACGAATGCTGAAGATCCAAGAGAGGAAGAAGTTTATGTGAGTTGACATCTTGTGCTCGTGACGTTGAATGACTGCAACTAATACCGTTCTAGTGCCAGCTCACTTGGTATGATGTCGGACGAGGAGAAGAAGGTACAACGGATAGAGGACATCAGGGAGCTGCTGAGCTGAAATCGCATACATACACTGTGGCGTCTGGGTCTTAAAACTAGACATGTTAATAAACTAGCAAACGACGTAATGACAATCACGGTTCATGGATTACTCGTCGTGGTGTACCACCCCTTGGTATCGTCATTTGGAACTCTCGCTCCGCAGCTCGATCCCCAACAGAGGTACGTGCCTCTCTATTACAGTCAATGGTTTTTTGTTTCACATGTCAATGACCTCTGATCAGCCAGCCTGTCACATAATCCTCAAGTCCCTCGTGCCGTTACAAAATGCCAGTCTCAAATCAAAAGCGCATGTCACTTGGGCTTTCCCACGAGCTGTCGTGGCCGCAGGAACTTTACCTGCTGGAGCTGCTGATATGAGGGAGTGTACCTACCCGTTTCGTGGCACTCGGTAACCACGGACTGTTTGCACAAGGAGAAAGAAACAGGAAGCGTTGCACAGTGACTGCCGAGACTGAGTGAGGTTCAACATTGGCAGGTACTTCAGCCGAGAGAACATGGACTTTCCACATCTAACATGGACGCCGTTGAGGAAGGATCGAGTGTAGTGAATTGCTGGAAGTGCATCTTTGGTTGTCCTGCCAGAATGGTGTCACAAGCACAGTGTACCTCCTTTTTATCCCAGAGGGCCGTCATCGGCGCCCCTCATGCCGGCAGGTTCTGCCCAATGCTGCTGTGTGTACATTAGGCCGATGCAGCTGCCGGCGGGATCAAATGTGAGCGGTTCCTTCTGCAGGCTGCCGCAGGCGAGGCAATAGCTGCCTGACCCAAATCGTCACCTCACATCACGCCACTTCCAAGCTGAACGATTGCAGCCACATACAACAGGGCCTAGCCTCCTGGTTTCTTATATATATATCGCCCGACCTCGCTGCTGAGAACATGATCCTCGCTCTCTTCGCCATCAAGTTCTCTGTCGCATCAAGTCGCTCACTGCTCATCATCAAAGTCATTCACCACTCATCAAATTATTCATTCGCCATTCATCATGGTTCCAGTGTATTTCCTCTCCGTCGGATGGGACATTCCCGCCGATCATCTCCCGGTCGGCAGCATCATCGACAGTCCGATAACACCGGCGCAAGTACGCTTCAGGCCGACGGTTGCCGACCTTCAGACCGAGAATGTGCAAACGAGGGAAATCCACAGCCTTACGAGCTCAGTCGACATCACGGGAAGGACTCCAAACACCCCCTTTAGGATGTTCCTTGGCCTGTACGGCCTAGGCGAAGACGTCACCAATAATGCGCAACACATTCTCTCGTACTCAATCACACGCCTCCGCTCCGAATCGATTGATCCCACCCAGGCCTTTCTCCGTATCGCGGCACCCGCGGAGTCCGATGTGCCCTCCAATATGGGTAAGGGGTCCGTTGGAGGGTATCTCCGAACCGCCCAATACAAGGTCCCGCTGTTCATGGTGACTGGAATCAAGACGATCAAGGGCGTCTCCGTGACGGCGCGGTCGCGCAAGGGCCCGGGCTGGCGAGTCACGTACGGGGTTGGGCCGGCGGAGAGGAGTAGCAAGCATGCGTCGCACCACGATGCTAACGCACAGGAACCGGAGGCCGTGGTCTATGCGTTTCAGCTGGCGGAGCTCAAGGTGCCGGCCGAGGGCTGGATCTCGATGATCCGGTTCGACGATATGCGGAAGGAGGACCTTAAGAAACGGCTGGATAGTGACTTTGGGGAGGACTTTTTCAAGGTCGCAGAGGGAGTTGATGACACAGATCTGTCGGAATGTCTGATTGTCAGGTCGGGTCCGCTCCAGGTTGATTTGTTGACGGCTAGCTCGGCGAGGATAGGTTAGCTCTCGGGTGGGTGATAGCGAGCGGGCATCAGGTCGATGGATGGTTCAGATTGCGGATTCAGCATCACAGCGGAGCATGGATCGGATAGCGTTCTGGTTTAACAATTGAATTGTCTTGTTTTCTTTACGAGTCATGCAGTTGATGTTGGGCCGAGGTGACTACCTACCTATACATCATGATGTTGATTCTAGGGGCGAAGCAGGCACGATGCCGCCCAGGCTATCTCTCAACAAGAAAGCTTCATAAGCAACATATGCTGAACCACCGCTCGGTTACTGGGCAGTTACCAAACTACCATAGTGGGAAAAGGTGAAAACATATGCCCTGACAAGGTTCCTAAGCCTTGCCAAAAGGACCTAAGCCTTGCCAGGGACCTGTAAGCCTTGTATCCTTGTGGCCCCTCTATGTAACCCTTCTATATAAATTTGAGAATTTACAGCGTAAGTACTTTGCAATCCGACTAGCAGCCTGTTTATCTACTTACCTACCTACCTGCCATCGATTCTACGTCCCAGATGGCTGATCTTCCGGATCGTGGATTGCTGTTGTGGGTTCTTGGGCTGGAATGCGCTGGTGGTCCTTTGCTTCCGATCGTGGGGTGCGAATAGTTGCAAAAACGGAAGGAACGACCGCAACCACCCACACACGCACGCAAACCTTGAGATTTTTTCCAAGTCCAATTGCCTTGCTCTTTTCCACACGCAATCAAGAGGACCAGGAGCACCGCCACCAGGATCACCACCAGGACTATCCCATCGCTGTCGCCATCGCCAAGATCTGGACTGCCAGGAGCACCTTACAGGGGCTGTCCCACAAAGCTTAGCCCTCCCTGGCATGGCTTAGGGGTCCCTGGCAGGACTTGAAACTTTTGGAAGTTTTAACTGGCTCCCGCTATGGTACTACAGACTACTATTTCTACACCATCACACCAGTTGGCTTGACGAACTCTTCAACAACCTCACCGGATTCAGCAGCCTCCTTGGCCGCCCGGTGCGCCTCGACATTCCACCTCTTGGGAATCTGCCAGAAGCTCACCTCGGTGCCACCCTCAGCAAACACCTCGAGCAACCCGGCCAGCTTCTCCCACAGGTCGCGGTTCTTGACCCGCGCGCCCCCGGACGTGCGCCAGCCCCGCGCCGCCCACGTGCGCATCCAGCTCGTCGCGCCGCAGACGAGATACTCCGAGTCGGAGGCGATGATCAGCCGCTCCCAGCCCTCGCCCCACCACACGCGGAACTCGAGCGCCGCGATGGCCGCGCGGATCTCGGCGCGGGTCACGGTCGCCCCGTGCACCGAGCCCGGCGAGCCGTCGTCGTGCTCGGGACCTTGTCTCTCGAGCACGCCGCTTACGAGGCCCACGGGGCCGGGGCGGAAGATGAAGGACCACCCGGCGCGGGAGTCGGCTGGGCCGTTGTCGATGCAGAAGCCGGAGACGGTTATGAGCATTGTTTTCAGCTTGAGGCTGTCGATTCGGGAGACGTATCGGCGGCGGGGCACGAGGCGGATGTTGTGGATTCCTGCGGTTGCGGTGTTTACCTCGCGCGGGGCGAAGAGGGTGCCCGGGGAAGCGGTGGGTTCCGAAGGGGGCGGGTTGAGGGTCGCGGTCCAGATGGCGGTTTCTCCGTTCTGTCCTTCGGAGGATGGGCACATTACCTCGCGCGCGTGCTGGACGAGGATGGGGTTTGGGACGGGCCGGACGGTGTAGATCATGTCGGTGCCGCGGGGCTGGTGCTCTTTCCCGTTCTTGTCGACGATGCGGGGCTTAAACTCCTCGAGCTTGAAGACGAAGGGCCGTGTGGCGCCGTCTTTCCTGAAGTAGCCATCCGTGTTGAGGACGCGGCGCGGGTTGTCCTCGCGCTCGGAGTCGTAGTCGGGGTCGCGGGATGTCATTGAGGCGGTAACCTGGACTGGTTGAAGGGAAATAGGTAGTGAGTGAGGTGAGGTGTCTTGAGCTTCGGACGTTAAGTAGGTAGGAAGGCGGTCAGCAACTGGTGGGTGTGGGGTTGCCATGACGAGCTGGGAAGGGAAGGAGGTGTTTGTGAATGTTGGAGGAAACAACGTGTCTTTCAGTCTCGCCTGCCCAGTCTCTTCTGACCGCTTCCGCAATAACAGCAGGGCAAATGATAGGGACGCACCTCCCTTTTGATCCGTACGTATCCCCCCTATGATACCTAGATTTTCGACCACATCCTCAAAGGTTGCAGCACGCGTAGAATGGTACGAAGACTGTAAGCAAGAGGCTTCAATCCACCGAGTTCTCAACTTTCTGTTAACCTACAAGGCGTAGTATATCTCAACCTCTCAAGGCCATCGCATATAAGCCATAACTACCTAGCACATACCTGATATCCTCACGTTAATCAACCTTCACACGATCAAAAAAAACTCTATATTATATACAACCCTATTGCTAGTATATATCTTCCGTTTTGAAAAGATATCAGAAGTATATAGGTAACGTAGTTGGCTAAAACGTTGTCCAGGGGGTGCACCTGTAGCAAAAGGGGGATGCACCCTTTCAATGCCAACAGCCGTGAGAACCACACTCACTGGATGCCGATAATAAACTCGCTCGCAACCAATCACAAACTCTGGTCAGTTGTCCTCTTGTCGAATCAGACGAGGGAATGATTACGCTGTGGCGCCCTTTGAGTGCAAGTTGATCCAACCAGGGATCACTGGTCTCATGACCCCGCTCGGATTCGTTCGACAACACCTCCTCACTGCCTGTGATCAAGACCAGAAACTGTCTGCTTGCCCCTTTTCTGAAGCCCCCAGCACAGGTATTCTCAAAAATGGCAGACCCAATTTCACTCATAAGTCTGGCCAGCCTCGCCGGCGATCTTCTCGTGCGTCTCTACGACTACGTGCAGACGGTGCGGTCGGCGAAGAAGGAGATGTACGAACTCTACACAGAGGTTCTCGCCTTGAAAGGAATCATAGAGCAGATTGATCAGCGACAGAAAGCTTCAGCCGCGCGGCCCCTGCAGCAGACTCAGCAACAATACGCAGATACACTTGTTGCGACGGCAACCCTCCTGGATTCGATGCTCGATGATTTGACTTCAAAGAAGCAGTCGAAGCTGTCAAGCCTCTCCTGGACGCGAAGCAAGACATCGGTCCAGGAACAAGTCGCCAAAGTCGAGCGAGCAAAGAGTTTCTTTGTCCTCGTCCTGATGGATGATACTTCGGCCTCGCAGCACGACGTCTTGGCCCTCGTCAAGAGCATATCGACCGCACTGTCTATCGACCGGCAGGAGAAAGAAGCACAGGAGAACAAGGAGCTGTACGACCGGATACGCAAATGGCTCGCACCGTTCAGTCCCGAGTCCCTCCATGCAAAAGCCGGGGCCGGTCAGCAGCTGGGGACGGGATCGTGGTTTCTGAACGGTCCGTTCTCCGCCTGGCTCAGCTGTGAAGATGACAAGTTCCGAGCTTGGTGTGCCCAGGAGCGTGAGGCTGCGAAACGGCTCAAGAATGCGCCGAAAGACGACGTTAACTGGGGTCAGCGTCATCCGATGAATGAGGACTCCCGGTTGCTCTTTCTCGCTGGTCCGTCGGGATGCGGAAAGACGGTATTGTGCGCTGCGGCTATCAACACGGCGAAACGAGCTGTCGCCGAGAACGACAGCGTCCATGTTGCGTACTACTACTTTTCGGCCAGTCACCCGACTTCTCGATCTTGCGGTGCGATGCTGGGCGGCATACTGGCGCAGCTCCTGAGGCATAACGATTCGGTGTTGGCAACACTCCAAGCAGAGTGCGATGATCCGAGCGGGACCGTCCCCGGCGAGAAGCAGTTGTTACACTACATCGCCGAGTGCTGCAATGCCATGTACGGGACATACCTCTTTGTCGACGCTGCCAACGAGGCCCAGAGCCCAAGCGATGTGTTTCGGCTGTTGTATCGAATTCTGTCGCAGGCGGAACGTGTGCGTATCTTTGTCACCAGCAGCACGGCTATGATGAGTCTCTCGGTCTATCGCCAAGATGTACAAGCCAATGTCTACGTAAGCCCGGAACATAGCAACGAAGATATGCGAGCGTATATCAGCCAGAGGTTGGAAACGGACGAGCCGGCATGCTTTCTGTCTCAGACCAGGAAACAGGACCTGGCCTCGAATCTGGTTGCCCAAGCAGAAGGAGTGTGAGTATTTCCAAGAGACATATATCCCTCTCTAGCGGGACTGATCATGAGCGCCGTAGGTTTCGATACGTCACTTGCCAGCTGGACTCATACTGCCGCCTACACACGGGCAGAGAGGTGATCCGGGCAATCAACAAGATGCCCGAAGACCTGTTCAAAGTCTACGCCGAGAGTCTGAGTCAGGTGCCGCCTCAGGACCGGGACATGGTTCGCGAAGCCCTGGTCTGGGTAGTCTACGCAGTGCAGCCACTCACCCTAGGCGCCCTGGCCGAGGCGGTCGTCCTCGAGCTGGACGACACCTACATGGACGCCGAGCTGCGTCTCCCGAATCCTCGCGAGATCCTGACCATGTGCCGCGGGCTGCTTGACCACGACCAGGAGACGGCGCAGGTGTTTTTGAGCCACGCGTCGATCCGAGATTTCCTATCCTCTTCCTCGCCAACAGTGAATGCCGACGGGAACGCATGGTACTACCTCGGCATGGACCGTCTAGCCGCGGCGAGTATAAACAAGAGAATCTTCGACAAGTGCATTACATACCTGATGTTCGACGAGTTCGCCACTACCTGCCACGATCTGGTCGAGCTCGACAGCCGGAGAGACCGCTACCCTCTTCTGGACTACGCCGCCAGGGCTTGGCCATCTCACTATCCCGGAGGGGATTCGACCGCTTTGGAATCGATCTTACGTCTCTTCGGGAGCCGCAACACGGAAAGCGGCGGGCACTACGCCTCGTGGGTGCAGGCTCTGATCCGGGAAGCTCCGCCTAGGGTGGCACTCGCCACAGACCCTCTGTACTACGCCGCATCCTTTGGGCTGCTGCCCGTCGTTCGTCATATTGCGCAAACAAATGGCTCGTCAGCGATCGACCAGCCAGGGGGCCGAGCCCTTGCCACCCCGCTTCAGGTCGCCGTCTTCCGGGGCCACCGGAATGTTGCTCACTTTCTCCTCGAGAACGGCGCGGACCCTAATTCCAAAAATGCCGATGGGCTTACTAATCTGCAGTGTGCCCGTATGGTGGGTGATGAGCGACTGAAAGAGTTGTTGATTCGATATGGAGCAGCGGAGGAGATGATGAATAGTGAAGAGGCACAGGGCAGTAGTAGGTTCGGGCGTTCTCACGATAAATGGGCAAAATGTTGCCAGTGTGGCGGCGATTTTGCCTGGGGTACCGCCATGTATGGGGGCTGTTATATGTGCACGCACAAGATATGTGAGGATTGTAAGAATGTTGCGAGGAAACGGTGATAACGGTACACTCTTAGATATTTTCACTTTTCCTACCTAAAGCGCCTAGGGATTTGTCCGTAGATGGTGCGACGGTCGTGCTGCTTACAGCCCTGTTATATAGGTACGTTGTTATGGGAAATGAACTAGGTATATATCCTACCGCGGTGTCTTGAATGATCTGCACGCCGTGTCAAACAGTCGTAGATCAGAGCGGATAATAGAGCCAACATGAGGCTAAGCGAGGCCAGAGTGAAGATCAAACAGATGACGAGAAAGGGGTCATTCTACAAAACACCACATCCCACCGTCTTGGCAAAAGTTAATCACTCAACCGCACAACGCCATGATAATCAATCAAAATGCCAAATCCAGACTTTCCAGATCGGCTCCAGAGGCTCCTAGCAGCCTTCCTCGCCCTCTTCATCACTCTCGCCTCCAGCCGCACCACAACCACGCAATCGCTCCTCTCACCCCAACCCGTATTCCAATTCACCCGCAACGGCACCTGGATCGAAAACCTCGCGGTCCGCCCCAACGGCGACCTCCTCCTCACCACCGTCCTCCCCGACGGCACCCTCTTCCTCGTCCAGAACCCGTCCTCTCCCCAACCCCGCGTCCTCCCCATCTTCACCTTCCCCACCAACGCAACCCACGGCATCACCGAGTTCAGCCCGGACACCTTCCTCGTCATCGCATCCAACATCAGCCAGTCCGACAACCCCGCCAACGGCGTGCTCGGCACCAACCAAGTCTGGGCCGTCTCTCTGCATGACACCTCCAACCCGCCCGCCGTCACGGCCCGAGTCAAAAAGATAACCGACCTGCCCGACGCGCCCAGACTCAACGGCGCCGCCGCCGTCCCCAACTCCTCGGTCGTGCTCCTCGGCGACTCGCAGCTCGGCGCCGTTTTTCGGTTGGACACGGCAACAGGAAAATATACCAAGGCCTTCCAGCTCCCCGAGATGGCGCCGGTCCCGGGCTCGAACAGTTCCGACGACGCGCTGGGGATAAACGGGATGAAGGTTCCCGGCGATGGGTTCCTGTACTTCTCCAACGCGGCGTCGAGGACCATGTACCGCACGGCTATCACGGGGGATGGGTTCCCGGCGTCTGGGTCGGGTAGTAATAATCCCGTGGAAAAGATAGCGCAGATAACTAGCGTGCCCTGGCTGGATGACTTTGACGTGCGCGCGTCGGATGGGAGTATTTTTCTCACCGGGAGTACGGGCAACGTGTTGCTTTTCATCCAGCGGACCGGGTCGGGGTATGCTGCGCCGGTGGTGGCGGCTGGCGCGCTTGATCAGTTGGCGCTGGCGACTTGTACGGCTGCTGTGTTTGGACGGTCGTCGGGCGGGAGGAGTACGGCTATGCTGTTTGTGACGACTGGAGGGGGCTTAGGGGGACCGGTGAATGGGACTGTGATTGAGCCGGCGAAGGTGGTGGCTGTTGATACCTCGGGGCTGTAGGAATGGCTATTGACTGTAGGATATGTGTACATCTGGTTATGACCCATTCGTGTTCTAGTTCCTGCCAGTGTAAGGTAGATACCTACCTACAGACAGCCGGTATCTCACAAGCCATTCTCACCTAGACGTCCCCAGAACCCGCTTCCATACTGGAGACTTCGTATTTAGGATTCCATTTAAGGCCTGGAGCAAACTCTTCGTCCGCTATGGGTATCTATCTTCACCCCTATTCAGTCCTTACGCAAGTTCCCCGGTATCTTCGGTGCTTCCATCATCCTCCCAATCAAAAACCTTCTTGAATTCTTTCCCCATCACTTTATAACCCTCCCCCTCGGGCCGTCGTATTGACCCATACTTGTCCAACGGCACCGCATGCTTCTCCTGCCAGGCTAGAATCGCATCGAAATCCCGACACTTGTGATCCATGTTGAAATCCGAAAAGGGCTGTAGCTGGGCATCCATCCAGAAGCTCGTGTATATATCGACGTTGCCGGTGCACATGAGGTTCTCCAACAGGGTGTTGAGACAGTGGCCCACGTGCAGCTCTGCGAGGCGGCCTGGGATTTTGTCACCGTGGTAGTACTCGTAGTTTGTGTGCAGGTTCATTCGGAGGGTGTTGAGACCTTTCCGGTGTTAGCTGGGGTTCAAGTCGATGGATGGAAAGGAAGCATGAGAGAAAAGGTGCAGGTGATGAAGGTAGAGAAACTCACAGTGGATTTGGTGAAAGACATCGATTTTACCGACGAACGCCTCCTCACCGTAGCCCCATGATGGAGGGAACTTGGCTGCAATTGAAGGGTCCTTGTTGAGCCGGATAACGTCGGCGCGGCTGATGGGGATGGGTTCGCGTGTTTGGATGCGGGACCAGGCGGCGTCGACTTCGGGGGAGGGGGGTTGTCGATAGATGGAAGATTCCGTGTTGAAAAGGCTGCCATTCATGCGTTTTGTGATGAGAGGGATGTTGATGAGGTCGAGGATAGGGGCTGCACGTGTTAGAGTCCGGCATTGTACACGGATAGCGAATAGGGGGCGGTGACTGACATGGCTGCGATGTGGCTTTGAGAAGGCGGTTTCTGTCCCAGGGGAAGTAGCCTCCAGTCTGATGGAGTGCCACCACGGAAAATATAAAAAGGGTACACGAAATGAGGAACAGTGCGATGTTTGCGACGATTAGCCACCGGTATGGGGCGGTATGTCGGGTGCGGACCCGGACCGCAACCGTCTCGCCGTGGACGAGCGGCCTATCCTCATCGGAGGAGCTGAGTGGGGAATACTCAACAGACGCTTTAGATGGCATTTTGACAGAGATGACTCGGTTTGTGCAAACTTTGTCCAAGAGACCGGGAAGAGTGGACAAAAGATAAGAGAATATGTCTAGGCGGTGGAATGGTTACCAAGGCCTCACGGTTGGCTTACCACGGACGGCTTCCGACACTATTTGCCCGCGGAGACACCGGAAGTTAAGTCCTGACAAATGCCGAAGAGGGTCTTGCAAATCATGCCGACACCGGTAAAACGTTATCATGTTTGCGTTTCCGCCGCCTGCGCCTTCATCCTGCTGCAATCAAGTCAAATGGGGAAGGTTTCATTCAACCCGTTGAGAACCGTCTATGTTCATGTCATTTCCCAATAGCAGCCTCCAACTAGGCGCCCACATGCTCCGTAAATGCCTGGATCGGCAGCAGTATGTGGTGACACAATGGTTGTTCCCCTCAACTATACAAAGGCCATTTCCATGTTTATGAGGCGGCGGATGAAGTGCCCGCATGATCCTGTGCACACGGAAAAGGGGGGCGAGTGGTAAGGCGTAGGCATGTTTATACGCGTGTTCAGATAAATGGAAGCGGGGCGAGGAGGCAATAACTACAGATCCGTTGGCAGCCGAGCGATAGACCCTCCAGGAAGGATGCTTATTGCATCAAGGATCGGAGCCTCCACATCTACATGCTACCACACCGGCCTTCTTTTCGGCAGCGTTGGAAGTATAGTTTCCGTTATTTCCCGTCCAGGTGACTGTCTGTGTGTTCGTGTGTGCCCGGCGGTATAAAAGCAGGGAAAAGTGCAAGCAAGCTCGTCTGTCTCTCTTTTCTCCAAAGACTTCACTTGCCTCCCCTACCATACGCCACCTACCACAGCATACCCGATTTCTTGTATACCATCAAACCACAGCAATGCGTTCATCGATCGTTGCTATCGTCGCCTCCTTAGGTCTTGCCCTGGGCGCCCCAACTGTCAGTAAGTAATCTATCTGCCCGTATATCCGGCGACACGTCTTTTTCTTGCCAGAGCTGACGTCGTGTCTCAAGATTTGGGACGTGAGCCCAGTGTGGCGTACGACAAGTTTGCCAAACGTGAAGCGGAGGCTGAGCCAGGCACTGCGTACTACAAGTTCGGGAAGCGCGAGCCTGAGGCTGAAGCTGAACCCACAGTTGCCTACTACAAGTTTGGCAAAGAGAAGCGTGAGGCTGAGGCGGAGCCGGGAACAGAGTACTACAAGTTTGGAAAGGAGAAGCGTGAGCCCGAGGCGGAGCCCGGAACGGAGTACTACAAGTTCGGCAAGGAGAAGCGTGAACCGGAGGCGGAGCCGGGGACCGAGTACTACAAGTTCGGAAAACGTGAGGCTGAAGCCGAGCCCGGTACTGCTTACTACAAGTTCGGAAAGCGGGAGGCGGAGGCGGAACCCGGCACGGCTTACTACAAGTTCGGCAAGAAGCGCGAGGCGGAAGCCGAGCCGGGTACCGCTTACTACAAGTTCGGCAAGGAGTAGGCCAGCCCCATACAACGGGTCCGACTGCACCGGTTGGGTGCTTACATACGGCCCCGTTCGCTCAAACCAAGTGTTCACACTTATCAACGAGGTTGACTTGTGTTACTCCTCGTCATTGTACCTATCCATTCAGTTCCCTTGGCCTCGGGAGATGCAAAGCTAAGCTTTTCGGATCAATGCTTGGCGATCTCGCCTCCTTGGCTTCACAGGGCTGCAGTCTTGGCTTTACTCTTGCCTTCTTCGATCATCTGGCCCGTTGGGGGTTAGAGAAGTGCATCCACTCCCTATGTTAGTACTCAGGCGAATTATTCAGATAGCGACTGTCATTTCAACCTTAGTGTGTAGACTCCCTGGTGCGGAGCGAAGTCACATGGCTTCCGTTCCTAGTGTTAAGGTTGTAGTGAGAGGCCGGTCTTGTCCGTTCCGAATCCTTATTCAGTCCGGTGAAGCCCTCCGATATCCGGTTCATCCACGACATAACCAAGGCCTTCCAGGCCTAGATTCGAAGGCACGTTCTGAGGGTGTAGGGCCATGATATGTTATTGGTTCAGAGCTGTTCGTCGTCCAGCGGGATTGACGCCCGTGCGCTCCCGTTCCGCTGCTGTGTGCCCTTATGACTCCGAGGAGAGAAGAAACTGCAGGCAGCTAGATGCAAAAACAGACGTATCGAGAGCCATAAGCCAATGCTGGCCTGGTTCTTACGCGCATCATGTTATGACCTACCTCTGTTCTCCAACCACTTACACCGTCCGATCTCGCAAGGAGGTCGTCAACACACAGGAGTGTCCGTCAGAGTCCCCGCACCACGCAACACATATCAGATCTCAAAGCCTTTTTCACCCAATACCCCTCATTTTGGATCAGTGACGCTTCAATAAACCCTGGGGAACCCTCCAGACCACAGCAACGGATTGTCGTCGGAGCCGTTCTCTCCGGTTGGCCTGGTTGATGACGTTGCCCCTGTCAGGCGGTGAGAGGCTGAGGCCTCAGCTGTTGTCATGCGCATAGCTGTAAATTACACCCATGTGGCTCATGCCACTTGTGTTGAACAGCTCGACATGCTTTCTATCCGCCTATGAGGTGCTGTACCAGGTGTCAAACATGTCTCCCACGAAACAGACTAACGATGCAGGCTTTCTACGTGAAGAAATTCTGTCAAGCGCACCAACACGAAGAGACGTTTTGACAGTGGCTGGTCACCGCCCTGTAGCCATGTTCTGTCAAGGAGGGCTTCTTCATATTTTAGCGCATGGCACGGGCAGTTTGGGCGAACCATACAGGGGATCGCAGACGAATTAGAAACTGAACAGCCCCCCGACTCTGGTGCGCACTGACGGCTCTAACTAGTCCTCTGGAGGCATCAAAAGGCCGAGTTCCGGCTGCCTCGCTCTCGGACCGGCGTCTTCCCCTCAATCCGGTCAGGTGCAGCTGGTCACAGTGAAAGTCCCACGCTAAGTCTGGCCCGGACGAATAGAGCCACAGTGCCGTGTAAGAACTAAACCTCTTTCTGTCGCCCATACTTTCCCCACACTCCGCGACTCCCATGGCCCTGGTCTGCTTCCCCGGATTCGGGGCATCCAACCGCAGGACCCCGTGCGGCATTGCTGGCGGCGGACTGCTGTATAACCAGCGGCTGCTACCCCTCTGTTACTCTGTAGATTCCCGAGCCGCAGTTTTGCTTTTTCTCGGTACCAGCACTGCGGCTCGTTGCGTCTGAACCGTAGCCATGGTCGGTTACAACGGAGAGGACCAATCAACCGAGATCAACTTTGCCGTATGGCTCCTGGTCGGCGTGTCGACCCTCTTCCTAGCTGTCCGTCTGTGGTGTCGACAGCACTTTGCGCAGCTCTGGTGGGACGACTTGGTGCTGACTATCTCATGGGTTCGTCACCTGGAACTATTCGAGCTCACTTACACCTGCTAACAACTGACGTGCTTTCAGCTTCTCTTGCTAGTTGCTGCAGCGCTCGTCAGCTGTACCATTGCCGTTGTTTACCATGACACCGACGATGGCCACCGGGCCTTCTTCCGATACCAGAACACATCGACGTGGCTGGCAGCCGCGGCGACGACCTGGACCAAGGTCGCCTTTGCCATAACCTTGACCAAGATTGTGCAGGAACGCATCCTCAAGTACTTTCTGTGGTTCATTATCGCCGTGGCGAACCTCATCCTCATCCCGGGCAGCCTGTCCATCTGGATCCCAGCCTGCGGCGACCCAAGGGCGATATACCGGCCGGCAAATGGGACGTGTCTGGAACTTTACAGCCTGCAATGCCTTGGAGGTAGTTTCATGGGTACGTTTTCCCGACTCCTCTCTCTATCTGCTCAAGGCAGGTCGCGGGTTATGGCTAACGTCTTGTCCTAGCAACGGGCGGCATTATCGATGTGACATTGGCTCTACTTCCCTGGTTTCTCCTCAGGAAGCTACAGCTGGCAAAAAGGGAAAAGGTTGGACTCAGTATTGCCATGGGTCTCGGTGCCGTCACCGGTGTGATTGTCATCATGCGGACTTTCTTCCAGTTCGTCCAAGGCGACTACAACTACAGTACGTCCTCCCTGCACACCTCTACCGATGATGCTAACTATCAGGCATAGACTACATGGTGTTCATGTTGCTGTTCAATTTCCTCGAACCAGCTGTCACCATCATCGCGCAGACGATTCCCATCTTCCGCGTCCTCTTCATCCGCGCCAAGCGAGCCACGCAAAAGTCAAAGACGTCCGGAGTTCAAGTGCTCACGCCCACGTCCAACGTCGAGTTGGTACCTACAAAGTCGGATTTGTATAGGAACCCTGTGTGGGATGGTGCTATTGCGAAGTCTGGTGGCGAGGCATATCTACGCATATCAGAAAGCGAGAGGTTTTACGACCAGAAAGTCTAGGAAATAAAAACGCATGAGAATAATGTTACACTTTATCAAGCAGTTGCTCAGCGTCGCTTGACTACCTAACCTATGTTGTTGTAGCTTTGCCAGCGATATCAGGGGCCAACCATCATCCTCGTCAAAGTTGTGCATATTCCCGGATCAGACATAATGGAAGACAGCCAAATTATTCTAGGCTCAACATTCCTCTGAGGTTGAGATGATTATGCATAATCGATCTCGTCATACTCATTGGGATCTGGCATTTACAAGACCATATCATCAGGTTCTAAGCTGAAATCTCTTTGCCCCTAGTTCAGAGCTCAGTCAAGAGTACACTCAGGTGTTTCTTTTCATATCGTGAGCCTAATATGTCGGCATTAGATTCCCCGTCGGATATCCTTTCCCAGCGCGTTCGAGGCTTTGCACTTGTCGTGAGGCTAGCCTCTCCGGATCCAGATATGGGCTGGGTCCACCGTTCGGATTATTTGAGCTGCTTCTGCGGATTATATGTCTGTATGTCTTCTTTCTCTTTTACTCCTTTTAGTTCCATCAACTCACCTTTGAGTCACTCGACTGCGTATTCGCCGTTGGCTGGACAAGTCCCGGCATTTTTCTCTCGATCAATTGGCACAACGACGACACATCTCCCGACAAGTCCGTTTGTTTCGAATAAGGTACCGTTCCTGTACCGCCGCCGGGACTTTAGCGTGGAAATTTGAGAAGCTTGCCTCTACATCAAAAGTATGGTCTCGGCTCTTTGCTTAACTGACGGGGGAGGCAACGTGACCAACTGATGAACGGCTTATGTCAACAGGATTAACCCCCCTATCATCCTCGCAAGAACTGCATGCTTTCGTGTATACCTAACAGGCTGCGCCACAACGACACTCACTAAGACCAGCCTTACAGATCAGCCAGCTCATCTCATCTTTGTCTTGGGAAATGAGACACGGGAGAGAAACGTGAGGCGGGCCGGATCCCGAAGCCACGGTTGCTTCCCTCTGCAAAGAATAACGCCCACGCCGCCACAGCATCTGCAGCTTCACGTGGCAGCCCGTGGTGAATGCATGAAGAAACGGCTCCCTGAACCAGGTTTGCAGCTAGGCTGAGCACCCTCCTGCTGACAGCGATCCCGTCCGTGTCGTGGGTTGACCCATGCAGATTTCAGGGGTGCAACCTCTGAATCGCGGTAGGCTTACGGCGGCGTTCGGGGCGATAACTGGCCGTTTGAAACATCGAGACAACATCCACGATCCATCTCGAAGGAAAATACTCTAGAGTTGCCATTACATATCACGGAAAGACAAGTCTGTTAAATGATAGCGTCGCAGTTTCACTGTCTAGAGGTCTTGTTCTGGTCAAGAAACCCGCTCCCATCTCTGCCCGTGGGGGTGCTGGTCATGACAAAACCCCCCGATCCCGCCTGTGCCGCCGAACTATCAAATCCGCGCCCTAACCTGTGCCGTAGAAAATAAGATCGGTAACCGGGGCGCCATGATGTAGAATGCCAACGGCTGCTCCGTGCACGCGGGATGTCCCAAGGTTTAGTGACGAATCAAGCCTAGAACGAGGGATTCAACCCTGCAACAGGCAGACTGACTACAAAACCAGTTGGTGTAGTGACACTGGTGCAGGGGCCCTTGGAAGTCTACCCTCCTGTGAGAGTCAGGGTCCTAGATCGACTATTGATTTTGGAAACACCATTCTCTAGCAAGGATAGGATATTCGGACCGGAAAGCACCTATTTTCGGGATATAAACACGGCTATCATAGAAATCAGTATACCTTGGGAAGTAGAAATGGAGCCCTCGTCAGGTATAAGTTCAGCCCAATCAGTACTTCTATCTCCAACACTCGTCCTTTTGTACAGCAAGGCCTCAATCCTCCCCACCCCCAGTCACTCATTACAAAAAGGTCACTTTATATTTTACCTCCTGTCACTCGCTGCCATGAAGCTGTTGCAGGTAGTTACTCTCCTCGGCGCCTTCATCGAGGCTGCCGTTGCGCTTCCCAGCTCTGATCCCCTCGCCCCTCGAGCGTGCACTACGCCCAAGCTGCGGAAGGAGTGGTCCAAGGCCACTCAGTCCGAGCGGACGTCTTACATCAATGCCGTCAAGTGTCTGACGACCAAGCCCTCCAAGCTCGGTCTGTCCCACCGGCTGTATGACGATTTCGTCTGGGTGCATGCAACGCTCTTCCCCCAGAGTATGTCCATGAAGTGATACTGGTTTGACAATTTGGTGCTAATAATAAGTCCAGTCCACAGTGTCCCAGCCTTCCTGCCCTGGCACCGCTATTTCGTGCAGCTGTACGAGAACGCTCTGCACGACTGTGGATACACCGGCAATGCCATGTAAGCCGCCATCAAACCTTCTGTTCCTCATCTAACAACCCCCATTCAGGTATTGGGACTGGGTCGCCGACTCCTCGGCCCCATCCAAAGCCAAGGTCTGGGACCCCGTGACCGGCTTCGGCGGCAACGGCAACCAGACCTCGACCACATGGGGCACCAACTGCGTCCTGGACGGCCCGTTCAAGAACCTCCAGCTCAAGTACTGGAACACCGAGGTCCGCCCGCACTGTCTGCTTCGCGTGTGGGAGCCGGGCTATCCCGAGTACAACATCACCGAGATGCTGGGCGCGAGCTATACCCCCGAGGTCATGGCCACCATCAACGCCGAGACCACGTATGAAGGGTGGCATAACGGGTTGGAGAATGGCCCGCATGGCGCGGTGCATCAGGGCGTTGGGAATTTTGCGGGGGACATGGGACCGCAGTTGTCTTCTCCCAACGGTATGTTCTCTGAGTCCATCTGCAAATCGGGTTTGTCATGTTGTGGTGTCCTTTCTAACATGGCATCACAGATCCCATGTTCTTCCTCCACCACACACAGGTTGATCGTCTCTGGTGGCTGTGGCAGCAACAGAATCCCCAGGCCAGAACCCTTGCCTACGGTGGTGTCAGGGAGGATGGAACCACGGTGGCTACTCTTGATGATATTCTTCCCATGATGGGATTTGCGCCGGATGCGAAAGTCAGAGCTTACATGGATGTCAAGGCTACAAATCTGTGCTACAAATATTAGATACGGGGTAGGTTTGTTAGGCTTTTCCTGCCTCCCCGAAGCACAATTTGACGTTTTCGACGGGAAAGTCATTGCGAAGTCCAAGATGGTCGGCGGCCTTTGTGATGCTCGTGCTCACCTTGTTCGTAACCTTGTCTCGAAGGCCGCGTAGCATTGCGTTCGTGTTTTAAAAAAAAGCCTCTACCCCAAAGGTTGATGTTTGTCCCAAACAACAAAAGCATGAAGCCGGAGAGATGCACCCGATGTCCGTTTTAGCGCTGCTTTGTTGGTTTGCTCGCCCCTGAAACCCCCGAAAACAGGCCTCTTTATAATAATATAAGGCCTAAGGATCCTGCCCTGACGCCTTACCTACCAGGTAGGTACCCAAATCTACGGAATCCGCTATAGCCTCTTCGGATGCGGTGGTAGATGGGCGGGCTTCGCGCCAAAATTCGCCAGGAGCTGGAGAGAGGCGAAGGCGACGGCCCTCCGATCGACCACTTTGGGATGTTTGCCTGGGCAGAGGTGTTTCCAGATCATAAAGAATGCGCGGAGGGCTTGAGCGGCAATGCCAAGTCGACGACGGTCGGGCCATTCGCTGCCATGAAGTCGTTCAGGGTGTGGTTTTCGAGTGTTGCCGCAAAGACCTTTAATTGCTTGGTGAGGTCTTTCCAGATTTTGCTGCGGGACATGTCTGGGTGTGCGAAATGGTGTCCCTGAACAATACCTAACCTCCGCCCGCTTACGCTCGCTCCGATAGGTGCTCCGCTTTGAACGACATACCTCTCCAGATTCCTCAAAGCTCTAGGCCATGGAAGATGATGCGTATGTCACGATCAGGGAGGCTCTCATATCTCGGTAAACCATTACTTATATTGGACTCTCAGCGTCCAAGGGAGACGAGATTTGGGGTCAGTGGACCAACTGGCCCGCCAACGGACCCAGAAGAGAGATTGACGCTGATGATGGGGGTCTTTAAATCACTCTCCTCCACTTTATTGCTGGACGCGTGACGGGAGGCAAGATGAACAAGCTCGACAGTACTGGAGAGAGCGATAGTGAGTGGCGCGAATGCCTCGATACATGTGGCATTGCATCTGACACCCAAGCTGCTATTATGGATCCTACCTTGACGCTCCTTCGCCTTTCCCGCCCGTGCCTGGACTGGGTGCGGGATACAATTGAGATGCGTTATGCCGGGCTCCTGGACATTCAGAAAGCCTCCCGCCAGCGTGAGATGGAGCTTCGGTGTAAGGGGTCACGTCCTGGGTCGTCTACTGGTGGTAATGCGGATGCAGATGGCGAGGACGGTAGACGACAGTCCATCTCTAGCCTCCAGCAACAAAGCATGGCTGGCATGTCTGTTAATGTTTGGGGATCAGCCTGTGCTGCTTCTACTTGCAACGCACGGGGATTCACGGTACTCTACAAGGAGATTGACCAAGGTCGCATCGGCAGTCTGTTTGGTGAAGGTGGGGGGCTGTTTTATGTACGGGGCTATGTATGGAGAGAGTTGGAAGGAGATATGCGAGGAGTCTGTTTTGGCCTAACAAGATATTCATACATACCGGGTTCACGGAGGTGTCGTGATTTCTGTTTCAACGTGTTTAGATCTGTTCCTTATCCAGTCTATGTGTCTAAGATGTCCCTTGCCCATCATGCCAGAGAAAAGCAGTGCTCCCCTTTCTCGCTGGCTTCTTCACCGGGAGCGCCTCGACAACCGTCTCGTTCTCCCCTATCCCTGTGTTCTCATCCCCAACATACGGGTCCCACCCCTCTGGCTGTTCATCAAGATCCCTATCCTCCGGCATATCCTGCAGCTCCATATCCATTGCCTGCTTCCTCGGCTGGAAAACCCCATACTCCTGCGTGACTCTCACCTCGTACGTGACCTGCACCAGAATCCGGTTCCACGTGGTCTTTAGCGCAGGCCATAAAACAGGTAGGGCAGAGCAGACCGCCGCAAGATGCGTCTCGACAGAAGCAAGCCCCATGACGGTCGGATTGTCCCAGATCGGATCAAACAGCGGCCGGTCCTTGAGGTCGACAAGGTACGCAACGCGCCAAAAGCCACACACGATAGAGCCAATACCAAGCGCAAACAAGCCCAACAGGCTCCATTTTGTTGTCGTTGGCGAGTCGCGTCGGAAAAGCCGACAGACGGGGATCAGCAGGATGACGAGGTCGAGCGTGGCGTTGGTCGCTACCTGCGTGATGGTGATGCGCATGAACTCGAGCTTGTCGCGGGACGCGAAGCCCCAGCAGTGGCCGGGGATAGAAAAATCCCAGAAGGAGGGGATGGGCCAACATGAGAAGACGCTGAGGAAGAAGAAGGCGGCGCCGTGCAGGGTGACGATGGCGAGCATGGCCTTGCAGAACGGCCGGATGCGTCGTCCTGGGAAGGCGGCGAGGTACTGCAGGAGCAAGGCGAGCTTGACAAAGGTCGAGGAAACGGGAAACGTCACTGCGACGATATAGATGGGCTAGAGCGGAGGTCAGTGGCTGTTCATTGCGCGGGAACACAACTTGAGGTACCTTTAGGATGGCCTGTAACTCTTTAAGGGAGAGTGCAGATATTGGCTTCCCCAGGCCCATGTTCGTCACTTGGTTAAACACATGTTAGCGAGTTATGGGTGCGGTGATAATAGGGGCTAACACACTGATGCAAAGTGCCGCGGTGCCACAAGTGGTGGACATCTAATGTGAATGTTCAGCCGAGCAGCGGACATACTCGGATCGGGTACCGCTTCGTTACCATGGTGAGAACGATGAAGAAGTCATCACATCCCGGGCTACGCTTGGCGACGAGCCGGATGTACAGCCGGAGGAGAGTGCATATCCACGAGCAAGCGAGAAAGGTGATGATTAAACCCAAAAGATTGGCCGGCTGGTTGAGCAGCGGCGCCGTGTTGTACGAAGGTGGCAATGTCGGGGGAGGCGGCGCTTGCCGGGGCAAGACGGCCATCTTCGACGAAGAAAACATCCAGCTTTTTTTCCCACATTCTCCACCGCCCGGGGCGATTGTACCATGTTTGTAGGAAAAGCCCAGCTTCTTCAACAGACCCCGACGGCTGACCTTCGGCCCGGTAATTAACCAGCCGTTGGTTGCGGAGTGATCCACGCCGCGAACCGATCGCTGGGCACCCCGCTGATTCTGGAAATCATCTGTTCAAGGCTAGCCCAAGCCAGGATCCGCGATGGTTGATGCTGGTGGGTTTGGGGTAACTGGTTTCATTGGTTCCCGGAATTTACTGTTCTGCCCACAGGCGTTGAAACCGGTTAGTCGCGAGGGCCGTGCGACACCTTTGACAGTCGGTGTGATGGTTGTGACACATCGGATTTCCGGTGACAAGGATGGAAGCAAAGAACCGCGGTATCGATCTCCCTGAATGTCAACTCTCGGCACGGAGGATGCCGTGAGTAAGGTTGAGCCGAAAGATCACTGCGCATGTTATGGCTTGTGAAGTGGTTGCGGGCAAGCGGAGCGCCTTGCCGTCAGGAGGCTTCAAGGTACCTACACTTTACGTTGCATAATGAAAATCCAATTATATGTAGCTCTATCTGGCGACACTCAGATAAACCAGCTGCAATGCCTCTCTTAACCCGAGCCGTTTGTTCCGACGAAGACAACAAGAACTGCCGCGTACGCTGCTACTGAGGCGAGCACCGTCTCCCCTTTTAGCTTCGTCCCCAACAGCGCCAGTGCTCCTGCAAACAACATCGTCGCCGCCGTCGTCGTCACCAACGTTGTTACCAAGTCCTTGTGCAGCACCATGATCAACATTGGCGCGATCAGCGCTGTCCCTCCCGCCAACCCCATTACCAGTCTGTCGAGATACAGGTTTGCCAATATCGCATCGTGCCGCCTACTCCTCGACTGACTGGGAAGCACATTCTGCAAGTCATGATATCGATCCCGGTCCACCTTGACACGGTGATACAGATCGTCCCAGCTAAGATCATCCTTCCCCTTGACCGGCAACAACCCAGCGTCGCGCATCAGACACAAATCCAGCAAATGATTCGATGATATCTGAAAGGGATCATCTTCACCCTCCTCACGAGCCTTGGCCAAACGCTCGGCGATAAAGTCGTAGTCCCGCACCGCGTTACAGTACTCTGCCAACAACTTCATCGCATCCTCTCTTAACACCCTTGACGCACGTCTACCGCCCTCCAGCTGCGCCACGACCTCCGCCAGCTGCCTCCGCAAATCACATAGCACCATCCGCTGGAGCGTGGCAAGATAGATGCTGTACCCCTTCACATCGCGGTTCCTGTCCAGGTCACGAACAAAGAGGTGGATGTTTCCTGCTGCAGCTAGCCGGTGGGGGAAGTCGAGCTGGACCAACTCCGAAGCTCTCGCAGGCCGTCTGGGTCCTCGTCGTATATGAGCATTCCGTGGAGAGGGTCGTCTAGAAGGCCTGGGAGGGGAGCCGGATGGCCTGGGCCTGCTGGTGGGCCTGCTGGTATGTTCTGACGGGCCATCGGGACGGTACTCGTGCAAGGATATATCATCGCCGTCCACGACTTCGCCTCCGTCAACATACTCTGTTGGGAAACGTTCAGCGGGCTCGTCGGTCCACATTTGTGTTGGGAAGTCCGGGATAGCGCAAAATAATGTCAAAGAGGCCGAGAAGGACTCGTGGTTGGGTGTTGAAGAACCGAGCTAATCAAGTCAACGAGGGTATGGACAGGTACCTTCAGAGGCGGAGAAAAGATTCTCGCGGTAGCTTGGTCGAAGAGTGTCTGTAGAGCATGGAGCGACAGTGCGGGGTTTCCAGGTACACAACATATGCAAATGCAGCCTCTCGAACGCTTGACTGGACGAGGGCTAAGGAGCTAATCTCTTTACAGACTTCATTATCATGAACATTTCATGATTACACAGCTGTGTACGAAGGGATGCGGGTGAGACCTTGCTTCTTGACCAGTACAAAGCCGAAATGGCCGCAGGCTGCAGGAGAGGCTACGGGAAGTCATTCGGCCCGTTAATATAACGGTTCAAGGGAATATTACCACAAATAGCTGTCAAAGGCTCAACAAGCACGTAGAGCTTCAAGAGAGAGAAACGGCGGACAGATCGATACCCCTTCGAGCCATATTTCATGTTGTCTTTTCTTGAGGGTCACCAAAGGTAACTCCATCCTACTGGCAGATATGCCATCACCAAGGAATCTCACTTCCGGTATGATGGAAAAACTTACCGTTATCCTCTGCCTTCAACCCATGTATAACGCCCAAAATCCCACTCACACTCTCCGCAGGCTCTAATACGGCCCCCTGCCCACCCATCCTCGTTTTGACCCAGCCAGGATCAAGAACGACAACCACAGCCTCCTTCAGACTCTCCCTCAGATCCTCGGCCATGTGAACGCTAAGCATATTCAACCCGACCTTCGAAATGCTGTACCCAGTACACTTGCGCCCCTTCGTCTCGACCGTGCGGACCATACTCGCCAGACCGGACGTCATATTCCCAACCTTTACATCATCCGCCAGCGCCCCGTTCTCCAGCAGAAACTCAACGACCTTGGCCGGGCCGAGGACGTTAATAGCCATCATGGCCGCGAAGTCATCAGGCCCAAGGCCCAGACTGTTTTGCGACGACGCGAGATTCACGGCTGCTCCGTTGATGACATAGTCAATCTTCAGACCGCCGAGGACTGAAAGCAGCCGCGCGGTTTCCTTGGCAAACCCGTGGATTGATGTGAGGCTGCCTGTATCGCATGCGAGAATGTGTGTTGTCTCCGAGGAAACCGCTTTGAGGTCGCCGAGATCGGCTTCCGGCCGTACCGTTGCGAATATTCTGTTGGAGGGCGACTGCGCTAGCTGGCGGACGATTTCGAGGCCGATGCCGCGGTTCGTACCGGTTACGCAGTAGACTGGCATCTTGTCAGATTTGATGTGTGACTTGGAATGAGCGAGCCTCTGTTTTAATGGTTGACGCAGAAGTTGATGTGTGAACAGTTCGAGATGGACGGTGTCGGGTTGATGAGGGGTAAAAACCCACATGATGAACCGACCACCGGGAAAAGATAACAGACCGGGATCCAGTTGCCTATCGGGCTTTGCCAATCAGTGACATCACCAGATTCTAGATGCAAAAAAGGTAACTTTGCAAATATCTAGGTATGTCTCAGGTGGTCCTCGTCTACATCACAATATGTACCTATGGACCGTCTCAACCTTCTCCACAAAAGGAAACATTCGGGTCCAACGGTCATAGATAAATAAGTCCTTGATATGAGATTCGTACGGCGCTGATGAATGGCTTCAAGATATGGACGAGTCTCATAGAGGTTTAGTCTGTTCCAAGTTGTTTTGCTCGTGGAAAGTCACACGGTTGCAGTTGTTTTCTTCAAGCAAAGGTTACGACGACACGACTGTGGGAGGACGGGACGGCTTCCAACCTAGAATCAAGATTACCACAGGAGAGAATATCCCAAATGACTTATACCTCTCCATAGTCCCTGATCTATCTTGCTTCCGAGATGTTGGTTCCATATTTCATGGATATCAGTCAGTTCTCTCTCATGAGAGACTGAAAAGTTCGAGATGTTTCCATCACGTCCCTGACGAGCCAGAGACCGCGCTAGGACGAATAAGGAAGGCGGGGTACCCACTTCATCGGTGAAGGTTAATATCCAGCCGAAAAGGTGGAAACTTTGTCATGGCAACACCGTGTCAATCGTGGATCTGGCAAGTTCAAATGTAGTGAGTCTCAAAGCAACAAACAGGAATGAAAATGCCGTTCCCGACCTCGGGAGAAAAGACATCTGACTTGCGAATAACGTAGCGGGGCAAGGCGGTAAGCACCGGCAGAAACCACAGCAGGAAGGTGGGGCGGGTTTGACATTTGAGCCATGTCACCAGTGATGACAATTCCTTCCTTTGTGCCTCGCTGAGCCTGTTATGATAGTCATAGGTAATGTAATTGTTATTTCTACGCGTTATTTAGTTTCAACTGCTGCGGGAAGAATATCATATCACGTTGCGCTTATTGTGAAGGTGAAATGGTTTTGACAGCTACATAATGTAACATCACTGGTCGCGTAACTTTCAGATCTTGAAGGTCTGCCACCCCACTTCATGGGTGAGAGGAATTCTTGTTTTTGTTCCTCAATGTCAGATCACATCTTCACGCTGTTGTCCCAACTGAACGTTTCTTGAGGCGCTACCAAGTCCGCCAAGAAAGAGCCGCTTTGTGCGGGTCATTGCTTGACTCGCTCCAGTTGCTATTTCTGTTTGAGTCACCTGACCTGTGATCTGCCAGCTGTCAAAGTCAAACACGACGCCCTTGTTGATAACATTCAGGCAACAGTGCGTCTGTCAGATGCTTAAATGCCACATCAGCGCTCACGATTGCAGATAGCGCCTTCCTGAATCAACGGTTGACGGGCTGCGAGATAGCTAAGGATGTCCCGTTTTTTCCGCAGCCCCAGTGATGACTCGCAATCCACCACCTCGCCTTCCGAGTCGGAATCTCCCGACCTCGCACGAAGCCAGATAGCGCATCGGCACCAGCCACTTTCACGACACCGCGATCCCTCTGCCGAAGATGATTCCGAATCCCACGATGCCGACCGAAGCACAACTCGATCATCCCGAGCAGCAATATCGGATCAGAGCATCTCGGCCGACAGCTCCATCGCACAGCTCGGACCAAGCCGACACGTCGGATTCCAGGCCAATATGGACACCAGTCAACACCAAGGCATGCTGCTAGCAACACTTCTGGAGGCACACTACCGCAATCGCGCTGCCGAATTCCTGAATAAAGCCAATCCGGGCCACAACTACACCCAACACTCACCCGAGGTGCAGCCGCTTGCCCAGCAGCTTTTCAACCAAGCCAGCACCATGCTGCAATCAGCAGGCATTGTCAAAGCTCAGGCGGTGTCTGAGGAGCTGCGCGACACTCGGGCGCAATATCTCGCTGGTCTCGATCAGCTTGGAGCTGGCGCGTCACCAGCTGACCTACTAGCGGCCATGAGACAGCTCAACGTGCAGCCAAATCCCTCTGCCGACGGGCAGTTGACAACATACGCCCCGCCGCGTCCCAAGAGTCACTACCAAAATTCGTTCAGAGAGCTGTGTCTCTTGGGCCGAGGGGGGTTTGGGCGTGTCTTCAAATGTCAAAACTTGCTTGACCAAAAGACATACGCCGTAAAGAAGATACCACTTTCGCCGCATTTGAGCAAAAGCTTCACCGAGGGGAGACATGAGGAGTTGCAACATGTCTTGGTCGAAGTCCAAACACTTGCGTCACTGGATCATGCCAACATTGTCCGGTATCACGCCACATGGGTCGAAGAGCCACAGGCGACAACTCAGGCAGGTGAAATGTCGTCCGCAATGACACGCCGCCTTCCTCGAGAGAGACCGGCACCTCGACGACAGCAGCTGCTACTGGAGACCGCTGCTAACAGCAGTGCCGACTTTACCTTTTCAGCGGAACATGCTCCGTCGGCGAGTTGTGGTTTTGTATTTGCGGAGGACTCGAATTCCGCCCCGACCAAAGATCCAGACAAGGCGCAGGAGGATAGTGAGTCCGTCGAATCTGAGCAGTCAGTATCAGAAGAGCCCAGTGCCAGCGGCAGCGACATCTTCACCAATGGCACGCGGTCCAATCTACCGCTTGTCGGATTGCAGCATGAACACCACCGGACACACCATGAGTTGTCGCACACACACGAGCTGTACATCCAGATGTCGCTGTATCCGATGACGCTTTTCCACTATCTCTCGTCTTCGCCGGATGCGCAACACCCCCGGCATTGTTATCACCTCCTACCATCCTTGCAGATTCTTCTCGCCATCCTCTCAGGACTGCGCTACCTGTGGTCGCGACGACTCATCCATCGGGACATCAAACCGCGGAATATCTTCCTCTCGGCCCCAGAGTCGGAGCCACTGAGCGGATACTGCGATGCTAGCTGTCAACACGCCTGCCAGGGACAACAGCCCCGATGGCTCAACCCTCGCATTGGTGACTTTGGACTCGTGACGCAGCTCGCCCACGGTAAACTTCCGGAGGAAAGGAGGGCTGGCAAGCAGGTGGGAACGCCGTTCTATCGGCCTCCTGCTTGCGCGTGGGATGGGTCCTTGAACCAGAGCATCCAGCCAGAGCAACTGTCTGATAATGAAAAGGTGGATGTTTTTGCGTTGGGGGTGGTCTTTGTAGAGCTGATGTGCCCATTCTCGACGGCTATGGAGCGGGCAGATGTGCTTGGTGGTCTGCAAAAGGGCGTTCTTCCTGAGTGCCTCCGTGCGCGACTTGAGAAGGAGGGATTTGAGGATGCATTGGTGAGTCAAGTCTTGGAATTGTGCGGAGGGATGATTGACCCTGATCCGGTGTCACGGTGGGACGGCGGGCGGATTACAGAGACGGCGGAGAGGATCAAAGCGAAGATTGGGGTCACCGGTGAGGGTGGAGATGTTTGATGAAATTAAGTGGTGAGTTATTTGTAAAAATACAAAAAATTGACATGCAGCTGTCAAAACCCAAACTCAACTACCTACCTACCTTCGATGATACGGCCCAATCAGCTGGGCCTAATCCAGAGCACCATCGTCTTTTCAGATAATTGTTAGGTGCTGCGAAACGGCGAGGGTGCCCTCCATCATAATCACAAGTTTTTAGGACGACACAAACTGTTTCAAAGGGAAACAAAAAATCCGCCGACAGGAGACCGCACGGCTGATACTCCACAGTCCACACGCCACTGGAGAACGAACGGCATATGTATGGCTGGTGCTTTGTGCGGGTTGGCCATCTTCCGCCGTGTGCCTGCGGCACAGCGTCTCTGTGCCTGAGGAGGGAATTAGCCGTTGGATATTCTTCTGAAAATGACATATCATGTACACCTTTTTCCTGGGTGGACGGTGTTCTCGACCCAGCATCACAGCAATGGTAAGCGGCCAATTTGGATGTATAAACAGCTTCACATGACTCAGAGTACAGAGGCACACTATGGAAAGCTCCGAATGGGTGTCCAGTCCTCGTCATTCGCAAAATGAAGCCGTCTTGAGCGACTCAAATACAGCACACAGAGCCGAGGACTGGAGATGGGATATGAACTTCCCTGACACAGAGGCACTTCGTGTCACCACACATGGAATTGTGCACATCTTCTGGTCTAACCAGTCGCAGCATTGCAAGAGTGGGACCGAGATGCCCACGACAGTTCCGCGAAGAGTGGTTACACAGATCGTTGAGCGTAAGCCACAGGAGTAGTTCGACGGCACGATCGGCAGTTTCAGGAGTCTGCCTCGTCACTTATCACTTGAGTGCATGTTCAGTTGTGCATGTTCCCGGCATTTTTCTTCTGCTGCCGTCCCTCCTCGCATCTTTTGAACCTCTGTGGACCCAATGTCCTGCCTTCCATTCCGGCGAGCCTCAGTCCGCAACATGCACCAACAAAATGAGATATACATCAAGGAAGTAGGTAGGCGATCACCTCTTTCGTGGTATTTGGCAGAACTAACAATCAGATTCAGGACTTTTTTTTCTCAACAGTCAGCATAGCGATGCAAAATGAAGCCGTTTAAACCGCGTCGGACGAACTCAGGATATACAGACCTCGAAGTATCGACACAACGAACACCAAGAACCGGATCAGGGATGTGGACAAACAACAGATTCTATCAACACGCCGGAGACCGTAACCAGGGACAGGATACAAACGTAAAGTGGACCCCGGGGGAGCTCAACGACGGTGCCAAGGAAACTTGTAAGAATGGAGCAACGACCTACGACGCGAAAATTCCGACCGGGACCCACACGGATGCTTTTGCTGAGCCCCGGGGACGGCAACCAAGTTTTGATCCTACCTTTCGTGGGATACTCGCAGCATGGTCACCGGAGATCATAAGTTGTGCAGTGGGTGTTCTGATATTCATTGGTATGCCGTCCCCGTCCTCAGCCTTTGAGAATCCCACTAAGCATTGCAGCAATAACCATAATCCTGAGAGTCTTCGACGGCAAGGAACAGCCCAACTTGGCCATCGGGCTCACCATAAACTCCTGCCTCCAATATCTCACATCGTTCGCGAAGCTCGCGTTTCTGGTGCCTGTCATAGAGGGTCTGGGTCAACTGAAATGGTTGTGGTTCAGCTCGCGCCCGAGGGCATTACTAGACTTTCAGTTGTACGATGAAGCGACGAGAGGTGGGCTAGGGATCTTCAAGCTGTCGTTTCGGTTAAGAGGCTTTCTAGCCGAGTAGGTCATTCTGTATCTAAATAACGGACTGGGCTTACTATTGCAGGCCATCCCTTTGTCTTGCTACTGTCCTGTTAGTATCCGGGCTGTTTACATCAGCCATTACCCAGCAGGTGGTTACGTTTGATACGGCCTTGGTTGCGACCTCGGATAGTGTTGCTCTTGCTCCCCGTGCTTCGACGTTTTCTCGTTGGACAGGCAGCGAATTTCTCCTCGGTATTGCTCCATACCTATACGCTACATGAACTCTGGGTCAAACTGACAAAAAATACAGAGCCAAACGACCAGCTAGACATGGAGCAAACCATGCTCACGTCCGCGTATCTCGATCCCAACACAACCATCCCTTATCTCCCTCCAAACTGCTCAACCGCCGACTGCACCTGGAAACCGTACGGCACACTCGGCATATGCGCATCGACCATTGACATAACCAACTCCACGTCCACATCCGTCCAGCGTTTGCTCGCATCCCTCGCGAACACCACCATCGCTAACCTCCCAAACCTCAACCTAGACCTCACCCGCGCCTTCCTCGCTGGCGGATCCATCCTAGCCGCCCCGAGTGGCGCATTCCCGCCCTCAGTCACATCCACAGCCCTCGTCGACGTTCTTTTCATCTACACCCCAACGGCCGTCGACCCGTCCTCCGTCAGCCTACAATCCCTCCGCTTCGTCGAGCTCATCCTGCACGGCTGCACCAAAACATACCAGCACACCATCAAAACCGGCGTGTTATCCACACCCGAACCAGCCACATCAGCACAAATCTCGTCCAAGGACAACGTTACCCTGAACGCGGCATGGAACACCCAAGACTTCAACCTCCTCCCGCAGGTGGAATGTAAGCCCGGCGTCGGCGGGCGGAGTGTATCCCTCGCACCGTCAGAGGGGACATCGCCCACTGAAGAGTTTACTGTGGATCTGTGCACGGCGTATATGGCGAGCAGTCTGATGAATCAGTACCTAGCTTCATTTATTGCGTTGCGCGAGGAGGATAAAGTCGTGAGCTCGGTGGTGGGTATGACTTCCTCTGCGTTGGGAACGGCGTTGTACGGCGGGTTTTTGGGAAAGGTTCCGGGGGTGGAGGAGCAAATTGGGAATTTGAGGGGAATTGGACGGAATTTGGCGGATGGATTGACGAATATGTGAGTTTTTACTTTTTACTTCATGGATTTTGGGTGTTCTTTTTACCTATCTTCTCAACCTGCTGGTCACCAGAGCAAGAACTGATGATAGCTACCTATTCAGGCTCCGCCAGAAAGGATCAACATATACGAATTCCACGGGCCCTGCTTATGGAACAGCATATCGAGCCACTACCGTCGTCAAGGTCCAATGGGCATGGTTGGCGCTGCTCGCATCCCAACTTGCCCTCGCCATCCTGTTCTTGGTCAGCACCATGATTGCGACAAAGAACAGGTCCGTACAGGTCCTCAAGAACTCGTCTGTCGCGGCGCTATGTATACTGGACGAAAAGGTCAAGAACCAGCTGGGAGACGTTAGTGATTTGCCCGGGTTATCGCAACGGGCTGGAACGGTGAATGTCCGACTGAGAGGAGTTGAAAAGTTGGAGCTGTTACAAGAGGAAGCAAACCTGCTGTAAATACAAGATAACCCACAACTACCTATTTAATTGCACAACAGTCAGTTTACTCCTTCTTCCCAGCCAATGCCTGCACAACAGCCAGCAACGCAGCCCGATCCGCCCCCCTAACCCGCTCCACCAACCCCCCATCCCCCAGCACCACCGACCCGCGCGGCGCAAGCCCCTCCACCTTCACGCCCCCGGGCTTGCCCTTCTCGAAAAACACAAACGTAGGCATGGCAGACACGCCATACCGTCCGGCAACGTCGGTGACGTGGTCCACATTGACCTTGGCAAAGGCGAGCTGGCCGTCCTGCGCGTGCGTGTCGGCCAGCTCGGAAAAGACGGGCGCGATGGCGCGGCAGGGCGGACACCAGTCTGCGTAGAAGTCGACTACCACGTGGGTCGTGGAGGACAGGAGAGCATCGAGCTCGGCGGGTTTGGTGATTTTGAAGACTTTGCCGGAGGTTTCGGGGATGGGGGTGCGGTCTGCAAAGACGCCCTGTGATGGCACGAGTTAGCAACTGCTCTTTTGTGGAGATGGTGGGTGGTAACGTACTCGGAGGACGATGAATATGAGAAATGCTATCAGAACGTAGGTTAACGTGTCCATGTTGAATAGTTGTCGGTCGCGACGAGAGTTTAGGGGTGATTCCGGTCAGGTGAGGTTGTTGGCGATGTGGAATGATGTGTCATGATGTGGGTTTGGGGAGATCTGCCTGATACGTGGCACGTGCGCGTGCAGCTGCTGGCAGCTGTCGTCCTCCTTTCGGTCGAGCCACTGAATTGTGACCAATTCCCAACCACAGCGCCAGCAATAAACTTTAAGTGCCAGTTTCAGACATCGAAAAAAGAAAAGAGATATCTTCCTCATCTAAGGATATCAAGACGAGAGATTCAGTTGCATGCCACATTGCCCACTATCAGAATCGAACTGATGACCTCATCATGGCCCAGCAGCCATGACATCCTCCTCAAGCAAGAGGATAATCAAGATCTACTAGTGATGCGCTCTACCACTGAGCCAAGCGGGCTGATGTGTGATGCGAGTCTAAACTTAGGCACATATCCCTGTGATTCCGCTCAGGCGTAACACTAGGTACACGTGAGGAACGTCCACCGAATGGACCCGGAAGGCAGAACCATGTCCATCATTCCTTACCCTATTCTGTCTACCTACCAACTTGTTTCGAGCGCGTACAAGAACACTCTCGGCGATTCAGAGGTCACCAATTAAGGCGTGCCGAACTAATGAATATTCCCGGGGTGGAATAGTGGTTCACATCCTATTGCCCTGTATTTTCTTTGATAGACAGCTCCCGAAGTAGCCCAATTCCAGAGTTACCGAGTACATTGAGCCCAGGTAAACTCAATCCCACCAAGACTCGTCACCGACAACGACGCCGTATCAGACCCGCTCCGCGGCTGCAACCGCACCTCAGCCTTGATATTGATCATCCCCTCCGACCCACAAGGCGACCACACGCTACCAGTAAGATCATTCTCGTCCGTCTTGGAATAATCTCCCTCATAAGGACCCTTGATCGCCATGCTCGACGTCATCTACACGTATACCCATTAGCACCATACCCCCACAAGATAGGTAACATCCACTTCTAGAACAAACCTGATTGGTATCCCCGGAGAAATAATAAGTAGACTTCGCCTCTCCCACAGCCCCAGCCGGGAGGCTAGCATACCCCCGGTAAGTCGTCTTCGCCACGGTGAACTGCCAGCCCTTGGGGTACGTCAACTTGACGTTGAGCTGGCAGTCCTTGCGCGCGTCGTCGGCCGAGTGGCCCTTGCCCGTCGCGGCGGTGAAGTTGGTGTAGTTGAGCACGATCTTGCCGGGGTCGGACCCGAAACCGCCGGAGAGGGAGCCGGCCGGGCAGCCGGAGCCGGCGAAGACAACGCCTGAGATGCGGACGGAGTCATTGGGAGGGGACGCGGGGCGTGCTGCGCGGGGGTGTAATGGGGTGGAGAGGGCGGCTGTGGTACCCGTGAGGAATGGGAGGATCTGTGAGAAATGCATTTTGCTTGGTTGTAGGTGTTGGGCTGGGTTTTGGATGAGGTGGATTTCTTGGTCTGGAACCCGGTGCGGTAAGCTGCTACTGGGAAACTAGCAGGTTTTAAAGTTTTTGTTCATGTCCCAAGCCCCAGCGTCTAGACCTGAGTTGATCTACATCTCCTGAGCAGTAGGGTAGTATCGGAGCAGAAAAAGAGCGATGTTCCGACGACATCCCTAAACGTCCTGGAAATAAAAACCGTTGTAACATGACGTTTGTGGCGAACCACTAACCGGGACCCGTGAATGTGACTGATATTAAGGTTAATAAGAAACGGATACAGCATATCGGCGATCATATGGTCAGTGCAGCCCTACTTATTTTTAGTTTTCTTCTCCTGGTAAACTTTTCAGGGTCTGGACCGTTTTTTTTCGATGTATACAAGGTGGGTTGCAACTATGTAACAACCGAAGGGCAGCCGAGATTCTACGGCACCCTGGGGTGCTGTTCTCGGGCCTTTGGACCGGGTAAAGTGAGTTCAGGTTGTTTATCCACAACATGCAAGCGGTGCAGCTACTTCCGGCCAGTCTTGGCTTGCTCCGATCTAGATGCCAAATCTATCAAACTACAAGTGTTAACATCTAGTGGCATACAGACGGGAAGTCTGTACATAGAGGCCATGACAGGTTTCCAACTAATCGGCGAAACTTCTCGGTAAAAGATGCATGTGAAAAATTGCTCTCTGCCATGGTAAAAGCAACAGCGGCGAGTTATGCCGTATGCAGAAAAAGATATCCTCCCTCCCACAAACCCAGTACCCCTGGTTATATACACATCCTCTTAAATTATTCACACCAAGAGAATAAACTGAGAGCTCGAGCGGCACTTAAGGCCGACTGCACACACTTCGCAGGCAACCAGCAGTGGACATTTTAGACCAACACAATCTCCTGAAGGCCAACCTGGCTTGCCCATATCTCCCCATCCATGAAACCATGTAAATACCCTTCCCCAACAAGCCGATACTTTTCCGTACCGGCGCCCTGCCCGGCCGCCCGACGCAATACATACGGCACCTTTCCCCCCGCAAAAATGGAAACCAAGTCACCCTCCCGGGCATCCTTCGGCGCGAGCGCCAAAAATCCCTTCCGAGTAACGGCAACACGCCGCTGGCCCATGGTGCACCCGACCAGTAACCCTATATGGCTCGTATTCGCGGCATCGGTAACTTTCCTGTCGCCGAGGGCTGCTTGACGCAGGTTATGGCACTGTTCTTTCGACAGCTTGAGGTGGCCGTCACCGACTATAAACGCCAGAGCCAGAATAACTCTCCGCAGCACTTTGTCGGCTGTTTTTTCGTCGAAATCCTGAAAGTTATAAACTCGCATAAGGAGTTCCTCGAGCGCCTTGGAAGACGGCTTGGGTTCTTCATTGGCATGGGGGCTGGTTGTTTTGCTATCTTTTGAAAGTTCAGCGCGGAGCTCTCTGCACGCCCAGTACGGCAGGTTCACTGCCGAAGCCAACTCTTCGAATATGCGCTTGCGGTCTCCGATCAGTTCGACCGGAACGAGGTCGCGGGCGCTTATACCGAACTCTGTGAGACCGAGTATCTGATCCAGGCAGTCCAACGTGTCTTCTGCTGTAGCATCAGGGTGTATCATGTTCTCCTGCATTGACTTCATCATTTCGGCAAGGTTTGGGCTGTAGCGACCGATCACCGCCTCATAATTCCCTCCCTCGAGCAGCGCGGTTCCGCACCGCTCCTGCGTATCCATGAAACCCCGGAGGCGATCACCGTAGTCGTCCTCAGCCGGGTATGAGGTCGTTGATTTGTTCCCGAGGTAGGTGCGCCAAAATGCATCCCATCTCGTCTGGCCGTTGAAATATGTGGGCGGCAGGCGTGACTCGACGAGTTCCTGGGCTTCCCGGAAGCGGCCAACATCTTGGAGGACCATCGTCACAGACGCCTTTTCGTCTTCAGAGTGCACTTCTCCAAAGCCCCGCCATAAAGATCTATCCGGCGGGGGAAGCTGAGTGAGGGCCACAATCTCGTCGACGACAAAGCCACGGATGGTGACTTCATTGCTTCCCTCAGGGGCGAAAACAATGGGCCAGCATATGCCGCTAGCTCGGTATGGCGCGTATGTATGGAGAGCCGTCGCCAGCTGAGGCTCGAGTCCAGACACTGCCTGAAAATCTGGGACCCAGCTCGGCCAGTCCGGTACCGATGCTCTGGTGTGTGACATGCCCGCCATCGAGAGGATCATGAACCTTGACCGATGAAGTGAATACAACACGGCCTCCCGGAAGATATCGAGAGCCGGCTTGCCGTAGTCGGGCGTGAGAGCCCCGTCCTCAACAGCACTGCTGATTCCCTGGAATGCGAAGATATGGTCCTTGTCAAGAGTCGACTGAGAAACGGCAAAATTGATCAAGACGGGGGCCAGAGCCCATCTCACGCCGGTCTGGTAGTCGGCGCGCATGCTCTCGATCGAGTGGATCCGATGCACAGCGAGGAACGGCGGCGTAGCCATGCCCTCCGCCAAGTCCAGCTTCTGCAACAAGCCGGACGAAGAATCCGTATAAAGCTCCTTGACAATAGGCGCAAAGAGGTCCCAGTCGAACCATAAGCCGCCGTACCTGATGTGCACTTTCCGGGAGGCAACGATCTCCTGAACGATCCAGACGCGCGACCAGTACGGATTTTCTAGCATGCGCTTGAGGGCGGCCCACTTCGGGTTCGCGTCGTTGATCCGTTTCAGACCCATCGTGGCCAGCTCGAGGTTGTCCTTGGACAGGTTGATCTGAACCAGCATCTCGTTGAGGAAATTGAACGCAAGCACGACGTCGGGCGCCTCGCCGAGCCAGACGATGGTGCGGTCCGCCTTGTTGTAGATATCCCGCATCAGGCCCACCTGCTGGTTCTTGTCGTTCTGGTCCTCCTGGTCGATGCAGATGGCGTCGATCCACATCAGTCGGGTGCGCCAGAGTGATGCGCGGTTCCAGATAATCTCGTGGGCGCTCGCGGGGATCGGGAGGATTTTGCCTCCAAAATCGAGCACCTTTGTTTTCTCGGACGAGGCCCCCCATCTGTATGAGATGGCGTCGAACGGGGCGGCGTCCTTTGCATCGAGGTGGTGTTCGACAAGGGAGCATCGCAGTCTGAACAAACGAGGCTCGATCTTGAGCAGACGAACGGTGTTTGGGGCCGTGATGGGCTGGTATTCGTACCGCGGCTTGTGCTCCTCGGGATAGGGACCCATGATGCTGACCTTGCAGGCGGTGGGCAGCATCTTACGAAGAAATGCTAGCCCAACGAAGCGCCAATCGTACCGAAAATATATCGCCGAGGAAGCGAGCACCCAGGAGGTCGGATCGAGCTTCCAGCATCCTACGAGAACCATCGGGATGGTCTCGGCCCAGACCCACTTCAGCGCGAACACGGCTGCACCGAGAAGATAGCGGCGGCCCGTCTGGGTCGGCAGGATTCCGATCGCGACGGGCGCTAGGTATGCGGCGATGGCCCATGCCTGGTCGTGCAACGCCGTGACCATGGACCAGCCCATCTTTCTGACGGTCGGTCCATCGCGGATGATCTCGGTCCAAACTGCCCGGAGACCGGCCCAGATGTAGGGCTGTGTCCGGATACAAGCCCCATGAAAACACACATAGGAAATTGCGCGAACCGGTCCCGAAAGGGGTTTCCAATGATCAACTAGATGGAAAATTGCGTAGGAGCCAATGACCTGAGTCCCGGAAATCGCCCCGGCTTTCCACCACGAGAGCGCGGGGAACGCGCTGTTTTCAGCCGACGCGGCCATCGCGGCGCCGCGCGACTGCCAACCACGCCCACACCGAGAATGAGTGGCCAAAGTACTCTCAGGTGTTCCCGCGCTTGAAGTGACTGAACATGATGGGAAGTAATCTGTGACCGAAATCGGAGGTCGGATTGAGCTGAAGTTTGGAAAGAGCCCAGCTTTTCTCGGGCTCGATCAAGCTGTCCGACTCCGACACCAGCCAAATTGGGACAAGCGTGCCGAGCCTGCTCAGCCGCAACCCCTATTTCCCTGCCCCTTTGGACTACAAGTCATCGGGAATAACAGAGCCATAATGATGTGGTCGGGTTTCCGGGCTGGTAACATCGTTATTTGGAGATGGTCAAGGTAGTCCTGGTGAGGACTTTTGTAAAATTGAAGGCGCTGGAAAAAGATTTCAACTTCTGTGCGTGTGAGCGGGTGGATGTGGTCGTTCCTTCCCGTTTTTGCAGCAATCTCGCCCTGTAGAGCATCCAAAAGTTGAGCATGGTTTACGTCATAAGCACCGGATCTTCCACTTAAAACAGTCGAAACAACGTTGGACCTCTTGGGGAAGTCGGCGAAACACAGTCCAGGTAGTGAGCCCATGACCCCACGGGAAGTTAAGCATAGTGTCTATTTTGAGCACCAGACGGCCGACATTAATTTTTCTCTAATTTTACAGTACCTACGCAAAAAATGTGTAAAAACGCGCCCGCAACAACTTCATCCCCTCAACAAAGCGATACCGGTGTAACAGCCGTCGTCCGAGAAGACAGCACTCTTAGCACCGGTGCGAAGATCCACGCTGTAGATGGTGCCGCCGAGATCGGTGACGAAGGCTCGATGGTGTTTCACGTCGAGTTTTAGCCCGATAGGCTCGTGAAAGTGGCGTGCAACGATGTCAACCTTGGCGCCAACTCCAACACCAGAGGACTTGTCCAGTTCGTCGAGCCGTACGCGGTTGAGTGAGCTGCCACGCGGGTGCTCGCCACGGTCAGTCCAATACAACCATCTGCTCTCTCCCGTGAGGTCGAGCTCAAGATCAATAGGCTCGGGCAGATTGTCGAACAGTAGCTCGATGTCGGAGCGGTCAGCAGCCGTCTCGTTGTCTGGCAGGTCGAGACCGGCGCGGAAGATACGGCCCCTCCCGGCTTTGCTGGGACCCTTTTGGGTCCAGTAGAGCTTGCCTGCTTGGGGGTCGACAGCGACGCCCACACACCACTGGGTCTGGTCTTTGGTCGGGGTCTCAGCAGCGGGCACCCGCCGGACCAGCACCTCGTGACGCCCACCGTCAGCATCACATCGGTGTACAGAGGCACCCTCACGGTCACAGAAATAGAGCCTTGGTCCGTTCGAGCTGTCTTCGATGAAGACAGCCTGCTTAGGTGTAACGACTGGCCCACCAGCAGGAATGAGCGTCCGAACGTCGCTTCCATCAAGGGCTGCCGACATGACGGAGCCGTCCCGCGCGCTGACATTGGCGCCCATGTTGGTCCAAAACATGCGACCCAGTGATGGAGATACGTCGATGCCATCCGGCGCCGACAGGCCGGTCACTATGGGTTTCCGATGTCCAGTGGCTGGGTCAACTCGGACAATCTTGCCGTTGGTAGGTACGTCCGCGAGCGAAGCGGCGTTGTTACCCAGGCCAACATCGAGAACGTACAGCTGCGTCCGCGGCGTTGTTGAGTCAGTTGCCGGTGGTGGGTATAGACCACCTCGGTCGGGCGTCTTGTCGCCAAGCCGGCCGGGCCGTACATAATGCTCGCGCAGCCAATCGACCGTGTTGGTGGTGTCGAGGCCGCGCTCGCGCACGTAGTTGTCCTCTATGAACGCAACGGTGTCGAGACCGATACGATCCATCAGCTGGCACGGAGCGACCTCGGCCGCGAACATGTGGCGCCAAAGCGCGTCGATTTGGGCCGCGTCTGACACGTCTTCCGCCAGGATGTTTAGGATCTCGCGCTTAACGGCGGCCCACAGTCGGTTGAAGATAAAGCCTGTGGACTCCTTGCGGGCCGTTGCCACTAGGAACCCGCAGCCCGACAGGATCTGGGTCAAAAAAGGGAAGACGGCGGGGTCTGTCTCGCCGCAGGTCATCAGTTCGACAGTCCGGATGGATGGCGGCATGGTGAAGTGGATGTTGCACGCGAGCTTGCGACGCTCCGGGTCTGCAACGTCTTCGAGCATCTGGGCAGACCGATAGGAGGAGCTGTTAGATCCCAAGATACAGTCCGGTGGTGCCTTTGTCGCCAGCTCCCCAAAAGTTTCGATTTTGAGCTCTATCTTCTCGGGCACCGCCTCGATGACGAGCCAAGCGTCACGAACCGCCGCTTCCATGTCTGGGAACGCTTGATAGGTTCCTGGTGGTAGACCCGTCGTTGGCTTCATTGCTGTTGCGAACTGTTCGTGGTTGTCTCTGATGAAGTCTATTGCCGCCGTTCGCGCCTCCGGGAAAGGGTCTCGGATCGTGACGTTGTAGCCGCCCGCGACGAGGGAACATGCGATGCGTCGCCCCAGGACGCCAGCTCCCAACACGCATACCGGGCGTGATCTAATGGTTGGTGGTGTCCAAGTCATTTTGTTTTTCGTCTTGTGATCTGGTAAAGATGATGGATATTTCATGAGAAAGATGTCTTCTCGGCATTCTTGATTCCTGAGTTCATTTCATATATATATACACACTCCTGTCAGCAAGACCCTCACCCACACAAATCCGCATCAAAGCCGCAGTGAACTAGAATGGAGTCCATCCTACCCAGCAGTGGGGACTTCGGCAGCTCGGCCGACACGGCGGGAGCGGCAGTCGGACTCACGTGAGGTCTGTGGGACTGTGGGGCCGGACCTTCCGGCCCACGGAAACGGGCCCACCCCGGTGGCGCCGGATACCGGCACTTCGGACTTCGGTATCCTCGGGAACTCTCTGTTAGAAACCGGTTGTGACACCTTGTGCCAGTCCGGACCCATGAGAGCCACTGGCTGCCAAGAAAACAATGCGGCATGCCATGGGAGCCGCCCCCTATTTTGACTGGGATCCACGACTGCATTCGTCAACTCCCTCCACCAACCACGAATGACGGGATGAAGGCCAACACATAAGAGATTCGGAAAGAGAGAGGTGTTTCTACAATATAGCGTGCTGATGAATGCGGCACATGTATCGTCGGCAAACCGAGAAGCAGCGGCCAAGTGATATGCCATCAGGAGTCAAGCACCAGTCACCAGAACTAGGATTCATCCAACTGCACCCAGGGACACGATACGCAACACAGTCTTGGTACATGAAGGTTTATTTTGCAGTCTATATGGCTTATCTGGGCTATGATATAGGAATGCTAAAACAAAAACACCTGGTCAGTTGCTCGGGACATGGCGCCAGGGGCCTCGAAACCCAGACCGACAAGTGTCTTGGTCATCGCTGCAATCATGGGCGGCGGTCCACAGAGAAGTGCCTTTGTATCGGCGTCCGGGCCTGGCAGATGCTCGCGAATGGCCTCGGCGGTAACGAAGCCTACGCCGCCGGTCCACGTGTCAGGTCGGAGCGGGCGAGTGACCACGTAATACACCCGAAACTTGTGAGGACACTGCAACGCAAAGCCATCAAGTTCTTGACGGAGCAGGATATCGTCCTCGGTGTTGTTGGCGTAGATCAAGCTGATCGAGGTATCGTCCGTCTCGTCCTCGCACACGGCCCGGATGAGTTGGAACATGGGCGTGATTCCGGTGCCGCCCGCGATCATGCCGATTCTCCGTGCGTAAGTGGGCGAGTAGCGCATAGCACCTTTGGGTCCTCGCATGTCGATAGTGCCGCCCACGGGAAGGGCGGCCAAATGCTGCGTCATGCGGCCGCCCTGGTACACCTTGATGAGCAGCTCGATCCTACCCCGGTCGTTGTCGTTGCTGACGGGGGTGTAGGATCGCGACACAGTCTCTCCGCTTGCCAGCGTTGCCCGCAGGGCCACGTGCTGGCCGATCGGTAGGCCCAACACGGCATCGGGCCGTGGCAACGTAAAAACGAGCCGATACACGTTGGGCGACACCAAGGTCTTGCGCACCAGCTTGAATGGCCGCCAGTCTTTGGGGCTGAGGACGCCGGTGCTGGGGTTTGCTGAGACAGTTGTGTTCTTCGCGCGGGTCACCAAAGTCATTCGCGTCGTCGCCGGCTTGCGGGTATCAGGGCCGATCGCCGCCGAAGCGCGCGCCTCCCGACGTGCCGCGTAGTGCGTGAAGTCTTCCTGGACATCCAGCTTCGACCAGGCCCAGACCGCCACCGCCACCGACAGGGCCACCTCGGCCACGCTGGCGATCCCGAAGCCTGTCCAGAAGGAGGAGGGCGACGAGGATAAGGGAAGGACTCGCGAGAACCGTGGGAGTACCGACATGATGTGTTGACGAAGTTGACTGGAATTGGCATTGTTTGTGTAGAGCATCACGCCAGTAGCAAGGCCAAGTCCGAGTGCACCGCGCAAGAGGAGTTTCTGACGGCGGCTGGGCCCTAACCCCTTTTTCGACGGAACCACGATGGCGGCCTGCTGGGCCACCTTGGCGAATACAGGACGGAACACCTCTACCGCGTCGACATGGTGCTCCTCGGCCAGGTGCCCGATCAACAACTTATCCAGCTCGTCGTTGGCCTCCGCGGAGTGCCCGACCTCTTCAAAGGCCTCGGTAGCGTCTGTGCCGGCTACTTCTTTGAGGATTATGTCGCCGCCTGGGTGATCCTGCAGGTACGCAGTCACATCGTAGACTTTGTTGTGCAAAATGAGCCAGACGTCGTTGGGTTTGTTGTGTTTTTGGACGTCCAGGGGGGTAAATGTGATTGACGTCATCGAGTTTATGGTATCCATCGCAGCCAACAAAGTCAATGGGTTTAGAGAGGTGAAAGAAAGCGAGTAATCTCAATAAAATAAAAAGACTGTAAACGAGTGGTAAGATTAGTTCCTTGAAATATCGACTTGCGAGAATTCTCCGATCAAAGCTTCCCTTGATTGTCTCGGCACCGGGCCAAAGTCCGAGTTTTTAACCTCTAGCTTTCGTATACGCTTTCCGGTTCCCACGCCTCTGCATGACCCCAGGACATTTTCGAAGGCTTGAAGTCCGTTGGTTCCGGTCTTCGGACAATATTCGGTAACGATTCTGTCGACTTGACAACGGTGATCACGCCCATGGCCATCTGCAGCCCCGAAGTCGGGTCCAGTTAGAACTGCGAGGAAGCCGCGTAGATGCACCTGTGGATGGGGGCAGGTGGAGGAGTGGATATGCATTCGTGCCGATCTTGCCGTTCCTGTGAGCAATGACTTGCAGCAACTACCGCGAGGACGGCACGCGCGAGTGGGATCACAATTGCTATCTGCTTTCTGACGATCGGCTCCAAGAAAAAACGGAGATAAGAGAGGCGCGATGTCACTTGATGCGGCCCCGGCGACCCGCAGTTATGGTTTCATGCCGACAAGGCTGCTCCACTACGGAGAAAACACCAAGATGCCTCGGAATGGCTTTCGTCTTCATCCACGGCCTACCGAGAGATCCGAACTTTGCATCGACGGCACGCAAAACCAGAGTTTGACGTATATCAGACTGACACCATGGCCGTCTCATCACGGAAAGAAAAGCACAATCACATTCCCATCTCCCATTCACCCTCATAATGGCATCACAAAGTTTTTATCTCGTTGGCGATGACGTATCGACGGCACAGGCGGTAGCAGTGGACCCGAAGTGGAGGCTCGAGGACCTCAAAAAGGCCGTAGGGCTGGCGCTTCACGTGGCAGTCCCAGCGGGCCTCAGCTTCCACGGCCCCGATGAAAGCGACGATCAGCGCCTCGGGGATGTCAGCGAGGTCCTCGCAGCTACCGGCCCGGTCGGGTGCCGTGTCGATGGGCGGCCGGTACAGGAACCACAAGGTCCAGCCGGCCTCCCGCTGGTCGGCAGCTACTACGAGATCTTCCCAGACCACCTCGGTAACCACCACCGACTCTTCCAAAAATACGGCTCTGTCATCAAGACGACAAACATGGGCAAGGTCAACTATCTCTGCAACAGCCCCGAGGCAGCGCTGGCGTGTCTGACCGAGAGCATCTACTTCACCAAAAAGATCAACGAGGCGCACCCACTCTGGGGCATCAAGGACAACACGGCCATTTTCATCGGCGACACCGAGACGGAGAACTGGCGATTGGCCCACAAGTACTTGCCCCCGGCCATGGGGCCTAAGGCGGTGCGCCACTACACGCCGCTGATGCAGGAGTGCGTTCGCTCGTCGTTTTCTGTCTTTGACGAGCTCGACAGCCGCGGCGAGGCCTGGAACGTGTATCAGTACATGGTCAAGCTGGCGTCGCAGACCATCGGCAAGTTCGCCCTCGGCACCGACTGGGGCCACTTCAAGAGCGTCGATTCACCCATGAACGAGGTGGCCAAGAACATTGTCCTCCTTCTGTCGCTCAACAAGAAGGTCACGGCCCGCGGCGAGTGGTACCGCGTCCTCCCTTTCGGCGACGCCGCCCGATTGCGCGAGGTGCAGCGCACCGTCTACGGGCAGCTCCAAGAGGCCGTGGACGCAGCGCCCTCATCCGGCATCGCCGACCTTCCCATGGCCGAAGCGGCGCTGCGCGCATCATGCGTGGCCGACTACCTCGTCAACGCGGTCGACGAGAAGGGCGAACACTTCCCCAAGGGCCTGCTGCTCGCCAACATGATCGTCGTCACGGGCGCCGGATACACCACCACCTCCGCGCTTTTGTCATGGCTCATCTACTGTATGGTGACGTACCCAGGGACGCAGGACCGGCTGGTGCAGGAGCTCGTTGACTATGGGTACACGCCTGACATGGAGTGGACGCCCGATTTTGCTCATGGGCTGCCGTATCTCGACCGCTATGTTAAGGAGACGCAGAGGCTGCACAATGCCTCGTTCCAGCCCGGGCGGACGACCAAGACCGATGTGGTGCTTCCTGGCGGTTATCGGCTGCCCGCTGACGCGGTGATCATCTCGGCGCTGTATGCGATCCATACCAACCCCGATGTGTGGCATGATCCGTTCCAGTTCGATCCGGACCGATGGCTGGAGCCGGCCGAGAACCGGCACCGCGGAGCTTACATCCCCTTTGCGACTGGCGCACGCGGATGTATTGGGTTTAACTTTGCGCTGCTCGAAGTCAAGGTGTTGTTGTCGGAGCTGGTGTGGAGGTACCGCTTCACGAGGCAAGGTCTCGAGGCGATTGAGTATGACCCGGAGTTTCAGCTGATTCGGCCGCTAAATCTGTATGTCACGGCGAAGAGGAGGACGGCTTGGCCGGCGAAAACTGGAGTTTGAGATACCAAGTTTTTATCTGTATATATCTGTTTCAATATGTCATTGATTTGGGAAGATGTGGTATTCCGGTCTTTAATCCAGGTGCATCACAAATCGGTTCACTGCCCTCCAGATGTTGGACGCCTTCCGATGCGACGATACGACCCATGTCTCCTGGACAAGGAACAATGGTGGCCAAGTAAGGGAGTGGGTAACGCGAATGCAGGCGAAGACAGAGAGGAGGCCATACCCACCAGGCCGCACACCCTCAGCATGTAGAGCCCAATAAGTCCAGTTTTCCGCACTGATACCCGGAGTGGTTGATAGTGGATTTATGTAAAAGGGTGAGAGATCCCAGGCTCTATCATCTTGGGAGCAGCGGTGGCCCCCACAACTGAACCATCCCACATGCAGTAACCCGGTACTCCTTAACAGGTTAGGTGGTCTTTTGGATGTGAGAACCTACCTTACTTGAGTTTCTGTGAAAGCTTCCGTTAGATACCCCTGAAGATATATCCTGCTAGCATTTAAAAGTTCCGTGGGGTTGTACATGCGCCATCCGCTTGGTGTAGGTAGTCTAAGACGCGCACGTGTTCGTGAGGTCTGCAAACCCTCTTCGCCCCTAATCTGAACGATGGTTGGCGAATAATGCAGTATATCGCGTTCGGGTACCTCACATCGACGCAGGACCGGACGTAACAAAGGCGGTGGACCACCTGCCGTTTCCGGCTCTAACAAACTGTATTTACCACGTTGGAAGGCAACGGGTTATCAGTGGCCAGCCCAAATTGCACGGGGGTTGCCCCCGCAAATGATCGACGGTACACACACCAGTGGGTATTCCGAAATTCCGAATCTAATTGTCATACACGTGGTCCCCTTTGAGGATACCTTACATGGACCAGCGAACGGTAGCTTGGAAGTTGGTTTCCAAGGCACATACATGCCTGCTGCGAGGGCGGCATGCCCCTTGCAGATGCTAGATTTCATTGCCTGCCGCCATCTGGGAAACCCTCCACCTCCCCTATTGGGACACCGGGATCGACATGGCGGCACTGGAAACACTGCAGTGGATACCCGCCTCAACCTGGAACGGGAAGCCGTCCAACCATTCGCAAGCCTCCGACCAACCACGTTCGATTGATAGCTTGCGACTATTGACATGTCTGACAGCCACGAGCCGACCACGATGTTACCCTCCACTCATACCAATGGGTGTAGGGATACACGTCTACCGATAAACCTCGGGGGTCTCCTTAATTGATTTCTTACATTATAATCCACATACCGAGATGTGATGGCTATGTAGATATATAGCCGGGCCGATCCGCCTTGGCGAACTTGGCTAAGTCTTTAATATCATCCGGATTCTAGTGAGCGCAATTCCAGGATAGTCCGAAGCTCTCTGTGCCCGTCTTCTGCAGAAAGCTCCCGTCTGTCAGATGACATCCGCGATGGCAGCCCGGTATTTGTTTCTTTTCGCTGCGGGCGCCAGCTGGGCGCTTGCCAGTTCCGTCACCTGCTCGGCCAGCGCCCCAGTTAGCTGTCACAACACCACTTCGTACGATACATGTTGTCTCAACTATCCGGGCGGCCACATGCTGCAGACGCAGTTCTGGGACACAAATCCTGCCACTGGACCGTCGAATTCGTGGACGATCCATGGGTTGTGGTAAGCTTCTCCCGTTCCATCACAATATGAACCTTGACTAATCCGATCCCAGGCCAGATCACTGTAAGTCGGCCTGCATGCTTGATGGGTTAAAAGCATAGGATCAACACTAACATGTGAAGGCGACGGCACGTTTGACTCAAGCTGTGATGCGTCCCGCGCCTACACCAACATCACACAGATTCTGCAGGCCGCAGCACCTTCAACGCTGTCGTATATGCAGACGTACTGGAAAACCAACTCGGGCACCGATGAGTCCTTCTGGGAGCATGAATGGGCCAAGCACGGCACCTGCATCAGCACGCTGCGTCCCTCGTGCTATTCGGGCTACCAGCCGACACAGGAAGCCGTCGACTTCTTCGTGCGCACTGTGAGCCTGTTCCAGGGACTTCCGTCTTACTCGTGGCTGGCCGGCGCTGGCATCGTGCCCTCCTCGACAGCGACCTACACGCTCTCGGCCATCGAAGCCGCGCTGACGGCTCAGTTCGGATTTTCCGTCACTGTCAACTGCAATTCCAACAATGAGCTTGATGAGCTGTGGTACCACTATAACGTCCGAGGCTCCGTCCAGAGTGGCACTTTTATCCCTACTACACCTGTCGGCTCCGGGTCTACTTGCCCGTCGTCCGGCATCAAATACTTGCCCAAACCCGGCGGCACCACCTCCACCCCCACGGTCTCGACGTCCTCACCTGCCGCATCACCAACCGGTGGCGGTGGTGGCGGAACTGCGCCGTCTGGCAGCGGGTACCTGAACGTCGTGACTAGCGGAACCCAGAAGGGATGCATCATCAGTGCCGGAACATGGTACACATCCGGAACGTGTGCTACCTTTACGGCTACGCCGAGCGGTAAGTCCTACTATCTACTTGGTTTCCATCGTGTGTACTGATGATAGTCATTAGGATCCGGCTTTACCCTCTCGTCCAGCAAGGGCAAGTGCGCCATCTCAAGCAACGCACTGACATGTTCGTCATCGGTGTCAACAGCGACTGTTTTCTCGTACGATGGAACTCATGTTACGTATTCCGGCAGCTCGACGTTTTACGCAACGGCGGTGCCGTCGGGGACTACCCAGGCTACTGTATATACCACGTCGCACTCGGTGTCGCTCCAGCTTACCTGGCAGGCATTGTGAGGATCCCATGCATGCAGCCTGGGGCGAATATAGGTACTTACTGATTGTAGACACGAGATGTGAAAATGGCTGAGGTTTCTATGTGACTTCCCCGAGGGCCAGACTTGCACTTATCATATCCACCAAGGTCTTCGTGGCGCCCATCTGTCCCAGCCACTCTTGCTCGACCGCCTCCGTGACACCCAGTCCGGCCCTGGAGCATCAATACCTTGAGTATATCTCCGCAGAGCCGCGGGGTCATTGAGGTAACGAAGACGGAAGTAGGCACGGCGGGCAGCCTTGGCTGTGCCGAGCTTCATGTACCAGAACCCACGATGAAGCTCCTCAATGTCGATCCGAACCCACAGACGGCCGTACCATGGCGTCTGATGCTCGTACTCTTCCCTGGATATCTCGTACTCCTCCTGGATGTTCTTAAGATGTGACAGCACTTCGTCGAGCGATGACCGCGCCCAGCCAAGTTGGGAATCAACGTCTTGCACCTCGCCGAGAAACTTGATGAACTGTTTGTGCCTTTGCGACATTTGTGTGGCAGCTTCTATGAAACGGGGAGACGTTTTCTTGAGCCATTCCTTGTTTTGGCACGGGGCATCTGCAAAACTATTAGCCGTCTCGTATTCGTTAAGGGGAACGCCAGAGTCTTGACTATACCCAACTGTTCACCGTTCTTAGCAGCCTCACGAGTTTTGTTGATCTGGGAAATGCAGGACGCGACCACAGGCAGCAGCATGGAGGTATAGATTTTGTCAGAGGCTTCCAGTTGTTGTACCAAGGGTGTGATTTGATCATCGCGGAATGTCTCCACCCATAACCATGGACTGTTCGGCGCGTCGAGCACCCCCCGAGCAACACGTCCTGCTGCAATATGGGTCGAGTTAAAATCCGTCTCGTGCAGTATTCCCTCGTACTGTAAACTGCCTAGTACTCCGTTGAAGCTATAAATGTACCCCAGTGCCAATACAGTGGCTTCTGCTCCGGGAGGCACGAATGGGCTGTCCCTGAGCCCCCATCTGACTGCCTCGAAATCGGCCAACCAGGTGTCAAGATCCGCGATCCATTTTAATACCTTCGAAAACTCTGCAGGAGCGTCGGGTGGGGGATTAGGATGCATACCTCCGGGGGGAAGCATCTTATGGACTTCATAGACTGAGAGAGTGAACTTGTTGATTATATTGCGGTGCACATTTCCTGACTTGAGCAGCGGCCCATATGTGTTGAATAAGATGTTTTGAGTTTGTTGCACTGAGTCTTCAAAAGGTTTCAGGATGTCGTCGGTAAAATCCATGACGACCGGCCGCCAAGATGATTGGTACGGCACAATGTCTTGTGTTGTTACGACGTTTGGGTATTCGGAGGGAAACTCAGTCGGATACTCAATTGGGTATTCAGTCAGATACTCAGCCGGATATTCGGTGGGGAATTCTGAAGGGTACTCGGGAAGGTATTGGGGAGCAACAGGTGTAAAGGTCTCGGGGTGATCCGGCAGTCGAGAGACCAGGTATTTGGAGACCAGAAAGGCCGCGAGGAGAAAACGTGCGAGGCGATGGACAGCTCGAGGTATCAACCGGAGACTGATAAACGTAACAAGAAACGAGATTGTAATGCGGACGAGGTGTTCCACCCCGTCAGCCTCGAGCGGTGATGGCTTGAGCCCTGCTGCCATCCCGGACAATATCTGGTAGGACAGTAAACAGAGAAAATCTGTTAGTTTCAAGAGGGGAAGCGAGAGGCATGACTGTCCTCAATGGACGTGCCTTTCTTTGTTTCATCCGTTTGCAGAGAGAACCCACCACGGCGCATCGGGGCGGCCCGGAAAACCTTCGCCGTGCTGTCTTGGTAAACAAAGCATCCTAACCCTTCCTTGTACTTGAATTAAATATTGGGTAGGTAATCAACACCCGGGCATATACGAATAAGCCGCCGATTCTGACCACCATTTAGTTCTATCTGAGGTTTCACGATATGCAAGCTTCTAGGTTCTAGCCTTTACACTTGGAAGAAAATGACTTCGCAAGTGTACGAAAGGGGAGAAACCTGTGTAAAAAGGCACTGATAAAAGGGGTAGTGGAACGCCTGGAGCTGACTACCAGTCACCATAACTACCTAGGTACCAACTAGTTAGTACTATTGCTATCCTCCTCGCGTATAGGTATCCCCATTGCGTCAAAAATTTTCTGTACTCGTGGCGGACGCCTTGAACCAAAGTCGGCAATGCCCGTATATCAAATGCTAGGTACCTATGCATGTGTATTCATTCTCATAGATGGCTCTAGATACCTACCCAGGTATAAAGGGAAAAGGTGCATGCATCCATCGAGGGATAAGGAGGTATCATAGAAGTGTGAGTAACACCACGATCTCCGATTCCGGGCCGGCATCCCCATTCTGGACAACCAAAAACATCCTCCTCCTTGGCAGCGTTCAGCTCGCTTCTAGGCATCTAATAATAATAAGCGGCCGGGATGCGAGACTTGCTTCCGGAAAGGGGTACGCGCAACACCCCCCGGGGCAATCGGTCCTTATTACCAGGGCAATGCTTCGCGGGAATGACCACTCGCTTCGCTCGCCCAAGTGCCTGGCATCGGCACTGTTTGGTACGGCCAATAGGCATCTCGCGCAAAAGGACACCGGTCCAGTCGTTTTAGGCTGTGCCACGTGCGTGCCGTCCGTCGAGGTCCTTGGCAGTCCCAGGCGAAACGGGACCGCATAACAGCAATCTAGGCTACGGCGCAGCAGGGGGTTCTAGATTGACTGAGCGCAAGCACAGGGTCACACTGCCGGCGACGATCGCTGGGAGGTAGGGCTGACGAACGAAAGTTTTAATATCGGGGGTCTCTTTGTCGAAGGAAGGATTCACTCCAGCTATTCCCTCCGAGTCTTGGCAACTCGCTCCCAGATGGCCGCCTGACTGACCATGGGCCCTCATGGCACCCACGACTACAAGCCGGTTTCGCTGCGATGGCCGGTGTTAATTCCATTCATTTTTTATCTTACCGGCCTCATCGCCGTTGTTGGGTTCGTCGGACAGACATTTCCATCCTCGAGTGACATTCAGGGGAACCCGGACAGCGAGTCGCTTCCACCGGCGCTGTATTCGGCTCCACTCGTCAATGCGAGGGCAGTGTCACCAAATCCAACCCTAGCACCGACTTCAAGACGAAGCCGGGAGATCTCTTCGAAAGTCCATTATCATCTCTTCAGCAGGGCGGACAACACCACCGGAGACGATCGAAACTCAACCCAGCGAGATGGACGGAACACCACCGTGACCTTGGCTCCGAACTCTTCTAGCAACGATGGTACGCAGGGAGTTCCAGATACGCTTGTCGGCTCAGAAAATATCACGCAGATTCAACAAGAGTATCTGGCGGACCTGAACGAGACAGGACATTCTATCCAGTTTGCTGCACGGGTCGGCAGTCCACCACCGGTCTCGAATATTAACGAAACCCAAGGGAATCAGACATGGAGCCCATCCCGATTTCGACCAAGACACCACGACCCCGATGCGTACGCACAGTACAGCGGACCAACGCAGATTATCCAGCCACTCATTAACATCTTTTACGATGGCAACGATAACCCCTACGAGGGTGCCTCGTGGATCAACTATGCTGGTGGCGACCCCGACGATCCCACTTCCTCGGAGGCGTGTTGGGCAACTTGCAACGGCCCTGCCATCATCTTCCATTCACAAGATTGCTGGGAGGAGTGGGTCTGGTATGCCGCACTCGAGCAAGAGGCTAGGAAGAGCAATCCCGCGATTCCATGGAAAGTAGTCGATGATGCATACAATGGAGGGACGGTCTGCATGGCCGCTGCCGAGAAGCAGCTCGTGGCCATCGACGGTGGTTCCGGCCCCAAGGCCGATGACGCCTTGCCTGCCCCGGCTCCGGTTCTCAAGATCGTAACTCTCACGGACCCTGTGAACGGGGAGCCCACTCTGACCGTCACGCGGCTGGAAGCCTCGGCCGGGCCCCTCGCCACAACCCTCACCCTCCGGGACAGGTCCGGCACCCCAACGGCGACAGTCACGGCCTTTCCGTCAAAGACTTCCACCATCGTCACGCTGACTGACGCTGCCGGCCATCCTACTGCAACAGTAACCATTCCGCCGGTACTGGAAACAGAAACGCTCCGTGACGAAGCCGGAAATCCAACCGCCACCGTCACCTTTGCCCGCCCCCCGGCTAGCACCCCCACGGTAATCACCTTGACAAATTCACTGGGTGTTCCCACCCTGACTCTCACCATAACCCCCACCGCCACCTATACCCCTGTACGGGGCCCACCAACCGCCGCACCTCACGTCCCCGGCTCCCGCTCCACATCCGGCTTCCATCTGATCACACCAGCGGAGTACGGCCTCGCCTCCTTTCTTCCGGTGTTACTCGTAACGCCGGTCTGCATCCTGGCACAGATCATCACCACGGCGATCCGAACCATGCTACCCTTCCACACCATGTCCGCCTCGGATGGCGGAGTCCCCTCGCCGTATTCCCTTACTCTTCCGTCCGAGGGCATCCCCGGAATACTAGCTGGCATTAAGATCCTGATCAAGTACCGCGATCCCGTGGCTGCTTTGTCTGATCTCTTTACTTTGTTGGCGGCCGTGGCGGCGGCGCTTTCGTCTGAAGCCGTTGGCGTGCAGCTATACGGCGCTTCCTGCGGGGCGGATCACTTCGATGGATGTTTTATGGGGATTGCTGTATTTCGTGGGCCGAATACTGCTCTTACAGTGATGCTTTGTGTTGCGCTGGCGGTGTTGCTCGGGTTGGTGTTTGCGCTTTCGCGGTGGAGGACTGGGTTGGACCAAGCTGACGGGAGGGAAGTCATGAGTTTGGGTGTTACTGCACGTCTTGTTGGCCACTCAAAGACGGCGGGCTTGTTGCGTGGGGTGTTCTCTTGTCAGAGAGGACCTAAGTTGACGGAGAAGGAAGTGGCCGAAGGATTACAAGGGTGGGGATTTGGGTTAGGGTGGTATGTCGACACAGAGGACGAAGAGAAATACGGGATTATCGCAGTCCCGGGTCGTTCGGACCCCAGGGACTATGGAAAACAAAGGACACTGGCACACGGTGGGCGGGAAAGACAGTGGAAGGTTCCGGAAATGGGGTGGGCGCGTCAGCCTACTACCAGCTGGTCCAGTCTCGGCGGGCTGGTTCTACTTGGTGGCCTGTTGAGTCTGATTCTCTACTACGAGACAACGGACGGACACACGTCCTTTGAGGAGTTCATGCTGGGCCAGAACTTTGGGACGAGAATACTGTTTACAACACTCGGTCTCGTCATCTCATTGTTCTGGGATGGGTACTATGCTCGTAAGTTGTCTTCACTGGGGTGGGCGCCTGACTTGGAGACAGTTGGACTGACACGGCACAACAAATAGGGATGTCGATGATGGAAGTCTACCGCCAGCTCGACATGTCACCAGGATCCGTCTCCTGCGCCGCCCTGATCTCGCCACCCGCAGTGGCTTACACCGGAATCTTCGACCATTTCAAGAGACGGGAATGGTTCGTCGCCATTGTTGCTGGCAACGCAATAATTGCCAACGTCTCGCCAATATTGCTGTCCAATGTCCCTTTTAACCCCTCGCAGACATGGACGATGCATCTCGTATGCGCTTGGATGACAGTTTCGTTTCTGGGAATGATGATCCTGACACTTTTGTTCGGCGCTATGTTCGTCAGACACCCCAAGCTGGGCATGGAGCCGGATACACTTGCAGGACGCATTTATCATGCATACAAATTGTGCATTCTAGATGATGGCGCTCCCGAGGATAGAAAACGAGGCTTGAATGGGTCGAGCCTCGATTCACAACGGGAAGTTTATAGTGTTAAGAAAGCCATAAGCTTTTTTGGGGAAGAAAAGGATATGGTGGAACAGGAGGCGGCTAGATGGAAGAAACGATAGGTTCAATTAGAGGTAGAATCGACTCCAGTCGTAGACCGGTTCAAAAATTGCTCAGGAGGGCGAACAAAACCTGCTGGACTCTTGGTCTGTCAACCTCGTGGGAATCCTAGTGTCACCAAATGATGACTTGTACGGACCACCTCGCCCTACTCGCAGCCTATGACTGCGATTTGCTTGGTAATCAACGCGCGATAGCCAAGTTCGGCTTAATGGATGACACTTATGACCTGTGATGGTAAGCATAGAGTCGTATGCACTAGCAATTCCGAGGTGTGTTGCGATGCTTGAACAGGCCGGTCCGAATACCGTCCGCGAGTATATCCAAGTCCAATGTCAACAGCGAGGACTAGAATAAGAATGAGAGGAGAAACTATTAGCCCATACGGCACAGCAAGGCTTGGCGATGGTGGATGTCAGGATTTAGCGTGAGGTCAAGTGTTCTACCCTCTTTTTTTCCGTGGAGCATAATGGGCCAATCAGCACAGAAACCTAGCTAAGGACCGATGAGATGGAGGTGGCAAAGATCAGGAGGAAATGATCGAGCACCTACCTAGTCACGGAATTATTCCCGGTCGGGGGGTTTTTCTGGTTTTCTAGAATTTCCCGGGCCGCGTTCCTGCTCAGCCGGTGGCTGAGATCCCTGTCGACCACGAGGGCATGATGCGAGCCATTGCGAGAGCGACGCCAAGTTTCATTGAGAGTAGGAGCATAAGGACTATAGCAAGGCGCCACGATCCTACCCGGATATTTGTGAAAAAAGATGCGGCTGACGCCGGCCTAGGGTAAGGAGAACAGATGATGTTGCTCCATCCGATGATGCCGAGGCAGATTGGACGACATCCAGGATTTCAGAATAAACAAGAAAACAAAGTATAAATGGAACTGAGCCTGTCGTATTTCGATTTGCATCTCTATCTACATGTACAGACTTACTCACTCCCACTACATCTTCCCGGGTCATCTCTTGCTTACAGTTTACTATTACTTTTCAAAATGAAGTACTTCCTCTCGTTGACTGCCATGGCGGCTGTTGCCTCGGCCACGACCGGCATCATGCTGCCCATCTACCGTTACCCAATTGGCGAAGGAAAGCCGGACTGGGATGCGGTGATTCAGGCAGCCACTGACCACCCCAAACTACCCTTCTACATTGTTGTCGACAATAATAAGGGAGCTCCCTACGACAAGAACCCACCGGAAAACTTGGTCGACTGGGCCGCCGCTCTTGGTGCACTCAACCCCAAGGACAATGTCTTCACGCTTGGCTACATCTCGACCAACCACAGCACTCGCACTCTCGCTGATGTCGAGCGAGGCATCGACCAGTATGCCGCTTGGACGACCCAGGCTGGTTGGGATGGAGTTGTGGCTGACGTGTCCCTCGATGGCATCTTCTTCGACGAGATCGAGACGAACCCTTCCAGGCTGTCCTACAACAAGAATATTTCAACGTACGCCCGCTCTACGCTCTCTGCACGCAACCGCACGACTCCGACGGTGGTCGTCCTCAATCCCGGCGTGCCCGTCCAGAGCGGCAGTGAATCGCTATTTGATCTTGTCGACGCCATCGTGCAGATCGAGACATGCCACGCGCCGCTGTCGGCTGCCGGGGGCGCCACGGATGATGGCATTCCCCGGTGCCCGGTCAACGGATATACTCCGTTTTCATCTTCGTCGCTCAATGTCATCTCTTCCCAGTATGCCTCCAAGTCGTCTGTCCTGGTTCACGATTATTACGAGTCGTGGACCCCGTACGTGCCAGGCTCTGAGGCCTCTCTCGAGGCCGACGTCAAGGCCATTATCGACAAGAAGGTGCACAGTTTCTACATCACCCAGTACGGATACAATGCCAACTTTACCGAGGCCCCGGCGAGCATCACCAACGTTGCGAGGCTGGCCGCTCAGGATCAGGGTCTAGCTTAGCTGCCTTGGCTGACCTTTTGTGTCGGCAGAGGTACTGGTAGATATAGATATATATGCGAAGACCCCAAGTATACGGTGGGGACTCTGGATACAAAGGCTTAGATAGAATACACAGAGGTGCAATACCTATACCAGTCTCTCCGCAGGCGACTCATACTTGCCAATACTTGATTTCCGGTCTCCGTATTGTCGACTCAAAGCCCGAAAAAATCCCGTCATAATACAGTAGTATTCATATAAGTGTTTCTTCAGCAAAAAAATATCTTCAGGGTTAACTACGACCCTTTCGCTTCCGTCGCGTAGCAGCCCTGTATTTGCAGTCCTTCCTGTTCTATCTGCTATTATGCGCTCTGCCTCAAATATGCAGCGACAACCGCCGTCTTGAAGACATCGAAGGTGCTTCCAAGGTTGTCAGCATGAGTAACCACATTTACCATCTTGCCGCCCTCCCCACGCTCCATAACAAGGGTCTTGACATTGATCGTGTCGACTCCGTAGACAAACAACTTTTTGTTACCGGTGTAGAGGGCGCCGTTGTCCTGGCAGTCGACGGAGCAAAAGGACCGGGCCGGGCCCATCACAAACGTCCACCACCCCTGGCTATATAGGTTGATGTTGCTGGAGTTCTGGACAATCTGGTACAGACCCATGCGGCACTGGGTGCAAAGGTCAATTGGCATCCGAAAATTGTAATACCTGTGATGGCTAGATACTCACCTGGCCGCTTTGCGGGGAACACCACTTAAAGTCCGGATCTTGTGGGAGGAGAGAACCTGCCCAGGGGTCTGGTGGGTACACAGTTGTGCCATTCCCCTGCCAGTGAGATGTCTCTGCTTCCATAAGACCTATAAACACGTTTTTAGCGTTGTTGATGTTAACTTGATACAGGGTGTAATGCTCTGTAAAACAGTCAGCGTCTGGGAACACGGCTGGATATATCCAGCATCATAATAGGGAGGGGTATCAACTAACCAGCGCCTAAACCAAGAAACCAAGTCCCTTTCTGAGCCTCGATTAGAAAGCCAGCAGCAGGGCTAGCAAGCACGCTTGTAGACCCATCCAAGTCCAGATCACCACTCCACGCCCAAGTGTTCTCCCAGTAGGATGACGAGGTAGCGGTGAGATGCGCAGTGATTCGAGCGGCGTTGCAAGTTTGAGGATTTGCACAATTGTTGTAGAGCTTGGAACCCTTGGCGCCGCCGATGCGAAACATGCAGAAGAAAAATCCGACGTCGCCAGGGTTCTGCCCGGCCATGTTGACCTGGACGAGGTCTGCCCCTGGGAGGACTTCATTGACGGTGAACACAAAGTCGTGGAACTGTGCCACGCCGACGTCCCCGGGATTGCCAACCTTGATCATGGGACGGGGGTTGGCTGCATCCTTGAACTTGCTTCCAGTGGCGCTGATCTGGGTGAAGGCTTCGCCAACGAGACGGCTACCCGGAGGAATGGTAAGGGTGTCGCTGACGAGATATATACCGTACGGGAAGTAGAGGACTTTCCCGGTAGACTGGTTGATGATGGCCTGTAGACTGGCTGTGTCATCGGTGTTACCGTTCCCAGATACCGGATAACCGGCAACCGTTTTGACGTTGACCACCTGCGAACTGTTGAATTCGGCATAGGTGGGCTGTGTCACCGTGTGGTAGAAGCCTGTGCTATTCACGAGCACATCTGGCCGGGACGTAGCTACCATTTGCCCCGCAAGGGTTTTCGGTCCTGACTGGCCTGCGTTGTATGCGCTCCCTCGAATCCATGCAGAGCCTGGACGGACTGAACCGGTCAGGACAGATGAGCCGCTCACTTTCACAGTCTCAATTTGCTATCAGCCCATGTTGCGAATCTGGATCGAGCAGGATGCACACCTACCGAGGAGACAGACGAGTCCACCATGATGTTTTCCAGAACGAGAGAATTCTGGGTTGATCCTGCCGTCGTAGGAGCTGCGTTGACCAGTGTCGTCGTGTTGCTAGCAGTCGAATCGATGAGGTTCAGGAGACCATTGCCGCCGCTCGTCGTGTCTACGCCGATGCTGCAGTCTTCGAAGCGTAGGCCTTGGCCGGTAATGTGTACCGCACTCGCAATTTTGATCCCAGTGAGGACATCTGCGCAGGTACAATTAGCTGGCTTCATCTAAAGATGCAAAGTTCGCCTCTTACGCCTGAAATACGCATTCTTGACATGCACCTGCGTCACTGTCAAGCTAATTCCCACCCCGCCGCCGATAAACTCGAGGTCATTGTAAAGAAGCTGCGTGGCCATCCCTCCAGTGTAAATGCCGATATGGTCCTTGGCTCCTATTGCCATGTTGAATCGCACATTGGAGAGCTGGCTGGCCTGACTAACAGTCCATTCTAGAATCGAAACCTTGCGGGTCGGTATCGCCGTCGTGTCTAGCACCAAATTCCTGATGCCATGGTAGAAAGCAATGAGGCCGGTATATCGAGTGTCGTGGCCCACCAGGAGATAGGTACCAGAAAAACTAGAAGCTGCTTTCAGCGTCGGTCTGTTTGTTGGATCGCCCATGAGTATGGTCCCGACGCGGTTTGACAGGGTACTCCTGATGGAGTAGGTACCGGCCGGAAAGTAAACAACAGCAGGTTGACCTGTCATGCCGAACGAGCGGCCTGTAGCTCGGTTGCCGCTGCTGTCACCGGTGTCGATGGCCTTTTGGATGGCGGCCGTGTCGTCAGTGGTGCCATCGCCTTTGGCCCCGTAGTCTTTCACATTTCGGAACACGGTCCAGTTGGCGCCGCTTGCAATGGTTGGGCTGATGCCATTGTGGATTATCTTCTCGTACCAATAACCGCCAGATCCAAGCTGGTTATCGGATGCGCCGACGTTTGGCAGAGAGTGTACTACTCCAACGGTCAAAAGAGGTATAACATACGAAAATCTCATCTTCAAGGCAGGTCCCGGGTTTGAGACAACAAGTGCAATGGGCTCGGGGAGACTAGGTACCTAGTCACCGCGGGCAGTCGTTTTATAATGTATCGGATCTAAATACCATGAATATGCCCCTCCGGTAAAAAGATTTCTGGACTTGAGTAGACATCACATACTATGGATCCAATACCGCCAATGTAAATAGTGTTGTCCCAGAGTTGAGCATAGGGGTCGGTGAAAGCGTCGCCAACATCCCCCACCGGCCCCTCCGTTCCGGTATGTCAAGGACAACGGTAAGTGGGGTGTTATGCTGGCTCCGGCCGTCGTCACCGGTGTCCAGTCTTGGAGATAAAAAAGACACCGTAATTAATGGTACAGACCGTGGCAGCCATAGGCTATAGTAATTTTCCCGTCCACAAGCAAGGGCTCCATGGTCCGGCCTGGCGCCGCAACAAGGAACCGTCGTCGCATCATAGGCCAAAAAAAATCGCGGGGTGTAGCCAGGGAGTGGTGACAACTTGGCATAAACTTCCAGCTTCTAGTCCTGCTGAAAATTAGGTTGTTAGTGTCAGTGGACGAGCTTGGTACGTACCGAAGTCATTTCGGCAGGGAACTCGAAAACAGCCCTGCGTTGTCGCGTCAAGAGCCCTATTCACCCGGGACGATGGTTCGGACAGCATTCCCTGTTCATACGTCTAAATCGAACCGGTCTTACCTGCATCGCAACCCGATCGTGCTTGGGTGTATACTGTAGACTTGCAAACAGCTCCGCACTGCCAAGTATCCCCGTTTTATTTCTGGTCGCGAGTCATTCTTCACACAGCAAGCTGCGAAAATCATATCTCTTCCGAACAGCTTGAATAGTTCGCGACTAGAACACAAATCCAAGCTGGATGCAGAAGAAGAAACGCTGCAGGATCAAGCGTTCAGGGTGTAACCAATCATGCTTCTGTCTCCTAACACGCACTCCAGGTTCACGTCTTGGGCAGAAACGATTCCGGATCCAATAGGGTGGCTCCCGTGTTGAGTGGGTACTATCTCTCGGACGTCCATCGGGGCCCGGAGCGGAAGCCACGCCAAGACGACCCTTGCTCCGGTCCGATCCGCGGATACTCCACCGCGCATCCGATTTGTCAGCTTTGCAACATCACCACCCCACACATGGTGGATAGGATTCTGTCGACATCCTGGTTACATATGGGAGCAGCGCCGAGTCGAATCCAAACCGTGGTGGGCCTGCGCGGGAAGTGCTGACGGATTTTAGGCCCGGACTTAACAAACCTCGTGAGCACGATGTCGAAGGTCATCAGAGAATGCATTTGTAAGTCTTAAGTCCGGGGTCTGCTGCAGTTGGAATCCGAGGTGAAGCATCTCGTCTACAAAAGATGTGCCAAAGATGCTGAGCAATCCGAGTTACTTTGCCGATATACCGGATCGAGAGGATAGTGGTATCCGTGCCGATCCACTCCCAGGTTCGACCGCCATCCTAATTTGGCCACCTCCTCTTTCTTATCTCGGCAACATTTCCTGCCTTATTCTTCACCGTGCCCACCCGTCCCGCACCTGGCTCTTTCCTCTCCGCTGCTACTCACACCACTTCACCACTTCGTCTCAACAACCGACGTCATTCTGCCCAATATGAAGGCCATCAAGATTGTGTCGAAAGGCGTTGCAGAGATCCAGGATGTGCCAATTCCAAAGCTGAGGGACGGCTACGTCCTTGTCAAGGTCAAGGCCGTGGCTCTGAATCCAACAGACTGGTGCGACCTGCCGTGCAGTGACATAACCCACAAAGATACATGCTGATGATGACGGTGAGCAGGAAGCACATTGACTACATGGCCACGCCGGGCGCAACTGTTGGCTGCGATTACGTGGGCATCATTGAAGCCGTGGGTGACAAAGTCGATGTCCCGTGGAAGAAAGGGGACAGAGTCGCAGGTTTCACCCATGGAGCGAACGAAGTCGAGCCCGAGGATGGATGCTTTGCCGAATATTCCATGGCAAGGGCAGGCGTCGGTGCCAAGGTTGGTTACATGTTCATCAGCTGTTTGAGAAATGATTGATAAATGAGGACTAGGTACCCGACAGCATGACAAATGAAGATGCAGCTACGCTCGGGGTTGGCATCACTACCGTCGGACAGTCGCTCTACCAGTCACTTGGTCTCCCGCTGCCGGGATCCGGTATGAAGGCCGGCTTCCCTATCCTAATCTACGGCGGAAGCAGTGCAACGGGCACTCTGGCCATCCAGTACGCCCGCCTCTCGGGATGTTCGCCCATCATCACAACTTGCTCCCCGAGAAACTTTGACCTAGTCAAGTCGCTAGGCGCCGATGCCGTCTTCGACTATCACGATCCCGATTGCGTCCAGAAGATTCGAGAGTACACCAACGGCACCTTGATGCACGTTCTCGACTGCATCGCCAACGGCCCGACCATCGATATCTGCTCGGCCGCTCTCTCAACCGGTGGAAAGGTCGCTTACCTCTTATCCTCAGCCAAACACACGCGGGAAGACGTACAGCCGTCGCACCCGCTGGCCTACACGGCCATGGGCGAATACTTCCGTTTTTCCGTCGCGAAAAAGGAATATCCGGCGAGGCCAGAGGACTACGAGTTCGGCAAAATGTTCTGGGCCCTGAGTGAGAAGCTGATTGCTAATGGACAGATACGCCCTCATCCTGCCCAGGTCGGGGGCGGTGGGCTGAAGGGTGTCTTCGATGGTCTGCAGGCAATGCGGGAGGGCAAGGTCAGCGGGGCCAAGCTTGTTTACAGGATCGAGGAGACCCCCTGAATTTTCACGAATTATATCAATGTCGAGTGCAGAGGCACACTGTCCGCCGGGTAGGTTGATTAGGAAGTTGTTTCCTCTCTTTACATGGGTAGGTACTATTGGTTCAGCTAGAACAGCTCAACTACCTATGGTCCAATTATTGCCACAACGCGGATCATAGCAGTTCGATATCGAGAACTGTTGCAACAAATGGGTTCTGGAGCATGGACTCGCAATTAGCTGTGCGGTAGATGTTGCAAACAATGTCGATCGTCAGATACTTTCGCATACGTCATTGAGGCGAGAAATTGAAGGTGCCAGGGGCTAAGTACCTACTTTCCACAAGCGGGTCATTGCCTGGATCTTTGAGGAAGGAGGTTGGACACAGGCTGGTTCCCAGTGTGTCGAACAGAATGTGGAACCGGACAACTGGCACTTCAGCTCAAGTCCTCGGTTGTTCCGTCCTGTTCCTTTAAGTTACCAAGATCATATAGATAACTTCTTGGTAACTCTTCGTCAAAAACATTTGAGACTGCCGGGACTGAAGCCACCGTCTCTGCGAACGGACAGTCTGTGCATGTGACATGGATTCGTGAAGTCAGCTCGCACGGAGTTCTGAAATGATTATGACATGTCGACGTTGTCTCTTCCCCACCAGCAGTCGGCCAAGGCAGGATCCCGGTCACAAGCCAGCAATAATAGAGTCAATTCTGCCACGAGGGGCAGTACTACGGCAGAAAACCTAAAATGGCGCCCTTCCTCCTTTACACCCTCATCGGCCTCCTCCCCCTCGTGTCGGCAGAGGGTTGTCCCTACGCTGCCACAGCCATCAAGCGAGACGCCTTTACGGCAAGAAGTGATGAGCCATCCCTCAACTCGCTCATCAACTCGTTTGGCAAATGCCCAACCTTGAACGATGCGGCCGGTGGCGGAACCCTTAGTCGCGACTGGTGGCCATGTCAACTGAGATTGGACATTCTACGCCAGTTTTCTCCGCAGCAGAGCCCACACGATGCCAACTTCAATTATGCCACCGAGTTTTCCAAGCTTGATTGTCAGTACAATTCCATGATAATCACCTGCGGGCTGCAGGACTGATATGGGAGCACAGACAAGGCGGTCAAGTCGGACCTGAGAACATCATTGACCAAATCACAACCATGGTGGCCAGCAGACTTTGGTCACTATGGCGGTTTGTTCATTCGCATGGCTTGGCACAGCGCTGGGACTTACCGTATCATGGATGGGCGTGGCGGTGGCTCACCGGTGTGTATTACCCCTTTGATGTTTCGAGTTGACCAGAAACACCATCTGACCATGGCGTCTTCGGTCCGCTGCAGGGTCAGCAACGCTTTGCCTCGCTTAGCAGCTGGCCTGACAACGCCAATCTCGACAGAGCTCGGCGTCTGCTGTGGCCCATCAAGCAGAAATACGGAAAGTCGATATCGTGGGCAGACCTGATGCTCCTGGCCGGAAATGTGGCTCTCGAAGACATGGGATTTCCTGTGCTTGGTTTTGGTGCGGGCCGGGCCGACACTTGGCAGGCGGATGAGAGCATCTACTGGGGGTCTGAGACCACTTTCGTGCCCGACGGGAACGACGTCCGCTACAACGGAAGCACGGACTTTGGACAACGCGCGAGTCAGCTGGAGAAACCGCTCGCCGCCACTCACATGGGCCTCATCTACGTCAATCCCCAAGGCCCTAATGGTAAGGGCGACCCCATAGCCTCAGCCAAGGATATCCGCACCGCTTTTTCCCGCATGGGTATGAACGACTCGGAGACGGTGGCCCTTATTGCTGGAGGCCACGCTTTTGGCAAGACCCATGGTGCTTCACCCGAGCGTAAGTAGAAGCCAATACCAGCGTGAACAGCCGCGATAGGCTAACAATGTTATTTTCTCGGTTGCAGCACTGGGCGATCCTCCCGAGGGTGCCACTCTTGAACAGCAGGGCTTCGGCTGGTCCAACAAGTTTGGCACTGGCCACTCCAACGATGCCATCACCAGCGGTATGGAAGTTATCTGGTCGAAAACCCCAACAAAATGGAGCAATGGTAGCTCTGTCCTTGGTAGCTGTCCTCTCGGAGTTGAAGGTCTGACATCCAATAGATTACCTGAAAAGCCTCTTCAAGAATGAGTGGACACTTGTCAAAGGCCCGTCTGGCTCTTTTCAGTACGAGGCCCTCGAGAGCGCTCGTGAATACCCCGACCCTTTCAACAAGACCTTCCGACGCGCAACCATGCTCGTCAGTGACCTCGCTTTGCGTGAGGATCCCGTCTACAGTTCTTTTGCGAAGAACTGGCACGATCACCCCGAGAAGCTAACCAATGCATTCGCTGATGCATGGTGTACGCTCAAGCCTCCACTTGTGTTCAGGGGCGTTCTGACTTTGAATTACAAACAGTCAAGCTTATCCATCGTGATATGGGCCCTATTTCCCGGTACCTTGGCCCAGAGGTGCCCAAACAGCGTTTCATTTGGCAGGACCCCCTCCCCGACGTTAATCACCCTCCCATCACGGATGCGGATGCAGCAGAGCTGAAGAAACGTATTTTGGCGACCCCCGGTTTGACCGTGCCCAATCTTGTGTCAACTGCTTGGGGCTCTGCTTCGACGTTCCGCGGGGGCGACAAGAGAGGTGGTGCCAACGGTGCCCGAATTGCTTTGGAACCTCAGGTGTCGTGGCTGGTGAACAATCCCAAACAGCTGCGGACTACTTTATCCACCGTGAGTCTTTTTAGCCTTCGGTGGCGTATGTCTAACGTCATTACCTACTAACCATATACCGTAGTTGACAAAAATCAAGAACGCCTTCAACACGGCCAATAAGAACGGCAGGCAGGTCTCACTGGCGGATCTTATTGTCCTCGGAGGAAATGCTGCGGTCGAGAAGGCAGCGGCTGACGCCGGGTACAAGAACATCGTTGTACGCTTCACCGTCGGGCGTGTTGATACCACCCAGGAAAATACCGACATATCGACCTTTGAGCATCTGAACTCGCAAGCCGATGGGTTCCGCAATTTTCGCAACACCTCGGGCTGGGCGATGGCACGCACTGAAGAGCTTCTGGTCGATAAAGCACAGCAGTTGACCTTGACTGTACCCGAGATGGCGGTTCTCGTCGGCGGAATGCGCGCCCTAGGGGCAAACTTTGACCGCTCCTCCAAGGGTATTTTGACGGCTCGACCCGGGGTCTTGACTAATGACTTTTTCGTCAACTTGCTCGACATGAACACTTTCTGGACTCCAGACGAGAGCAGTGGTGGCGAGCTATTCACGGGCAAGGACAGGGCTTCTGGTGACAAGAAATGGACGGCTACGCGGGCTGATCTCGTGTTTGGCTCACACGCCGAGCTTAGGGCCATCTGCGAGGCCTATGCTGAGGCCGGAGGACAAGACAAAATGGTGTCTGATTTTGTGGCTGCCTGGGCTAAAGTCATGGACCTAGACCGGTTTGACGTGAAGAAGTAGATTGCAGCCGGGTTTGAGGACTAATTCAGATTGCATCTTTTGTACCACTGCCGGATACCACTTGGTAGTTATTAGAGTTGGGAACCTAATTTGTCAACGAGTAGCATTCCTGTCTTGATCATGGATACCATGAATGCGAACTAATCCAAATACAACTCTCTTTGGCACGGCGGCCTCAATGGAGGGTGTAGATAAACTCAGACGGCACTACCATGTTTACCGAAACAGAGCACAAGGGCGGGTAGCGTAATGGTCAGCGCATTCACTGAGCGTATTCTTTCCCTAAGCGAAATCCAGCGTTGTTTTCTAATTATATCAAAGCGTTCATTGAAAGACCTGGGTTCGAATCCCAGCCCGCCCAAACAGTCTTTTTTTCCTCATTTTTGCCCTGTACCTTATCCAGCCGCCCAAATATCAGAATCTGGCTGAGTCATGAGTTTTAGGCCCGTGAACTGCATCACTGGTTAGAGTGCTCCGCCGGATTGCTGTCCACTCGAAGGAAAAGCGGGGTTTGTCCGGGGGAATTTCAACAACAAACCAAAAACAACGGTGAAGCCAAGATCGATATATCTGCACCAAGACGCCAACCGAACACTAGGGCGGCAATAGGCAGGCACCAAAAGGGGTGAGGCTCGGGATTGCCCCTGAAACCGTCATGGAAACCGACTCCAAAGCAGAAGCGTCCCCCGCTCCCCAGAGAGGATCCAAGCGGGACAACAGTCCCAGGCGACAACTCAAGCGCACACTGGACTACTACGAAACAGAAGTCAACGACCAAGGCCTTTGTGATCCGTGCGCTTGTGCTGCCAACAGTCTGACCATAGCTGCGGCCACAACGGGGGTCTGGATATCGGACCTCGGAAGCGGGAGGGCAGTAGAGGAAGGACTTCGGGTCGGTTGTATTCTCTGCAGTTTGGTCTGGCAACAACTCGACCTAAACAGATCTAAACATCCATTAGACACGTATGAAATTGGATTGGAGCTTGACGGATACCGCGATGCCAACAGGTTAAAGTTGCTTCAGACTGGCCCTAGCGGCTTGCCCGTCCTGAAGCAGGATTACCTTGAACTGAAGCGTGCCCCATTCGGTAAGTGCCCCATTTACACTTTGTGATATTTCTCAAGGAAATAAAGCTCCTAGAACTAACATGAGGACCTCAGAAAAGAGATCCGCGGACGAACTCTGGGACGAACTCTGGGATGGCATAAAGACTAGGGCGGCAGCCACAGAAACCAGTAAGGCTTACATATTTCACGCGGCCGATTTTGCCAGCTTTGCTAATGATATCCCGGAAGCCTCGCCTAGGACACATGGAAAAACAATCCAAAGTCCAAACAAGACACTTATGTGGGAGACGGCGAGGGTGAATCTGGCAGCATGTGACTCCCAGCATGATTGTCGGGCTGACCCTGTCAATCTGCCAACGCGCCTCCTTGATCTTGGAGAATACCCCTGGATAAAGCTTGTGGAGACCAATGGCGAGAACAGGAACGAAGCATTCTCGTTTCCCACGTCACACGGGCTCCGGTATGCCGCCTTATCATATTGCTGGGGCTATGGCACCGCCTTCAGGACAACAGCAAGCACAATTACGGACATGATGATCGGTTTCTTTGAGGACTCTCTACCGCTGACGATAAGAGAGAGTGTCTGTGTGACTCGAGAGCTGGGGATTCGATATCTCTGGGTTGATGCACTGTGCATTATCCAACGTGGAGACCCGGGGGAAGAGGCGGATGATACAGCAGCCGCGGCGGATTTTGCAATCGAATCAGGACGCATGCAAACCGTATATGGGGGTGCATATATTACCATCGTGGCAGCTGCGTCATCAAATACCTCGGGAGGTTTGCTTGATGGCAAGCCCACCTGTATCATTCACAACCGCAACGACGACGCAGGAGTCGATGTCATGCTGGCGACAACTAACTCCAGACCCACGCCTCCGCTGAATAGTGAGCCTATTTCTAGTCGGGCTTGGGCCTTCCAGGAATGGTACCTCTCGCCAAGACTCTTGCTTTTTGCCAGCACCGGGCCACACCTGGTGTGTCACCACTTCGCTTTGCCGAAAAGTACCCACGGCGTCGTCCACGGAAGCTTCGGCCTCCGGCTTCCTAAAACCCAGGAAGAGGCCAACCGTCGATGGAGCGACTTTGTTGTGAACTTCTCGGCGAGAAACATGTCGCGGCCTTCGGACAAGCTTCCCGCCATCGCCGGACTTGCAAGTAAGCTTGGCACGATTGTTGATGGCAGCTGGGGACGGTACCTGGCGGGCATATGGGAGAGAGATCTCCCTCGTGACCTAGCCTGGAGACGGGAAGGGTCGATAGACTCGGCGAGCTTGTGGCTTCCAACTACTGTTCGTCGCGGTCGAGCATTCACCGAGGACACCGATACCACAAGCGGAGAGCGTACCCTGCGAGAACGAGCGCCCTCCTGGTCCTGGGCTGCCGTCGATGGTCCGCTGATGGTGCTTGGGCATGCGGAATCAGTCTACCTCGATGCAGATTATGTTAGCTGCCACACGGTGCTCGTTGACCCTCGGAACCCGTTTGGCGAGGTCATCTCCGGCGTTCTGACTATCAATTGCTACTATTTACGTGGCAGAATACTCGTCACGAGTGATCCAAGGGTCGAGGTCGATGGCGAACTCTGGCCGTATTGGCCTGACGACCCCAAAGAGACGCTGGAGCTCTTGGATAAGCCAGAAGGAGAGGTGCTATTCCTGCGCATTCGGCGGGATGGCTGGATAGCCGTCATGGTACATCCCACACAGTCCGGCTTTTACCGGCGCATAGGCTTTGCTCTGGGTAATGTATCGAAGCCTTGGGATGGGGAGAAGCAAGAGTTCCGGATCATGTAACATCTACCGGTCGGAACAACAAAGGTTCGCAATGGGAACTAGCAACGGGTTTTCTAGCCGACGGACTTGCTTTGTGGCCCACCACCTCCTTCTTCGAGAAACCACATAGATTAGATAGGTAGCAAAGGTTTCGTCTTTTCTTGTTCTAGGTCGTTCTCTGGACCTAAGGTAGTTAGGTACATGGACCTAGCCCTAGCAATGGATGATTCCTCAGCAAGTGTCGGGACACTTGAATGCATCTAGCCGAGATTCTCTCATAGATATGTATCTACCTTCGGTGGCGGGTTCGACATGACATGCTTTCGCCGCATCTTCGGCGGTATTGGCAATGGACTCGCCGAGAATAGGTATCATGGAGGGGACGGCGGGTTAAGCATGACGTGCTTCCGCCGCAACTTCGGCGGTATTGGCAGTGGGCCGGCCGGGATACGCCATTTAGGGGACGGATTGAATTAGCGCGTCGGGGGCCGACAAAAAGGAGTTCCTCCGACGTCCCGGTCCGCTTCCGCAGCCGGGTGGAATGCGTCAGCCAATAAGTTCATCAAGCGAAGTGCAAGTCTCCGAGCCGGATCACAGACCGGCCGAATCTTCATAGGTAGATACCTGAGCTGCCGGCTTCAGAGGCAATTGCTGGGACCTAATCGCCTGATCAGCCTGGTTCTCATTTGGAATGACTTCGGGATGGCTTGAGACCTGGTGCATCTACCCTCTAGCATTTAAAGGGGCGCCAGTCAGCTCCATACACAAGCACTTCTCCTGGAATCATCCTCAGTTGAGTCGAGTACCCATGGACGCCCAAAAACACAGAGACCTGGAAACAGAAGAATTGTGATCATGACCACGGACATCCCCAAAGTTCTCCTCACCGGCCCGACAGGTTACATAGGCGGAACCGTCCTTAGTACGCTCCTCGCGTCACCCGACCTCAAGATACACCGCCCCATAGGCTGCCTTCTACGCTCGAAGGCGGCAGCGGAGACTCTCACGGCGACCTATGGCCCGGAGCAGGTCAACCCGATTCTGTATGAAGGACTCGACGACACAGAGGCAGCAACCGCCGCGGCAGCGTCCCATGACATCGTTATCTGCTGCACTCTAGGCTATCACACCCCGTCGCTTCTTGCACTGCTCCATGGTCTAGCCCAACGAAAAGCAGTTACGAACAAAGATGTTTGGATGATTCAGACCTCCGGCACATCTAAGTAAGTGTCAGATCGGATGCGAATTATTCCCTTCTTTGGTCATATTTGGGCTGTCTCGGGACTTGTTCCCCCAAATGGCAAATAGCTAATACAATCCATCACAGCGTCGGCGACCTGCCCGTATCGGGCAAATATGTCCATTCTCCTCCGGATCGGGAATTCGACGATGTCCATGACGATGTCTACACTTTTGAGAAGGAGCGCGATGCCGTTATGCCTTACCCTCAGCGCACGGGCGAGCTTGCTTTTATCGATGCTGGTATCGAGCTGGGTGTAAAAACCGTGGTCATGATGAGCCCAATCATTTATGGCATTGGCACAGGATTATCGAATAAGATGAGCATCGCAGTCCCGCAGTTGGCACAGATGGCGATGGTGACTGGGAAGGTAGTGGTGATTGGTGACGGAAAAGCGGTTTGGGATTACGTGCATGTCGAGGACGTGGCCGCACTCTACCAGAAAGTGCTCGAGACCATCGTCGGCAAGGGAGGCGAAGGTCTCCCCACCGGGAAGAAGGGTATTTTGTTCGGTGGCAATGGACGACACAGCTGGATGGAGCTGGCCGAAGGCGTTGCGCAGGCGCTGCTTCAAGCGGGCAAGCTTGGGGATGCAATCGTTGAGAGCGTTTCGCTGGCGGATGCCACCAGGGCCGTCGCGCAGTCTAGGGGCACAGCCGATGAGGATACAGTCGAGGTGGTGTTTGCAAGTAACGCGCGAACGGTTGCCAGCGTGGGGAGGAAGCTGGGCTGGGTTCCCAAGCGTGGTGAAGAGTCTTGGAGACAGGGCTTTCATGACGACGTAAAAATGGTGCTGCAGAAGATGGACAAGAGTACCTAGCCTACCTACCTTAGGTACCTATGACGGGATGGGTTTGTGAGGCGCTGAGGTTCACTCATGTGTAAACCAAAAAAGGAACCCCGTCTTGCAGTTAGTACATTCCGAGGCCGATTCGAGTTGTACTGTAGTAAGCCTGGTTGCTTTATGTAATGAACCCCAGCGTTGCTCACTTTTTGCCCATTCATTTCGACTGGTCAGTTTAGTTCGGCACCAATTGTTCTCTTTTACGAACGAACGACGATAGACACCTCGACACCGGGATCGTCCGACATGTTTGGTGGGGATCCAGGCACGCCAGCGCCAAGAACCCCTTTTCACAGACTCATACTCGCTCAGATTACGTTCTTCTTTAGCGTTATGTTCCTATGGTGGGATGGTATCACTGTCGTGCGTTGGAACGAATCTCGCAAGTCTCGGGAGTGGCGGCACGAACTCCTCAGTCCCAACGATGCTGTTGCCGGAGGAAAGATTGGATATGACCAGGCCAGTTATTTGTTGTTCTAGTTCAGCAAGGAAGAGTTTGTGGCCGAGACGAAGAGTCACCAAGGTCGGCGCAGTGCCTTCACCGATAAGTAACGTGGGGTTAAGGGAGAGGGGCAGGAGGTGAGTCTGGCAGTCAGCAACAACGACCAAGAAGTAGTAGCGTGTTTCGTCGCGTTGTGCGAGGAACACCGACGAGCGGGCTAGAGCGAGGAGACTAGCAGCATGATCCAAGCATGTCAATAGGTAGCTACCATCAGAGGTTGCAAAAAGAGACGTTGCCATGTTCTGGCAGTCGCACTTCTTATGGTGGAGTTTCGTGGCTGTCCCTCTCTGAGCTGTGTGAGCGTTCCCAGCAAAATTAGAGGTCAAAAAAGTCGGGAGGTACCTACCTATCTACATGTATGTTTCTGTAACTCCGATTGTATCCCTGGTTCTCTTCCACTTCGCTTGTGTCCGCCGCGCTCAGCTGATAACGGATCCTTAGACGGTCCCCGGGACGGGTTCCTGAAGATGGTTGGGATCGTGGGATGCGGCGTCGCCAAGAGCCGAATTAAGGTTCTGCTGCCATGTCACCACGGAAACTCAATTTAACAATCCTGGGCCGACAGGTGACATGCAGTTTGCATATGTATTGCATGCCTTGGCGATGCACAGAGGGTTGTTATTGGCCGTGCTGCGCAATACTACCACGAGTGTACAGGCGCACGGCTGGAGCTGTGCGAATGTATGGTTCAACCGATCAGAGACGCCGGGCACGTAGGAATGTAAATCTCGCAATGCCCCTCTAAATGTGGCTCAACCATTCTCCCTCCTTTCTAGGTTGTTCAAAGTAGCACACAGCAAAAGACAGGGTGAAGATGAGACTCGCCAGCAGCATCGTCGTTTTATCTGTGCTCTCCTCTGCGGCGAGCGCAGCTCCAAACCCAGGGTCCATACTCTTCCGAGGAGGAACAGTTGTGGCTTTCAATCAACAAACACAGGGGCTGCAAATTATCCGCGGCGGATCCGTCCTGGTTACGGGTGACCGCATTGCAAGCGTGTCTACCTCGACGCCCACAAAGATTCCCCCGGGGACTGAGGTCGTCGACATCACCGGCAAGATCATAACACCAGGCTTCATCGACACCCACCGCCATGGATGGCAGACAGTGTTCAAGACCATGGCGTCCAATACGACTTTGATTGAGTTCTTCAACCGTTACAGCTCGTACGTCGCTCCTTTCTTCTGGAACGCCACCGACGTGTACGACAGCCAGCTCGCCGGTCTTTACGAGGCTCTCAACGCTGGGGTCACTTCATCGATTGATCATGCGACTCACACCTGGTCCAAAGACGCCTCCGAGGCTGGTCTCCAGGCCTGTATTGACAGCGGGGCGAGAGTATTTTGGGGTTTCACCTTTGCCAATATCACCGGCTTGATCACGGTCGAACAGCTGTACCCAATCTTCCGAGACATGGCCAAAAACCCGGGCTTGAAAAACTCCCCAACCACACTTGGAATTGCTTATGACGGCTGGGGTCCGAACCCAAATGTTGCTGAGATCGACCAGATCATGGGTCTTGCGAGGTAAGACAGAAACCGCTCATCGCGTGCCCTACAGGCAACTAACGAAGAATACCAGAGAGCTCAACGTGTCGGTTATTACGACTCACTCCTTACAAGGGCCATGGGGGTTCAACAACTCGCCCGAAGATATCCACGCACTGAACTACCTCAATATCTCAATCCCCATTGTTTTCTCCCACACCTCATTCTTGACCCCGACCGGCGCAGAGCTGCTGCGGTCGACCAATCAGTACATCTCGATCACACCAGAGTCGGAGATGCACTACGGCCAGACACACCCATTCAGCTATGGGATCCAAGACCAGGCCTCGCTGGGCGTCGATACTCATATCACGTTCAGCACCGACATTCTGACCCAGGCTCGCATCTGGCTGCAGCAGACACGCTACGAGCGGTACTTGGACGTCCTCGAGCAGAACAAACTGCCACGCAGTAATCCCATGTCAGTCGAGCAGGCCTTCTTGCTCGCAACACGTCATGGCGGTCTCGCCCTGCGGAGGAACGACCTTGGGATCATCGCCGAGGGTGCCAAGGCCGACCTCATTGTCTGGGACGCTACATCGCCAGCGTTGCTCGGTTGGGTAGACCCCGTAGCCGCAGTCATCCTGCACGCGAGTGTCGGCGACATCGAGGCCGTGTTGGTCGATGGCAAATGGGCCAAGCGCGGCGGCAAGCTGCTGGCAAAGGGCTGGCCGGAAGCCCGCGCGCGCTTTTTGAAGACAGCCCAGCGCATCCAGGCAATCTGGCGTGATATGCCACTGCCCGAACCCCCAGCGGAGTTCAACGGCAGTCCGGTCGTCGATCCGGTCCGGGTCGACGCGCTTCGGGGACCCGGTGATGGGTACGGTAATGTGTATATTTAGAGAATTCCGGATCTTGCGATGCGTTAGGTAGTGTTGCAAAAAGGTTTTCTACTTTAAACTCCTACTCTTGGGAACTTGCAAATTTTACCTCGAATATTTCTAATAAAGAATTACGAGAGTGCGTACATGTACGCCAGCTTCGTCTGCTGAGTCTCGCACCGTAGATCGCGTATTGAGGCCGGAAGAAACACATATAAGAGATCAATGACTACAATCTATCGTCAAGGGAACACCATCCGCCGCCAGATTCGTCGGGCGACAATAATACAAAACGATAAGCACAGTGGCATTCGCGGGATGGCATCTAAATCTCTGTCCGCCTCGCGTTAGTTAAAGGCATCTGATAGGGGTGCACCTCCCTTTTGCTACGGGTGCATCCCCCCGCCATGGCGTTTTACGCATCTGCCGTCTAATTCACTGTTGATATTTTTTTCCTGAAAGCTGTATATATATTAGTCAGAGGCCTATTTACTAATATATGCGCGGTTTTAAACTTTTAAAGGCTGATAAAAGTAAAGGTATAAAAGGTAGTTGGGTAGGTAGGTTTGTATATTGCTAAACCCCTAGATATACGTTAGGTCGAGCCCTTTTATATTTTATTTCCTGTAAACAGAGGCCTAAGAGCAGGGTTGGGATTTAATCCGGACTAGTAGTCAGTAGTCCGGACTACTAGTCACAGTAGTCTAGTCAACCCCCGGACTACTAGTCCGGGTAGTCTAGTCACCAGCCGGACTACTAGTCCAGTAGTCTAGTCACCCCCCGGACTAATAGTCCAACTACTTGACTACTGTAGTCACTAGTCCGGACTAGTAGTCTACCCCTTAATATAATATTTTTAATTTTTAATTACTTTATTAGGCTTAGTAATTCATTCTTATTACTATTATAAGTAATATAGTATATTAATATTAGCTAATAACTTAATAATTTACTTATTACGTAAAAATAGCCTACTTTCTATTGTAATTCCTGGATTTATAAGTGAATTTGCCACTTTCTACTTATTTACCGCTTTTATATTATAAGTTATAAATATACAAAGACCGCGGTTAATAGCAAAAATACCTGGAAACAGAAATATTGTAAAACCAGCCAAGTAAAATAAGTATTTAAAGAGGCTTACTGACTTAGTATAACGTTATTTCCTACTTAGTATTTTTTATTTCTCGTTATTATATCTATTGGACTTGCTAAAGTCGATTTCAATATAAAGTTTTTATTTCGAGCTAATTACGCTCTTTAAGACAAATGGATTTTAAATCGTGAATTAAAAATCCAGTCTACCAAATTAACTTAAAATAGTTTTTAGGTAATATATATAGTAGTATACCCTACCTATTAGCACTAACGCCTAATTAATAACAATACGTGATTGAAGGGAAAGTAAGTTTTTAGCTGAAGTTCACCCAAAAGAACTATTATTACCGGATTGGCCTAAAAAACATAAATCTAAAATATACTATTATTATATTGTATTATTACTTAAATAGTTGCAGTTTTCATTCTACAATATTATAATTCTTTGACTTAACAAAAGTAGTTAAAAACTAAAGTTGTTATTTTGACCCAATTGTAACTTTTTGCACAAGTGCATTTCTAATAATTAGTTAAAAAGTCAGTTTACGTAACTATATTATGATAACTTATATACTAGATCCGTAGTTATAAGTTTCATTTTAAGCCTTAAATACATGTTGAAATATCTATAGTATTATAATAAAATATTTGATTTCATATAAAAAGTGGTTGTATTATAATTAAATATTTAATTTTCGCAGTAGTCCGGTAGTCCGGACTAGTAGTCCAGTAGTCTGGACTACTATTCCAGGTAGTCTAGTCACTCCCCGGACTACTAGTCCAGTAGTCTAGTCACCACCCGGACTAGTAGTCCGGGTAATCTAGTTACAGCCGTGATTCTGACTACTGGACTATAGTAGTCCGGACTACTGGACTAATAACTAAGGACTAGTATCCTAACCCTGCTTAAAAGCGTAATTAATAAATTGTAAAGCTTTTTTTTATAGTTCTTATACTATTGCTAATACTCCGAAACGCTGACTTCTGAGGATTTGGCGAAAAATATATCTTCAAGGGGATACGTACGGATTAAAAAGGGGGTGTACCCCTATTAGACGCTTAGTTAAATGGGCAAGACTGAGGAGGAAAAGCGTTATCCTGTCGTCAGACAGTTATTACTACGGTTGGGATTTAGTCCGGATTAATAGTCTACCCTTTAATATAGTATTTTTAATTTTAATTACTATATAAGCCTTATTAATTAATTAGTTTAATTATTATTACTAATTAAGGTAGTATACTATATTAATATAAATTGATAAAGGTAAGAATTTATTTATTAAGCTTATATTTGCTACTTTTTACGGTTTATCTATATTAATATAAATTAATAAAGGTAAGAATCCATTTATTAAGCTTATATTTACTACTTTCTACGGTTTGTCTATATTTATAAGCAAATTTACAACTTCGTACTTATTTTCATTTCTATATTAAAAATATAAAGAGATAATAACGCAATAATTACTAATAATTACTAATATTGCTGTTTATTTACTATTTTCCATTTTTTATTTACTTATAATTAGTTTTCTAATTTGTAATTTATTATATTTTTTTGCTTTTTACAGTGCGAAACCGCTTGAACTGAAAATACTACGAAATTGGCCTAGTAAAATATATATTTAAAATAGCTTATTAACTTAGTATAATGTTATCTTCTGTATGGTATTTTATATTTTTAGCTACTATAGTTATTGGATTTATTATAATTGATTAAAATATACAATTTTGAGTTCGAGCTAATTACAACTTCTTATATAACTAGATTTTAAATCGTCAATTAAAAATCGGGTTTACTTAATTAAGTTAAAATAGCTTTTAGGTAATATATAGGGTAGTATATTATACCTCTTAAAGCAAGACTTTATTTAAAAAGAGTAAGGAAATGATGAGAAAAGTTGCTTTTTAGTGATAAAAACTCTAAAAAGATAATTATTACGAGATTGGTATGGAATAATATAAATGTAAAATATGTTGCTATTATATTATAATATCATTTAGTAAGTAATAACTTTCGTTTTATTATATTATAATTTCTGGATTTAATAAAAGTAATTTAAAACCGAAGTTATTATTTTAACCCAATTATAACTTTTTGCGCAAGTGGATTTCTAATTATTAAGTAAAGCTGTAATTTACGTAATTACATTATAGTAACTTATAAGCTAGATATATAGCTATAAGTTTTACTATAGGCTTTGAATCTATTTTAATTACCTTATAGGATTATAGTAAATAGTTTGGGTTTATAGAAGCAGTGTATAAAGAGCCTTTTTCGTTGGAAAGAAACTTGGAAAAAAAACCCTATTAAATTAAAAATTAAAAATTAAAATAACGTATTTTTTAAGTAGTCCAGTAGTCCGGACTACCGGACTAATAACTAAAAACTAATTTTTCAACCCTGTTTCGAAGCAATTATACCTTTTTAAACAACTGGATTTTAAATTGTGAATTAAGAATCTACTTTACTTACTTAATTTGAAATACCTTTTGGATAGTATATATAGTAATGTATAATACCTTTTGTATTGAAAAAACCCTAAAAGGATGATAATTATAAAATTAGCTGGAAAAATATAAGTTTAAAATTACCTCCTATTTAATTGTGCTATTACTTGAGAAATAAGAACTATTATTATATAATATTATAATTCCTTGATTTAATAAAAGTAGTTAAGAACTATAGTTATTATTTTAACCTAATTGTAACTTTTACGTAACTGGATTTCTGTTACGGCCCCAGCTGGTTTATAACCTATATAGGGCCCAAGGTGGTTTGTACGCCTTATACCGTATATTACTCTTTTAGTTTAGGTTTAGGATTTAAGTTTAACCTGTTTCCTTTCCTCTTTACATTTTTTATTTTAGTTAAATACTACTATTTATTTAGATCTTTATATTTATTAAAGTTAAATTCTAATATAAAAAAGTATTAGAAATTTCGTTTTACCATTTATTTTGTTTTTACGCTTGTTAAAAGTAATTGATAGTATAAACCAGGGTTGGGACTTAGTATAAAAATTAATAATATAGTTATTACGTTTACCTTTGCTACTTTCTACTACGTTTTCTGTATTTATAAGTAAATTTGCTACTTTTTACTTATTTATTCCTTCTCTATAGGGTTGGTAATTAGTTAAACTACTATAGTTAGTAGTTAGACTACTAACTATAGTAATTTAGTTACTGCCCTAACTACTAACTATTGTAGTTTAGTTACTGCCTTAACTATAACTACTAGTTAGTACCTTAACTACTAACTAAACTATTATAACTACTGTAGTTAGTAGATAAAATTAATAAAAATAATAAGTACTTTAAATACTTATTAGTAATCGCTTTACAATTAATGTTTAGTAATAGTATATAAGTACTAATAATTATTCTAATTTAAATTAAAAGATTAAGTATTAAATTAACTATTTTTAATAATTTAATTATATAATTAATGTATAAAGTCGCTTTTTTACTACTTTTTTGAGCAGTTTATTCCTAGTAAAAAAGTATTAAATAGTTAAATAACAATTTAAATTATATAAAAAAAGTAAAGTATTTTTATATTAGTTAATAGTAATATTTATAGCTTACTTATAAGTATTTTTAATTATAAGTTAATACGCTTAGTGAATTTTTAAAAGGGTATTTGAAATTAGTATTTTTACTTTGACCTAATTGCAACGTTTTTTGTACCTAGATTTTCAATTATTTCTTGAAATTAAAGATTAGTGTAAAAGTTTTAAGTAACTTGTAGATATAATAGATAATATATATTTATTTTTATTATAAGTTTAAAGAATACTTATTAATTACTACCCTTACTGGAATTAAGAGTAAAAAATAGTTAGAATCGTAATTTTTCCTAGTAAACCTACTAAAAGTAATTACATCTTTATATTAAATAGAATATAATAGTGCTAATTAAATATAACTGCTTTTTATTTAAAGTTGATACGCTTATTAGCATTTTAAAAGCCTATTTGAAATCGATATCGTTGTTTAACTTTAATTGCGACTTTTCGTACTTGTAGATTTTAAATTCTATTTTTAAAGTTTAGCTTATATAATAATATATACTTAACTTATAGATAAGGTATATAGTTTTATAAGTATATGGTATATGCTTGTACTATTAATTAATTATAACGTAAAGGCTAATAAAAAATAATTTTACGCTAAAAAGTATTTAAATTACGATTACTTATGCTCTTTTCGTTAATTAATAAGAAATATATTACTACCTTTTATATATTATATTTTGTATTATTATTACTATAAAGAAGTATTTAAATCTATAGTATAATAGGCTTTTAATTATTTTGCGAGTAAAAATAATATATTATATTTAACTAGTAGTTAGACTACAGTAGTTAGTAGTTTGACTACTAACTACTATAATCTAGTTACTACTCTGATTACTAACTACCGTAGTTTAGTTAATACCCTAAGTACTAACTACTATAATCTAGTTAATACCTTAATTAATAACTACTAACTACTATAATTAGTAACTACTAACTAATAACTACTAATTAATTTACCAACCCTACTTTTTTATATTATAAATATATAAAGTTGGGATTTAGTCTGGATTAATAATTAGTAATCTAAACTACTAGTTACAGTAGTTTAATTACTCTTTAGATTACTAGTCCAAATAATCTAGTTACTACTTAAATTACTAATCTAGTAATTTAATTACCGGTTTAACTACCCCTCCGAAGCTTACTTATACTATATATACGGGAACCCTCGTAAATAGGGACACTTTACCATATACCTAATTATATAAATACTCTAGCCCGCAAAGCCAAAATACCCGCTTAACTAATATATTTACCTTACCTATATAACCTTTTACTACTTAATTAAGCGTAAGCTTAAACAGCAAAACATTAAAAGGGTTAAGGGGGTTTACTAAAACCGTTTTAACTAATTTTATAAACTTATTATAAGTATTTAATCTTATTTACTAATAATCCCCCCCTGAAAAGGGACCGCTTACCCCTTAAGGGTAAAAGCCTTCGGCTTCCTACAATTTAAGACAAATAATAATAATCCCCCCCTTTAAAGTAGCCTTAAATATATTAAATATCCCTATAAGCTCCGTTTATAAGCTTTACTTAAACCCGCCCCCACCCCCCTTCCAACCCCTCTAACTAATAAACCTTACCTCCCCTATTAATAAATTAATTATAGTATTAAGCCCCTTATTACCCGCTAAGCGTAAAGTATTTATATACTTTTTTAATTTAATATCGTAAAAGTTTTAAACTTAAAGTTAAACTAAATAAGGAAGTAAATTAAATACCTTTATATTATCCTACTAAACCTTAACTAAATATTAACGCCTTTATAATACTAACCTAGGCTTATACTATACCTTTTTAATAAAAGGTACTAATAGTATAAAAGGGGCCGCCTTAGTTTTTAAACCTTTCTTTTCCTTTATCGATATAAAAGGAGTTTTTAATAAGATTTTAAAAAGCCGTACGTAATAGTTATCGTATAGTTTTTAAAAATCCCGTAATAAAAGTCTACCTTTAAGCGTAATACGGGTTTAGGTAGTACTATTAACTTAAATAGCTAGGGGTATAGTAAATTTTATATAAATAAGTTCCCTTTTCTTTCCTTAAATTAGCAAACTTTCCTAACCGCTATCGCAGGAACGTTTAATTAGCCGTACCGGTTAAGCTTATACCAATAGTTAAGTAAACGCTAAAATTCCATTTTATTTTATTTTATTACCCCCCGGACTAATAGTTTAAATACTTTAACTACTATAGTTACTAATCTACATTAGTAATCCACCTTTTGATATAGTATTTTTAACGTTTAATTACTTTATTAGGCTAATTAATTAATTATTTTAATTATTATTATTAATATAAGCTATATATTCTTTTATTATTAGCTAAAAAAGGTAATAATACATTTATTAGGTATAATACGTCTTCTAGCTTATAAATTTTATTAAATTATTTGTTTTCTTAATCGCAAAACGCGTTAAATTGGAAATATAACAATATTAGCTTGGTAAAAAATATATTTGAAATAGCTTATTAGTTTAGTATAATGTTATTTTCTAGTTAGTATTTTTTACTTTTAGTGACTATCGCTATTGGATTTATTGGAATCGATTCAAATTTTAAGTTCTTATTTCGATCGAATTATATCTTTGTATATAACTAGATTTTAAATTACTAATTAAAGATTTAGTTTACTTAATTAACTTAAAATAGCTTTTAGGTAGTATGTAAGGTAATATACCTTACCTCCTAATACTAAAGTTTATTTAAAAATAATATAAAAATAGGGTAAAAAATATTTTTATCGAGAAAAATCCTAAAGTTATTATTTTAACCTAATTATAACTTTTTTTTGGAAAAGTAGATTTTACATTATTAATTTAAGAGATTTGCTAGATTTATATAGCTGGCTTTCCCTTATTCCTGCATAGCCCCCACTTTTTTCAGGTTACTACCTGCCAGTACCTGCCTACACCCCTCAGCAGCTGTCGCAGCCCGCTGTAGGCAAATAGAAAAGTAATAATATAAATCCGTAAATCCATATTTCATTACGTATTTAATTATATCTCAATTAATAGATAGCACGTTTTATTTATTTATAAATAAATAAAAATTATTATATATTTAATACAAATAATTTATTACTTTATAAAAGCGTAAATTTAAAATTAATAGTAGTAGATAGCAAGTAATTTATTAAAACTAAAGTTTATTATACTTTAAAACATATTTAAGATTTTATTAAAATATTTATAAGTTTATTTTTATTTTTTTACTACTATTTAAATTAAACAATACATTTTTAGGGAAATTATATAGAGATTTAAACTATGAACTTAATAACCGTAGAGTAAATAAAAGGTATAATTTGGCAACTTATTTTAAAATAGCTTAATTTAAATTATAAGCATAAAAAACATAATTATATTTATTTACTATTTTCAAAACTTTTATAAAACGTTATATTAGATTAAAAATTACTTTACTTTCTTTAAAATTATTTAATATCCTATCCAAATATTTAAAATATTATTTTCTACATAAATAGTATAGCAGGTAGTGTAATGGATAGGGTAGTAGGTAGCGGGGCAGGTGGCAGGTATCTGGCAACTGACAGCTTGAAAAAGTAGGGGCTATACAGGTCTAGCAAGTCTCTAATTTAAAATTTAGCTTACGTAATTATATTACAATAACTTATAAGTTGAATTAAGGGTTATAAGCCTTTTTATAAGCCTTAAATTTATTTTAGAAAATTAATAGTATTAGGGTAAAAAGCTTAGTTTTCTACGAAAACTGCTTTAATATTACTAAATTTAATATAAAATTTAATTTTCGTAATAGTTTAGTAGTCCGGATTACTAATTATAGTAGTTTAGTTACCCCCTGGACGACTAGTCTAGTAGTTTAGTTACCCCTTAGGCTATTAATCCAAGTAGTTTAGTTACGGTTGTAATTTTAATTATTAGATTATAGTAGTTCGGACTATTGGATTAATAACTAAGGACTAACGTTTTAACCCTGCTAATTACAGTAGTTAGTAGGTAAAAATACTAAAATAATAATTGTTTTAAATAATTATTAGTAATCGCTTTTTAATTAAGGTTTAGTAGTAGTATATAAGTAATAATTATTATACTTTAAATTAAGGGGTTAAATATTTAATTACTATTACAGCCCCGGCCGGTCCATAACCCCCTTAGGGCTCTAGGTGGTCTGTGCGCCCTATACCGCACACTACCATTAGTTTAGCTCTAGGATCCAGGCTTTACCTATTTCCTTTCCTTTTTACGCTTTTTATTCTAGTCGAATACTACTACTTACTTAAACCCCTGCATTTATTAAAGTTATACCCTAACAATTACCTATATTCAGAATTGGTAAATTAGTTAGTAGTTATTAGTTAGTAGTTATTAGTTAAGGTACTAATTAAACTATAGTAGTTAGTAGTTAATATAGTAATTAGACTACGGTAGTTAATAGTTAAAAGGTTAACTAAATTACTATAGTCTAACTACTAGTTAAATATAATATATTATTTTTAATTACAAAATAATTAAACCCTACTAAATTTAAGTATTTATAATAATAAAAATATAAAATATAATATATAAAGGGTAACAATATATTTATTAATAGTAAAAGCATAAGTAATTATTAAAATTATTAACTTGTAATAACATTTACCTTAAAATATAAATACGTTATAGCGTAAACTTCAAATTTACCAACTTTTCCCTTTTAATTAAGTAACCCTAAAAATGTATTTGGTACAGTTAAAATACGGTATATCTTAGCTTAAAGTTAACTTTATATTATTATATAATATCTTTAAGGTAGATTTTAAAATTTATAAATCCAAAAGGTTGCAATTAAAGTAAAATAGAAATATTAATTTCTAATAATTTTTTAAAGGCTAATAAACGTATTAACTTCAAATTAAGAACAATTATACATAACTAGTATTATCATATTTAACGCAACGTAAAAATATTTTTACTTTTCAGTAGTTTACTAATCAAAAGTATGGTTTTTACTATTTTTTACCCTTAATACCCGTTACCGTAGTAATAAATAACTGTATTTTTACCTTTTAATAGAAATATATAATTTCTATTATATATATAACTTACTTTGAGCCTTTAAGTTAATTTAGAATTTTAAGATAGAATTGAAAATCGAAGTATATAAAAAGTTATAATTAAGACAAAGTGGAAATATTAATTTTAAATTCCCATTTAACAATCCGGTAAGTATAATAACTTATAACCAAAAATATTATAAGCAAGCTACAAATATTACTATTAGCTAATCTTCAAATATTATACCTTTTCCTATTACTAAAAGTATTATTTTAATATTAATGTTTTTTTCACTGCTTATAAGCCTTATGAGGTAAGTATTTTAAGTAATTCCGTATTTACTACTTGAATTTTAATTATAATAATTATCACTAACATGCTACTACTAATTATTAATTAAAAAAATTAATAATAATTATTTAAAAATAATTATTATTTTAATTATTTTTATATATTAACTACTATAGTCAAACTACTGACTACTAACTACAGTAGTTAAAGTAATCTAATTAGTAATTAAAATATTAACTAAACTATAATAGTCGTAGTTAAGGTAATAACTAAACTAAAGTAGTTAGTAATCTAACTACTAACTATAATAATCTGACTAATTAACAACCTTACCTATATTTAATAAATTAATTATATTTTAAAGAGGGCTTGTTTTATTATAAAAAAAGTCTCTTTCTACTGTAATATATCTAACATATTAGATTTCGCCCTACCTTTAGCGAAGCGCCTCGCAGCAAGGTCGAGTTAATTAAACCACCCTATAACTGCTGCTAGTACTTCCTACCGTAACAGGCCAAAATCGTTTAAATCCACTATTTCTACTACAATTACTGCTATAATAGTAATAACGTTACACAAGTATACGTAGGTAAAAAATTGTAGTAGTTGTAATAATGGTCGATTAGTTACAATATCGTAATATGCAGGATATATCTTTTTGGGTATAATTTTGAAAGGGGTTAAAGTTTTATATAGGGAATTTTGTTTTTTACAGTAAAAAAAATAAATTCGAAAGATATATAACCAGGGTTGGGATTTAGTCCGGACTACTAGTTATTAGTCCGGACTACTAGTCACAGTAGTCTAGTCACAGCCCGGACTACTAGTCCAGTAGTCTAGTCACGGCCCGGACTATTAGTCCGGGAGTCTAGTCACAGCCGTGATTCTGACTACTGGACTACAGTAGTCCGGACTACCGGACTAATGACTAAGGACTAATGTCCCAACCCTGTATATAACTATTATAACTATTTAAAATTATTATTTTGTAGTTGTTTTAGGTCCAATGGTACGTATAACGATTAAAATACTTAGACTACTTAAAAGCTATTTTATAATTAGTCCAATTATTTAGTAATACTTTAATAGTAATTGTTTTATCGATAGTCTCGTTAATTTATAATTACTATAAAATATCTTAGAAAATTATAAAAAAGGTAAAAGGAAATTATTAATAAAATATATTTGATAATAAAAACCTATTTCCAGTTTTTAAATTATATACTAAACGTTTCGATTTTAGCTTAAAAAGTAATTATAACCGTATAATTACTAATACCCTTTATATAACCCTTTTTATTTATATTATAGATATTATTATTGTTAATAAAATTAACTAGCTTTATAATATTAAAGAAGTTATATTAATACTATACGGTTTTTTAATTAAGAATATTACGGTAATTTTAATTTATTACGTAAAAGTAGTAGGTTTATAGCTTAAGATAATATTAAAAAATCTCTTATACTAATTAATACCTATAAGCTTTTAGTTGCCCTTTGCCTTAAGGATTATAATTGTAAATTAATTAATTAATTTAATTAATAAAAGCTATTTTTATATATTAAGCTAGTAAGTAGCTTAAACGATAAAATCTTTTTTCGCTGGGGTTAATTGATATAGGGGCTTTTTCTATTTGTAAAAAAGGGGTTTATTATTATTTGGGCTTAAAAAGTATTTTTATTAACTTTATATAGGTGGGCGGTTATTGTAATAGAATGCCCTTATTTTTAATAACCTTTTTAGTTAATTAAATTTGTTTTTTGTAAGTTAAATTAGGCTAATAAATTAGCCAGCGTTTAATTATAACCATTTAACTAGTTAAAACCTTTTTAAAACGGTTAGCTATTGTATAAGCCGTATTTTAAGTAAACTAGGTTATATTATATAAGGGGGGCTATATGGTAAAAACGGTTAGGGATTTTATTAAAACTTAGCGAGAAAATAAGTGTTTTAACGAAATTAAACGATTTAAATGAGGTAAAAGTGGTATTAATTAATAACTTGGAAGCTACTAATTTTAATTGTAAGAAAAGAAGGAAGAAGGAAAATTTCTGGTATTATTATTATTGTAGTTTGTTACTTGGGTTAAACTTTCTTTTTTGTAGCGGGAAAGCTATTCCCGAACTGGTTAAGAAGACGGTCAAGGCAAGAAAACAATTGAATACGTTAGTAGTTAGACTATAGTAGTTAGTAGTTAGACTATAGTAGTCAGTAATCAGACTATAGTAGTTAGTAATTTAACTACTAACTACTATAGTTTAGTTATTACTTTGACTACTGACTACTATAGTTTAGTCATAGCGCTGACTATTAATTACTCTAGTCTAGTTAGTGTTTGACTAATGACTACTGACTAATTTGCCAACCCTGCTAATATAGGTAAAAAAAAAAAAACTAGAAATAGCTCAAATAAGTATAACTAAAATTAAATTATAACTATAATATAATATACGTTAGTATATAAAATATACAAATAGAGAATAAAGAAGATAGAAATTGCTATATGAGTGAATATTACTCGTTTTATTGACTAAAAGTAGAAAGTAAAAGCCCTATATACAGGGTTGGGATTAAGTCTAAACTAGTAATCCACCCCTTAATAGAGTATTTTTATTTTTTAATTACTATAATAGCCTAATAGGCTTATTAACTTATTATTCTAATTACTATTACTAATATCAGCTATATACTATATTAATATTACCTAATAAAATTAATAATGTAGTTATTAGGCTTATATTTGCTACTTTTACCGGTTTTTCTGTATTTATAAGCAAATTTGCTACTTTTTACTTGTTATTTCTATGTTATAAATAAGAAAAGATGATAAAAACGCTAAAAGGAAAGATATCATAAAATTGGCTTAGCAAAATAAATATTTTAGGCGACTTACTAACTTAGTACAAGATCATTTTTTGATTACTATTTTTTACTTTTGGTTACTATAGTTATTAGATTTATTAAAGTTGATTACAATATAAAATTCTTGTTTCGAGTTAATAGACCTATTTATATAACTAGATTTTGAATTGTTAATTAAAAATCAGATTTACTTCATTAACTCGAAATAGCTTCGAGGTAGTTAGTGTATGGGATGGTATACGTTACCTCCTAGCACTAAGATGTATTTAAAATTAGTATAGGAATAAGGAGAAATACATATTTTTGTCGAAAACCCATATAAAAGGACTATTATTACGAAATTGCCCTAGAAAAATATAGGTCTAAAATGGGCTATTATTATATTATACTATTGCTTAATAAGTACTAACCTTCATTTTTACATATTTCAATTCCTCGAGTTAATAAACTTAGTTACAAATTAAAGTTATTACTTTGACCTAATTGTAACTTTTTGCACAAGTGGATTTCTAATCATTAATTAAAAGCTCAATTTTTGTAATTATCTTATAATAGCTTATAGGCTATATAAATGGTTATAAGCCTTATTATGAGCCTGGAACTACTTTACAAAAAACGTATAATATTAAAGTAAAAAGTTCGGTTTTATAAGAAAAGTGCCTTAAAAGCTGATATTATAAAATATAATAACCCTAGGAAATATAAGAACTATATAATTAGCAAATAAGATATATAATTGGTAAATACTACGTACTACCTATTTAATTAATAATTTAAAATAAATTTCGCAGTGGTCAAGTAGTCCGGACTAGTAGTCCAGGTGGTCTAGTCACCCCCCGGACTACTAGTCCAATAGTATAATTACGGCTGTGATTCTGACTACTGGACTAATGACTAAGAATTAATGTCCCAACCCTGCTTATACTACTACCGATATATAGATAATTTTGAAATTTTCGTTAGCGTACCTATGAAATTTAGAACCAAAATAAAATTGATGCAGGAATAAGGTAAGTAGTATAGGTTCGTAGCCTAATAGTGTAATAAGTTTCTATAAATAATATTATTACGCGAAAAAAGATAAAAAAATATTGAAATAGTAGTTTTAATCTTAGTATAAGTATTAAATATCAAAGCATTTTCATGTTAAGTAAATGAGGAAATTACGAAGTATATAGAAGTATTTTTAATCTAGCATTACTTTGTTTATTGGATTTATAAGAGGCCTTTGAAAATCAAAAGTGTTATTAATTGCAACCGTTGGTAGATATAAATTTCAAATCGTATTTTAAAAATCCAATTTTTCTCGTGATACAAAAATGCCTTATAACTTAAATAATAACACCATTAGTGTAGAGCAGGGTTGGCAAATTAGTCAGTAGTCATTAGTCAGTAGTCACTGACTACAGTAGTCAGTAGTCATTAGTCAAGGTAGTGACTAGACTACAGTAGTCAGTAGTTAGGGCACTGACTAGACTACAGTAATCAGTAGTCAGGCCTGTGACTAGACTACAGTAGTTAGTAGTCTGACTACTGACTACTGTAGTCTGACTACTAGTTAAATATAATATATTATTTTTATTTGCAAAATGAATAAAAGCCTATTAATCAGGGTTGGGAATTAGTCAGACTACTGACTAGACTACTGTGACTACTGTAGTCAGTAGGTAAAAATAATAAAAATAATTATTATTTTAAATAATAATTCTAATTATCAAACAAAGTAAAATCTGTTAGGACTACTATATAGTAGTATTTATAAGTTACCTATTAATACTTTTAACTATCAGTTATTACACCGAGAGGACTTTAAAAAGAGCATTTAAAGTTAATATATCTACTTTAACCTAATTGCAACTTTTTATGCACCTCGATTTCCAATCGTTTCTTAAAATTCAAGGTCAGTATAAAAGCTTAAAAGTAAGTTGGGTATATAATAGATAACATATATTTCTACTATAAGTCCAAGGAATATGAAGTGATTACTACTCTAATTGGAATTAAGAGTAAAAAACAGTTAAAATCGTAATTTCTATTAGTAAACTTACTAAAAGTAAAAATATTTTTATACTACATAAGATATAATAATGCTAATTATATATAGGTACTTTTTATTTAAAGTTAATACGCTTATTGTCATTTTAAAAACCTATTGGAAATCGATATCGCTATTTAACTTTAATTGCGACTTTTCGTACTTATAGATTTTAAATTCTATTTTACAGCCTCAGCTCACATGGCAATATACAACTAGCTTATAGATAAGATATATAGTACTATAAGCATTTGGTATTTGCTTTTAGAGTTAATTAAATATTACGAATAGGCTCATAAAGGTTAGATTTACGTTAAAAATGTATAAATTACGATTACTCTTATAAAAAGCCGATAATTTCAATAATTACTTATGCTTTTCTTATTAATAAATAACAAATATAGAGCTTCACTACTACCCTTTATATAGTATATTAAATTGGTATGTTTTATATTATTATTACTATAAATAAGGATTTAAATGTGTAGTATTAATAGGCTTTTCATTATTTGCAGAAAAAAATAATATATTATATTTGACTAGTAGTCAGACTACAGTAGTCAGTAGTCAGACTACTGACTACAGGAGTCTAGTCACTACCCTGACTACTGACTACTGTAGTCTAGTCACAGGCCTGACTACTGACTACTGTAGTCTAGTCAGTGCCTTGACTAATGACTACTGACTACTGTGGTCAGTGACTACTGACTAATGACTACTGACTAATTTACCAACCCTGCTATTAATACTATAAATTTAAATACTTATTTATAGTAATAATAATATGAAATCTATTATATAAAGATTAGTAATATATTTTTTATTAATTAACGAAAAGAGTATAAGTAATTATTAAAATTACTACCTTTTAATAAGAGTAATTGTGATTTATATGCTTTATAACGTAAAATTAATTTTTTTTATTAGCCTTTGCCTTATATTTAATTAGTTCCAAAGGTATATAGTGGATGCTTATAGTGTTATATACCTTACCTATAAGCTAGTTATATATTATTATATAAGCTGAGTTTTTAAAATAGAATTTAAAATCTATAAATACGAAAAGTGGTAATTGGAGTTAAATAGTGATATTGATTTCCAATAATTTTTTTAAATCCTGATAAGCGTATTAACTTTGAATAAAAAGTAGTTATATATAATTAGTACCATTATATTTTATTTAGTACAAACAAGTTTTAATTTTATATAGGTTTACTAATATAAATTATGATTTTAACTGCTTTTACCCTTTATTCCGGTTAGAGTAGTTATAAACAAATTTTTTTGGGCTTAAAGTAGAAATATACATTATTTATTATATATATAACTTATTTTACGCCTTTACCTTGATTGTGAATTTAAGAGGTGATTGGAAATTGAAGTGTATAAAAGTTGTAATTAGGTTAAAGTGGAAATACTAATTTTAAATACCCTTTTAAAAATTTACCGAACGTAATAAATTATAATTAAAAATACTTTTAAATAGTTTACAAACGATACTATTAGCTAGTTTTAAAATATTTTACCTTTTTCTGTAATTAAAATTGTTATTTAACTATTTAATACTTTTTTACTGAGAGTAAGCTATTTAAAAAGGCAGTAAAAAAAGGTGACTTTATATATTGATTATATAATTAAGCTATTAAAGACGGTTAATTTAATATTTAACCCTTTAGTGTAAATTATAATAATTATTACTTGTATACTACAACTAAATTTTAATTATAAAGCGATTACTAATAATTATTTATAATAATTATTATTTTCATTATTTTTACTTACTGACTATTGTAGTCAGACTACTGACTACAGTAGTCTGACTAATTGCCAACCCTGTTTTCAAATATGGCCTGTTTATACGCACTTTACTACCTATTAGTCCCCTAAAGGATAGATAGGTAGTAGCTTAGTATACTGCGTAAGTATTAATTTTTAATACTATCTTTTTAATATTAATATAATTTAATAGGTGTAATTGGAAAATAACGGATATTATAAAGGGTTTTAAAACTTTGAATTATTCTCGGTATTATAAAAGACAGTACCCTTTTATTGCTTTTAACGAAAAGTCAAAATCTCCAAAAAGTAAAAGTAAGTTATTGTTTTATTACCTATTATATTATGAATTCCATTATCTATTATATTATTAATTTTATTATCTATTATATTATTAATTTGATTAATACTAATTTAGTCTAATTATAATAATAGAAATAATTCCTACAGCAACTTAAATTCGATTTTTTTTAGGTTAGTTCCAGTAAAAAGAGCACGTACTAATACCGTTTCTGATTTTGAAAAAAAAAAGGCTTTATTAAAGGTTTTTAACCTTTCTTATCGAAAATAACCTATCTTTTAACGCCGTAAATTCCAAATCTTTTCGAGATTTACTACTTTACTTTAACAGGTTAGTAATTTTATTAATTATATAATGGAATTTAAATTCTTAATATATTAATTATTATTATCGTTTTAGCAAAACGCTTATAATTTATCGGACAAAAATAAAATCTTTACTTAATTCTACCTTTAATCGGTTTTTCTCATTATTTAATACTAAGTTAAAAGCAAATATCAAATTACTTGGCATTTTTTACTTAACTTTCGATATTCAAACTTTAAAAGCCCAAAATAGTTATTTAAGAATAATTATTAACTATATTAACTAAGATTTTAAATTAGTTTATCAGCTATTAGGTAAATAATTAGTTATATTATCTTTTAATAACTCTTACTAGTGATAGTTTTAGCTTTTAAAAATATTCCAAATAACTATATCAATTTATATATTTATAACGAACTTTTAAAGGCTATTAAGCTTTATCCTTTAATTATAAGAAATATAATTTTAACGTAAACTATATTTATTATTAAGGCTATTATAGAAATTATTTAATTACTAACTTAATTAATTAGTATTACTAATAATAATGTACCTAATAATAATACCTTTCTTTTGAAATTTCAAAGGCTTAATCCGGAATTTAAATATAATAATATCCGCTACGTTACTTATATCTTTAATTTAGTAACCGTAAATATATTTAAAAAGTTTATATTTACGGTTAACTTAAATAAGCAACTTACTTATTTCATTAATTTACGGCTTATAAAATTAAAGAATAAAAATAAGGAAATTATTTCTTAATTAATTAACCTTATACTAATAATTATTTTAGCTCTTACTATATAAATTTAACGGATTGTAATAATAGTTAAAAACATTCTCGAAATTAAAAAACTATTATAAGAAGAGATTCGCTAAGCTAAGGACTAGGGTATTTTACTAGATAACTTAAAAAACGGGTTATTTTACTTGGTAAGTTATTTATTAGCCTTATTAAATTACTAATTACTAATTACTAATATTATTTTTAGATAACGCTACTAGGTGGAATTTTATCTATTATATGATTAAATTTACCCTTGAGTTGAAAAATCCGTTAATTTATATTTACTGAAATATTGTAAATAAGGAATATTAAAAATACTTTTTACGGCAACTGAGTAGATAACGCTTTAAAAACTCAAAGTATAAGTTAAGTAATTTACTTATTAATATTTCTTCTTTTGATACCTTATTATTAAATTCCAAAATTAAGGCTTTGAATTTGTTATATATTTAGTAAATAAAAAGTAAAGCCTTATTAACATTAATATAATATTCGCTTTATAGTTGGATAATAAACTTTACTAATACTGCAAATATTGTTTTCAGTAAATTACTTAACTTTATACTTTATTATTATTTACTAATTTATATTTTAGGTTAAGTAGTATAATACTTTCACTTTAATTATTAAAGCTGAAATTGTAAAGTTAAATAAATATTTTTTACGGAAACTATTATTAGTAAACCGGTTAAAACGGTTTAAACTACACCTTTTTACTATATTCCTGGATCCACGATTCGAAATACAGCTTTTTAAGCAAAACGGATATTTATATTTTAGCGCTACTACAAAACACAAAGTTTGCAAACTTATAAAAGAAGAATTTTTAAAGTAAGTAAAATATATAATTTTTTATTTCTTAATACTAATATTTACTTTAGAAAGTTTAAAAGGAATTAAATTTAAACCCCCTAAAACAACAGGAGGATATATATAACGCTTCAGATAATAAAGACAATTTTTACAACTTAGTTAGCTAAAGCTTAAAATACGTCAATTATATCCATAAGCCGGTTACTGGTAAAAAGGTATATATTTAAATACTTTTTATTACTTACTTTGATTCTTTTTATTATTTTTAATTTTAGAAACTAATACTATTTAAATAAATTTAACCTTTAGAATATTGGAAGATAAACGCTTCGAAATATTTAGTTTTAGGCCTAATAGTTAAAAGATATTTAATAATTCTAGTAACTTTAGTACTAGTAGAAAGGGTATTTTCGATAAGTAGTAATATTATTACCAAAAAATCGAAATAGGCTGGAATTAGAAACAATTAAATAAATAGTTTTATTAAAAAGTTGGGAAATAAAGGATTTAAAATAACTAAAGGATAATTTTCAAAATAATATAGTAGAAGAAGAAGAGGAGGATAAAGATTAGGATTTATTACTTTTTCTTAGTCCTGTATTTTCCTATTTTCCTATTTCTTATTTCCTATTTCCTATTTCATATTTCCTTATTTCCTTATTTCTATATAATTACTTCTTTAGTTAATGGATTTTTTATTTTCTCGCCTTTTAAAGTACAAAATGACCTGAAATAAGAATATTACGAAATTGGCTTAGTAAAATATATATTTAAAATGGCTTATTAGTTTAATATAATGTTATTTTATAGTTAGAATTTTTTACTTTTAGTTAATATAAATAACTATTAGAGTTGTTAGAATCGATTAAAAAATAATGTTCTTATTCCGAGCCAATTGCAACTTTTTATACAACTGGATTTTAAATCGTATATTAAAAATCAGGTTTACTTGATTAACTTAAATTAGCTTTTACCTACTATATGGGGTAGTATGCGCTACCTTATAGTACTAAAGCTTATTTAAAAATAGTATAGAAATAGGGAGAAAAGTATATTTTTATTTAAAAAACCCATAAAAGTATAATTATTACGAGATTGGCCTGGAGAAATATAAGTTTAAAATAGTCTATTATTATATTATATTACTACTTAGTAAGTAGTGACTTTTATTTTATAATATTACAATTACTCGATTTAATAAAATTAGTCAGAAACTAAATTTGTTATTGATCTAAATGTAACTTTGCACGCAAGTGGAATTCTAATCATCGATTAAAAGTTTAAATTTAGTAATTATACTATAATAAATTATAAGCTATATATAACTGGTTATAGGCCTTATTATGAGCCCTAAATCCGTTTTAAAAAACGTGTATTATTATAGTGAAAAGTTCGGTTTTATAGGAAATGTGCCTTAGAATCCGATTTTATAGGATATAATAACTCTAAAAAATATAAAGACTATATAATTGGTAAATACTAGGTATTAACCATTTAATTAATAATTTAAATTTTATTTTTTACAGTAGTCCGGACTACTAGTCCGGGTAGTCTAGTCACCCCCCGGACTACTAGTCCAGTAGTCTAGTCACGGCCGTGACTCTGACTACTGGACTATAGTAGTCCGGACTACTGGATTAATGACTAAGGACTAATGTCCCAACCCTGTAATTAATGTATAGAGTCGCTTTTTTTCCTACCCTTTTTTAAATTAAACGTATATTTCCAAACAAGTAAAAAATAGAAGAAGGATAATTAAGAATCCAAATACTGGAAAGAGGTAAAAATTTAAACATTTGTTAGTAGTATTATTTGTAACTTACCTAAATATATCTTTTATTATTAGTTATTACCAGGGTTGGCAAAGTAGTCAGTAGTTATTAGTCAGTAGTCAGATTACTGACTACTAGTCAATTATAATACATTATTTCTACTTTTAAAATAATAAAACAGCTTGTTAATTCTATATAATTATATACTTCCAGCAATAGAAATATAAATTTAGTATATACAAAGAGTAACTATATACTTATTAATAAAAGCATAAACAGATATTGAAATTATCGTATTTTGATGAAATGGGTATACTTTATATACATTATAATGTAAAGTTACAGTTTACAGACTTTTCCATTGGTATTAAGTAATCTTAAAAATATAGACGGTGTGTTTGTAATACTATATATCTTACCTACAAGTTAGCTTTTTATTACTATATACGCTGGATTTTTAAAATGGAATTTAAAATCCGGAAGTATTAAAAGTTGTAATTGGAGTTAAATACCAATATCGATTTCCAATAAATTTTTGAAGGGCTAATAAGTATATTAACTTTAAACAAAAAGTAGTTATACTTAATTCGTATTATTATGTTTTACTTACTGTAAAAATGTTTTTAATTTTAATAGGTTAAGGAATCAAAATTATTGTTTTTACATTTTCTTACCTTTAATAGCCGTTAGCGTAGTAATTACTAAGTGTCTTTTAGCTTTATAGTAGATCTCTATGTTATGCATTAGATTTATAACTTATTTTAAGCTTCTACGATAATTTGGAATTTTAAGAAATGATTGGAAGTTGAAAGGTTCTAAATAGTTGATTTGGGCTTGTTTGCTATTTTAGATTTCCAAAAGCTTTTAAAATTTACTAGCACTCTAATTACTAATAGGGAAAGGTATAATCTGGTATAAGGTAAAATAAACATATTAAATGCCTGATTACAATTACTTAATTACTACTATATTAGGTTTTATTTGAAGTTGTAATAACTATTTAAACTAATTATTAATTTTAATATTTTTACCTACTGACTACTATAGTAGTCACAGTAGTCTAGTCAGTAGTCAAGGCACTGACTAGACTACAGTAGTCGTAGTTAAGGCAGTGACTAGACTACTGTAGTCAGTAATCAGGGTACTGACTAGACTACAGTAGTCAGTAGTCTGACTACTGACTACAGTAGTCTGACTAATTGCCAACCCTGGTTATTACGCTTAGCGAATTTTTAAATGGCTATTTAAAATGGATATTTTCACTTCGACCTAATTGCAACATCTTACACATCCCGATTTCCAATAATTTCTTAAAATTCCAGATTAACGTAAAAGCTTAAAGTAAAGGATATATATAAAATATAACACAAGTTTCTACGCAAATAAATATTTAGTAATTACTACGTGAACGGGTATTAAGGGTAAGAAATAGTAAAAAACGTAATCATTATTGGTAAACCTACTAAAAGTAAAAAGAATTTTACATTAAGTAAAACAGAATATTACTAATTATCAGGGTTGGCAATTAGTCAGACTACTGTAGTCAGTAATCAGACTACTGACGACTATAGTCTAGTCAGTGCCCTAACTACTAACTACTATAGTCTAGTCACTGCTTTGACTACGATTACTGTAGTCTAGTCAGTACTTTAACTACTGACTAGATTACTGTGACTACTGTAGTCAGTAGGTAAAAATGATAAAAATAATTATTATTTTAAAGCGTTATTAGTAATCGCTTTATAATTAAAGCTTAGTAGTAGTATATAAGTAGTAATTCTTATAATTTAAAATAAAGGGTTAAATATCCAATTAACCATCTTTAACCAATGAATTATATAATTAATATATAGAGCCGCTTTTTTACTACCTTCTTAAATTAAAAATACTTACCTTATAAGCTTACTGCTAGCAAAAAAGTTAAATAGTTAAATAACAACTGTTATTCGGGAGAAAGGTAAAATATTATAGTATTAGCTAATAGCATTATTTGGAACTTACCTATAACTTATAAGTATTTTTAATTATAGGTTACTACGCTTAGTGAATTTTTAAACAGGGTTTTCAAATTGGTGTTTTTACTTTGATTTAATTGCACTTTTCATACACCTCGATTTCCAATCACTTCTTAAAATTGAGAATTAATGTAAAAGCTTAAAGTGAGTTATATATATAAGTTATAACAGATAAAATATATTTCTACTAGAAGCCAAATAAATATTTATGAATTACTCATCTAACCGGAAATAAGAGTAAAAAACAGTTAAAATCGTAATTTGTATTAGTAAACTTACTCAACGTAAAAATATTTTTATACTAAATAAGCATATAATAGTGCTAATTATGTATAACTACGTTTTATTCAAAGTTAATACGCTTATTAGTATTTTAAAAACCTATTAAAAATCGATATCGCTATTTAACTCCAATTGCGACTTTTCGTACTTAAGGATTTTAAATTCTATATTAGAAGTCCGGCTTATATAATAATATACAATTAGCTTATATGTAAGGTATAGAGTACTATAAGCATGCGGTATAAATTTTCAGAATTAAATAATTATAACGCAAAGGCTGATGAAACCCAATTCTATGTTATAAAATATATAAATTACGATTACGATTATTTTTAAATTTACTCTTATTAAAGGGTTTTTTAATAAAAGTTAATAATTTCGATAATTACTTATGCTCTTTTTCTTAATCAATAAGAAATATATTACTACCCTTTATATAGTATATTGTATATTATTATTACCATAAATAAGTATTTAACTCTAGAGTAGTAATAGACTTTTAATTATTTTGCGAATAAAAATATTATATTATATTTGACTAGTAGTCAGACTACTGACTACTGTAGTCTAGTTACTACCCTGACTACTGACTAGTGTAGTCTGACTACTAGTCAAATATAATATATGATTTTCATTTACAAAATGATTAAAAGCCTATTAATACTATAGATTTAAATACTTATTTAAAGTTATTATAATACCAAATATACTATATCAACGGTAGTAATATATTTCTTATTAATTAACGATAAGAGCAGAAGTAATTGTAATTTATATATTTTATAACGTTAAAATAATTTTTACCAGCCTTTCCGTTATAATTAATTAACCCTAAAAGCATATACCGCATGCTTATAATACCATATACCTTATCTATAAGCTAGTTATATAGTATTATGTAAGCTGAACTTTAAAAATAGAATTTAAAATCCATAAGTACGAAAAGTCTCAATTAGAGTTAAACAGCAATATCGATTTCCAGTAGGTTTTTAAAACGGTAATAAGCGTAATAACTTTAAATAAAAAGCAGTTATATATAATTAGTACTATTATATCCTATTTAGTATAAGAAAGTCCTTACTTTTAGGGAGTTTACTAATAGAAATTACGATTTCAACTGTTTTTACTTTTAATTCCAGTTAGAATAGTAACTAAGAAATATTTTTGGGGCTTATATTAGAAATATATGTACATTATCTATTATATATATAACTTACCTTATGCTTTTATACTGATTTTGAATTTTAAGAAATGATTAGAAATTGAGGTGAATAAAAAGTTGCAATTAGGTCAAAGTGGAAATATCAACTTTGAATTCCCTTTTAAAAGTTTACTAAGCGTAATGAAGTATAATTAAAAGTGTTTATAAGTAAGTTACAAATAGTACTATTAGCTAGGATTAAAATATTTTACTTTTCTCTATAAATGAATTTGGTATTAACTATTTAATACGATTTTACTAGGAGTAAGCTATTTAAAAAGGTATAAAAAAAAGTGACTTTATATATTAATTATATAATTAACTTGATAAGGAAAGTTAATTCAATATTTAATACTTTAATTTAAATCATTATAATTATTACTTATATACTACTACTAAACTTTAATTATAAAGCGATTATTAATAACTATTTAAAGTAATTATGATTTTTATTAATTTTACCTACTGACCACTGTAGTCAGACTACTGACTACAGTAGTCACACTAGTCTAGTCAGTAGTCGTAGTCAAGGCAGTGACTAGACTACAGTAGTCAGTAGTCAGGGCAGTGACTGGACTACAGTAGTCAGTAGTCTGACTAATTGCCAACCCTGACTAATATAGTATACTTATAATACCATATATCCTACTTATAAGATAATATTATAATATTAGGTAAGCTGGATTTTTAAAACAGAAATTAAAATTTAGAAGCACTAAAATTTGCAATTGGAGTTAACTAGCGATATCAATTTCAAATAAACTTTCATAAGGCCAGTAAGCGTGTTAATTTTAGATAAAAAAGAGTTATATATATTATTAATATTGTTACGTTATATATAATGTGAAAATACTTTTACTTTTAGCAGGTTTACTAATTCAAATCGCAGATTTTACTGTTTTTACTCTTTATACCCGTTGGCGTAGTAATTAACCGATGTCTTTTTACATCATATTTGCGATATATTTAACATAAGGTGTATAGAACTTATTTTAAGTATCACGGTACCACTCCCGGCCAGCCACCGCACTCCTGCCGGAGTGCCGGCGGTTGGTGGCCGGGTCGTTACTATATATATAAGGACATTTATAACTTCCTCTCTTCCTTTCCTCTCCTTATACAATTATAAATCTTTCTCCTAAACCCAAGGTTGGCCTTGTAACAGTTGATTGTACCTTTTAACTAACCAAGCCGATATTTGCCTTTTTAGGTAAACATTTCCTTTATTTCAATACTACCCGGAAACGATTATTAACCTGATCTCCTATTACCTGTTTCCTAACTAAACTTGTAAATTAGATTTACTCCCTATTATTAAATTATAACCTTATACTAAATTACGATATATTAGAAACTACAAAAACCTTAAAGACTCTAAATACGCTTAACCTCCGGAATACCCTAAATATTATTAGATTTAGTTTAATTAGTAGCTTTTAGCCAAATTTTAACTAAATTTTACTATTAGATAACCCCTGGATTTATATTAGATTTTATATAATTAGCGGCTTTTAGTTGAATTTTAATCCGACTTTTTTAATAAAAAGTTATTATTAATTTACTATTACTTTAACTTTAGATTATTTGTAATTTATTTTTATTACTATAATAATTTCTATAATAAGTAATACTATATTAGCTATAGCCGTAAAGGTTTTCGAGAATTTTGCTTAGCCTAAGGTTACTTAGGTACTTTAATTTCTTATAAATAATTACTTATTTTTGAAAGTATACAATACCAACCCTGAATGATTGTTAGCGTGGGACTTTGTCAGCGCTAAACGACGCCACGGTAGCTTTTGGGCACACTTAACCCTGTCAGAACCTTCGCAGAACCCTGCGCCAGGTCAGAGACCTTGCCAGAGCCCTTGTTCTGGCGTTTTTAATTGGTGTAAACCCCCTGCCTTATCCCTGTCCAAGTACCACGCTAACAATCATTCAGGGTTGGTATTGTAGTTAGTGTTTTTGCCCGAGTAATAGATAAGTTAAATAAGTACGATTTTTAGTATCTTTAACGTATATATTTAAACTTTAGCCGATATTGTAGTTAACGCTAACATACGGATAACTTACTATTAAAGCTAATTTAGTAAGATTTTTAATTACGTTATTATCCTTTAAAACAAGTTAATAACTAACGTTTAAATTATTAATAATTTATAGGCCTAATTTAAAGAAGCTAATATTAATATTACGACTTAGCTAAGTTATAATTAATATTACCCTAAGTAATCTGGGTTTAAATCTAATTATTTTTATCCTTTTTCCATTTTTAAGTAATTTATACCTTTATTATATACCCTAAAACTTTTTAAAACCCTTCTGCGTATTTTTGCCCTTCCCGTTAACTAATTTCAAATACGTTTGTTACTTTTAATTTAAAGCCCCCAACCTTTAGCTATTTACTAACGCCTTATTTAAAAATACTAGTAGATTGTTTATTTGTAAATAATAATTTAAATACGTTAATTAGTATATTATGTTTTATAGTAAGTTTATTTTAAACCGTAAGTAATATTTTACGCTTATTGATTATATTTTATATACTTACTTACATTTAAGCGGAAAGGCTTAGGCCCGGTTACTTACCGTTTTCGATATCATTATCGAGAATTATTATAACTTTTTGCGCTGGAATAATATTATAAATTTTATGGATATTTTCGCTTACTTTAATTTAGTTTATATTATTATTAACGTAAAATTTAAGTTTAATTATAATTATAAGACCCTTAAGTAAAATATATTTGTTACTTAATTCGAGTTTATTAGTAAGTTTATTAAGCTGGTTAATTTCGCGGAGATTTTAAATAGTTAACGTATTAATAATTTACGTAATAAAATCTGTATTTATATTTGTAAAGGGATTTTTAGCTGCTATAATAAGTTTGTTAATAATAACTTTAATAAGTAGGTTAAGACGTATACGTAAATTGCTTAGGACCTTTAGGATTTTAAATTTCGTAATAAGTTTAATATATATTTAATTACGTTAATTTTCCGTAATAAAACTAGTAATATTATGCTAGCTGTAATTTAAGCCCCAGTAAGTAACCTGATAGATTTTAGTAAGATTTATATAACTTTTATTCCTGTAAAAGGGGAAAAGATTATATAAAAGGTTTGGGATTACTAAAAAAATAAATAACCTTTATATATATTGTAGAAAGGAAGGTTATTAAACGAGTAAGTACTTTATAAAGGTAAAGGAAAATACTTAGGTTTTAGTAAAAGTTGCTATTAAAGGTTAGCTAGTATAATAATAAAATTAGAAAAAAGGATAAAAAATTTATATTTAAGCTTAATAAATTTTAATAAAATGCTTTTTTTACTTTATATACTTTTTATAATTAGATTTATATTTGTTAGTATATTTATTTTTATAAACTTGGAGTATTTACCTTATAGCTTTATAAATATTACTTTTATAAATTATAATAGGTTTCTATATATATTACTTATTAAATCCTATTTCTTTTATTTTATTAATAATATTACCGTAAATATAGTAAAGGAGGTTTGTATTATTATTAATATTTTTAGTTTAATTATAGAATGTATTTTCCTATTTATTTAATTATTTAATAAATTAAATATTATTTTTAGCTTATTATAGCTTTAAAAATATAATTTAACTATAAATTAGTAGAAAAGCAAATTTACTATTTAAAATTATATTATTTATATATTAGACTAAAAGGCTACGGAATAGCTATAAATTAAAAGTAAATTGAATTTAGATTAAGTTTTTAGCCCGAAAATGGGATTGGAACTAATTAGATTTAATGTAATTAAGTTAAATATTATAATAATAGATAACATAGCTTTTTTTTTTACTGTAAACTTTATTTTTTATATAATTTAGCTATAAATTGAATTTATAAATATATTATTATTTATTATTTGTCTTAAACCGTAGGAAGCCGAAGGCTTCTACCCTTAAGGGGTAGGCGGTCCCTCTTCTATATAGTTATAGCACATAAGTGCCTTCTATCTAATCTCGGTGCGTATGCGCTCCGAGTACATATCGAAAAGCTCCTTCGCAATTTACTTGATCGGGCTTTTCTGCGCCCATGATGCGATTGTAACAAAGGAAAAATAAAAGAGTGAAAAATGTGAAAAATGGGGTTTTTTAAGGGAAGGTACCGCCCTGTACTCGGTCCAAAGTAGATATACTTTTTTTACCGTTTAAAAGGTGACTTAGGTATTAATCTTGGTAAGTTATTATCTTATCTTTTACCATTAGGGTTTTTAAATAACAAATAGGGTAAATAAAGGGGGGTAAATAAAGGTGGAAGAAGGGGCGTAGTCAGTCCGTAGTAAATACGTTTCTTTTTGGCTTTTAGTTAGCTCGATTTTCGGTATATTTCGGTAGGTTATTAAAGTTCTCGATAATAGATAAAATAAATAAAGAAAAAAGTAAGGTGTAGTTGGTTTTAAGTAGGTACGCCCCCTTGGTAAATTTCGGTTAATCGGTTATATAGGGAAAAAGTTCGAACGAAGGAAAGTAAAGCCCCGGCGCGGCCGCGTACGGGCTACCCGGCTACATATAAATAAGTGGCCTTTCTTCTACCTCGATCCATTTCTTTCCTTTTTACCTTATACTACTGCTGCTATAGTTATTATTTCCGATTTAGTACCCTTTCGGCGCAATTGCTAGATTGCTGTGTAAGTACCGACCCTGGTACGAGTACGCTGTTAACCTTTTAGTCTGGATAATTTTTTCGTCGCTGGTTCGTATTTGCGTTGCGTTAACCGATTATAGCCGGGTAAATTAGGGGTTAATACCTATTGCGAGTGTATACGAGGGCTTTAGCCTAATTCTTGTAAATGCGAGAGGTATGTTGAGGGGTATTTTAGGTATATCACCGTATATATCCGTCCCGTACTCGCTCCGTCTTCGTATTAACTTCTTGTAGCTGGAAGGCGAGGACTACTCCCTAGCTCTCCGTGTTATTACCCAGTCCCGGGAGTTGGCTGCTGCCCCTGCCACTGCCGAGGTATATCCCTTGAAATCCTTGAATTCGCTATCCCCTAGAACGTGCTACCTAAACCCTAAAGCGGGCGAAGATCCGACCTTATAGGGGGGTACCCAAGAGGGGGCCCCGAGGCCAGCCCCCAACCATTACGCAACGGCTTACAGCGCTTCGTTGTCGTTACGCGTACGTTACGCTAGGTAACCCCAAGGTTTGCACCTTAAGCTAGCTCCATAAGGCATAACCAGCCACGTAGGCGATATTACGAGCTAAGGGCTCGTTCCGGGTACGATCCGGATCCGTAACCAGCTTCCTCCCTCTTAGCCAACCAATACGCGCATCCATCCTCTCCGGCTAGATATAATCCTTTTCAATCTACGGGCCAATACGGCAACAACATCCCGTATTTGCTGCATACGCGGGACGCTATCCAGCACATACCCCTAGAAACTTCCTTCCCTACCAAGGTGGTCTTATACCGATAGCCGCCATAACGATCCTACAAGTCCATTATTAAGTCTAACACCCACACAAGCCCTACAACCCGGGTACAAGCCGGGGCCGCACCGCTCCCGCTTCTTCCTCAGTTAATTATATTTACCATAGCCCACCGGGTTCCCTTGGTGGCAAGCTAAGGCCTAGCTTCCCGTTACCCAGGTTGGTCTCCCTTCCTGGGCCGACCGTATCTTGCAGCAAACCGGTACGTAGTAAGGCTATAAAGCAAAGTAGAGCTACTACGCCAGCGAAGTCGCCATACCGGCACGACCTCGCCCCGGCCTACTACTAACCTACTCTAATCTACCGATTATATTACAATATAATTACCGGCCGGCTATTCGATCCAAGGGCGATACTCCGTCGCAAGCTAAGCGGCCACCCGTAGATTACTCTGTGTCCTTAACGAATCCGTCCCTGACCCTTTCCTTGGTCGATTAACAACCTTATCCCTAACTCTATCCTACAACTAGTTTTTGCTTTAGCCCTCGTAACGTAGTCGTTACGCCTTCTACGCTCCCGAACTACATTCGCCCAGAGCCGGGCAAAGCCGAAAGTGCCCTATCCCCCCTTTAAAACGTCGGGAGGGTCGGGTAGTTTTCGTACGCAAATCCCTCTTCCTTACTATTCGATCGCTCGTACCGTAGTCGTTACTCGGTCGGTTTGTTCTCGCTCGAGGTGGTGGTCGATTGAGTGCGTGGTGGTAGGCGTGGCGGTAAGGGATTTTTGGGCGTACAGAAGTTTCTGCAAAAATCCTCACTTTAAAACCTCAATACTAGCCTTTCGGCTACTCCACGCCCGCGTAACAACTGCACGGCGATACAACCGCCGGGACCCAATAGAACTGATTGAAAACAACCAGTTTACCGATTTTAGCGATACCCGACCGCTTGCGCAGCAAGCGGCCCCCGATGTCAGTTCACCGGGCGGTATTTATAAATATATTATTTATAACCCTTTACGTTATTATTAATATAAAATTATTAGAGGATTAGTAACTAATAAAGGACCTTATAATTATTACGTTACTAGTTTTATTATAAGTAATTTTTATTAATGATTTAAATATTGGAGATTTATTATTATACTTTAAGAAATTTTGTAATTAAATAGTAAATATTTTGTAATTTTAAGCTATTTTAGATAAGGATATTTAGAAGTACTTTAATGGGAAGCCCCTAGCTATAAATAATAAGATTTGCGAAAAACTTCCCCTTAAATATTATAACCTTATTTACGCTTTTAAATTTTTAAAAGTTAAAAAGCTTTTATTTTATTGCCTTTTTAACTATTAAATCGAAATTAAATTAAATAAAATACTATTATATTATTAAACCTGCTTTATATTATAAGCGAAACTTTAGGTTATTTAAAAATACTTTAATAAGTATTTTATAAAAAGTTTTATTTACTTTAGCTTTTCCTTTATAGCGGTATTTATTCTATTAATCTAAAAATTAAAAAACTTTGAAAGAAACCGATACCTACGTATTTACTCGAGGAAACGTCTAAAATCGAAGCGGAAACTTGGAAACAGTTAATAACTTAATTATCTCGGCCCCTATAGGGTTCAAAAAGCAGCGTAAACGCAATATACGCAGCGCAAAGCCGCTCGAGGATAATTAGGCGACTGCCTTATTTGCTTTTCCGCAGGACGAAAATTCTATAAATATAAAAATAGTAAAACGTTTTTACCGCCCGCCGCCGGCTAATTAGAACAGCAAAAATACCTTAAATATAAAGTAAATTTGTAATAATAACAAGATAAAAAAGGGTAAAAATAATAATATTATTAATAATAACAATAAATTTAATAATAATAATATTAAAAATATTACCTTAACGTAATAAACTATAATAACAGTTACCCTTTGTAAATAGGCTGATACGTAGATACATACGTACAATAAGGATAAAGCGAACTTAATAATATTTGAAATAATTACTTGCTTTTTGGAGTAAATAAGGGTTACCTATAAACTTCTAAAGCGAAATTAATTTAGTAAAAACTAGGAAAAGGGATTGGGAAAGATAATAATAATAATCCTTAAATAACTCGAAGCTATTAAAAAGATAATTAATACGTATAGCGAAAATATTATAAAAAAAGTTAATTTATACTTATTTAGAAGAAGTAAATTTAAGCTTAAGTAACGGCGAAGTTAATACGCGTAAAGTATATTTTTAAAGTATATATACTTAAAATTATAATATAAATTAACTAAAAAAAGGAAAACAATAAATAATTAAATAAATAAGTAGTAAATATAGTTAATAAAATTTTAACGGTAGGTATTAAAAAGGTTATGACCTTAGTACAAATATATATTATACGCTACCTATTTAGCGGTAACTAAAAGGTTATATTTAAAATCAAAAACGGTAAAAAATACGTAAAAACTAATACAATTTAAGTAAAAAAAGTATTTAATAGTATAGTAATTATAACTCGCAAAAATTATATAATTATTGCTTACGAATTAAATTTATAGTAAATACTTAGTAAAAGTATATTTTAATACATAAAAGAGAAGATTTTAGTAAAAAATAACGTTATAACGGTTAAAATAGTAATTTTTAAAATTATAAGGAAAAAAATAAAAATTCCTTTTTATATTATAGTAAGTAGCGTAAACGAAATAAATTTACTTTATATATATAGCTTAATAGTAAAGGGTACTTAGTATTTTTATAAGCCTTTTACTAACAGGGTAATATTTTAGTAGTATTATTAATATTACAACTTTAGCTATATAGTAAAAATATACGTTACGAGATTAATATAATATAAATATTACAACTATCCGTATAAAAAGGTAAAATATAAAGTAAAAAAGGGCAATAAGGATAAAGTTACTTATAGTAGTAACGTTACGGGTACAAAACGTATATAATACGTTAACTATACCAGTAAGTATATAATATAATTTAAGTAATACCCTAAAAGGGTTAAATAAATTATATAAGTAAAAAAAAATAAGTAGATTAACCTTATTACTTTATATTACTAAATTATTTAAAGAAAACAACATAATTTATCGAAATTAGCATAATTACTTTAAAAATAGTATAACTTTAAAACGGAAACGTTATAAGGAAACGCAAAGCAGTAACGGTAGAGAAAAACCAGACCCCCCGGCCAAGGGGTCGCCTACCAGCCTCTTTTATACCAGTATAATAGAAGTTTAGTATACAAAATATTAGTAAGATACTTACGGTTATAATAAGGTGGGTATTTACTAAAAAAATAATAGCTTTAAACCTATAGGTTTAAAACCCTTGGGAAATGATACGAGAGCGAAGTAAAGTTGTAGCGGAAATACGGCGGCAAGATATCTTATTAATCTAGTAAAACGGAAATTCCAAATAGAAGCTTAATAGCTAATACCCTTACCTATAAGTAGGGCCAAGGCTTAGTTAGGATTAAGGGGTTTTGTACGGCCTAGGTACGTAGTCTTATCTCACTCGCAGCGTAATAGTAGCGTTCCACCTAGATAGTTACGGTAGAAGTTCCGTATAGGCCTTAGGCCTGGGGACTCGGTTTACACTAAGTAACCCCTGCGGGGTAAGAGAAAAAAAAAATCTAAAAATTAAATAGGGGAATTTAAATTTATATTAATTACTAAAGCTTAAATAACGTTATTATTAAAAACTAATACTTTATCCTTTTAATTAAAAAAACCCTAAATACTTTACGTAATATACGATATTTCATAAAGGTTAATATTATAATAGTTTTTAATTACCTACATATTATATCCAAGAATAAGTAAAAAATAATGTTTATTATTAGGTTTTGATTTTATAAGTACCTAATTATAAACTTTAAATTTATAAGCGCCTTTAACTCGTTTTAATACTATATTAACTATACGCTTTTTAATATCCTAAATAAATATATTATAGTTTATTTTAATAACGTTTTAATTTATAATAAAATTAAGTTAAAATATTATTAATATATATATAAGGTGATTTAAGGCTTATATAATACTAGGTTAATTATTAATATTAAAAAGTATGAGTTTAGTATTATTAAAACGAAATATTTTGGCTTTATTATTTCTATAAACGGTATATATATAAACCTTAAAAAGGTAGCCTTTATTACTAATTAATAGAAATTAATTATATTATAGGATTTATAGCATTTTATTAGCTTTATAAACTTTTACTAATAGTTTATTAAAGGGTTTTTGTTTATAGTCCGATTATTAACCTTTTTAATAAATAAAAAACGGTAGTTAAATTTACTTTCCCTTAAAGCTAAAAACATTTTTTAATAATTAAAAATTACTTTTACTATAGTATTAATATTAGTATATTTTAACCCCGAAAAGTAAATGGTATTAAAGGTAGATGCCTCCGATTAGACCTTAGAAAGTATTCTTTTTTTAATATAATAAAGTTAGGAAACTTTACCTAGTAGCCTTTTTCTCTATAAAATACTTAATAATTAAGTATAATTATAAAATATATAATAAGGAGTTCCTTATAATTGTAAAAACCTTTAAAAAGTAGCGATTAAAGCTATAAGAACTTTAAAACCTAATTGATATACTTATAAATTATAAGGGCTTTAAGTATTTTACTATTATTAAGTTTTTAAATTAACGTTAAGTTTAATAATTAGAGTTTTTTTTAAATTTTAGGTTTTAAATTACGTATAAATTAAGCTGAAAAGTAATTATACTAAATATTTTATCCCAATTACCAAGCAATATATTAATAAGTACCTTTAACCTTATAGATGATTGAATTGTGAACTGTTAGCGGGTATTTCTTTTACCTAACTGGTAGGTAACTAACTACAAATTACCTATATTAGTGCGTTTATTTACGTTAGATTTTTTGGAATATATTGATACTTATATTAATATTATATACCAAATTTGCCGTTTAATTAAGTAAATTATAAAATATATTTGCGATTTAAATTATATTTATTTTCTAAACGCGATTTGAAAGAGGTTCCGCGTTACTTTCGGCGATTATAAGGTCGTTTAAAATAGGATTTTCGTTAATAATAGATTTTTTATTTTATTTATTACTAACGTATAATTTTAGGTATTTTACTAAAATTACGTAATAGTACCGGTAGGGTACTTAGGGTATTATAAAACCTATAACCTCCTTTACTAATCCTACTATTATCTTTAAATATTATATAATATAATATAGTTTATAGCGGGCTGCTATTTTTATACTAGAATTAAAAACTTAAAAAGTGTATTTATAGGCTTTTTTAATCCCCTTTTGATCCCGTTCTGGTTTTAAACCAATATTTCCGTAGATTATATTAGCCCCTTTCCCTTTTATAAATATAACGGTAAAATGTATACTTATATTTTTATAGTAGTAAAATAATTTATGAAAATACGGTATTATTACCCTATAAACAATATAATAGTAGTTATACTTATTAATACCTTTATTTTTAAGATTTATTGCTTTTATAATATTTTTGAATGGATTATATTAAACCGGGGGAAATAATTTATTTTTATATTTTAAAATAAGTTAAGTAGGTAGTTAGGAATTACTTTTAAATTGATTACGGCTTACTACTCCGAAATTAATAGTTAGTTTAAAATTATTAATATAGTAGTTGAATAATATTTTAGATCTTTTTACTTATTTTATTAAGATAATTAGGTAGATTAGTTATTTTTTGTTGAATTTGCCTTAAATAATTATATTTCCGAAATTATTAAACTATTATTATTTTTTCCGAATTATAGCTTTTACCCTAATATAGGAATAGAATTAACCTAAGACCTTATTATTTCTTAAACGGCTTAGTTATAGTGGAAATTTAATAATGTAACTAATATTACGAATAAAATTAAGTAAGTTTATAATAAAGTTTGCGCCTTTATATTAAAGGTGTAAAAATAATACGTTTATTATATAAATTAATATTAAATTAACGTTAAAGTTTTTATAGTAGGGTAATTAATTTAGATTAATATTAAGTACTTTGAATTTAATTACCCTATAGCTAAATTTGACAATAAGTAGTAAAGTTTCTATTAAGTTATAAAAGTTTATAAACGGGCTGTTATTATAGCTTTACCGGAGAGCTTAAAAATTTTCCCCATTTTCTATACCTTTTTAGTAAAATTGTATTAAAAGGAGCTATTAGGCTAAAAGCACTTAAACGTAAAGTTTAACTATTACGTAGCGAATATAGCGGTTATAATTTATCCCCTTACTAATAATAATAAGGTAAAAGAGGAAATTAAGTAGTATTTTAATAAAATTTTTAACTTTAAGATAATTAAAAATAAATTTAAATATTATATTTAATAGTTAAAACTATATTACTTTATTTAAAAGTTAGTTATAATAGTATAAAACTGTAATAGTAATATATAAAACTTTTACGAATAGTATTTAAGTAAATCTGAATTATTTAAGTAGTTAATTAAAGATATATTTGGAATTAAACTAAAATTAATACCTACGGTTGCTATAATTATACGTTAAGTATTAGCTTAAAAATAAGGGAAATTAAGGAAATTACTTTAATTTAAGTTTAAACTTATACTTATTTACTAAAACCCTATATTTAATTTAACGGCGTTATTAACCTTAACTTAAAAATAAGGAAGGTTAAAATATTAGTAAAATTAATATTATTATAATAGTTTTGTAATAAGACAAGTAAAATTTATCTTAATTTTAGTAATATAATGTACTATAAATATATTACCGGCTAATTTAAGCCGGAAATTACTAATTTATATATACCCGAAAAAAAACCCCCTTACCTTTTATATTTAAAGTTAAAGCCCTTATTTAGCTATATACCGATATAATTATATAGTTAATATAATTATTTTAAAAAAATAGTACGGATAATAATAAGATACTGGAAATTACTATTACTATATGCTAAATAAAGTTTCCACTTTAACTTCCAATTCTTTTAAATCTTTGTATTTATATATTTATTAGGAGGAAAAGGGTATTAAATAGTATATAAGCGATAATATACAGCTAAAGTAGCCTTTTAAACTATTAAAGCCTCTTACGTAACGTTAGTAACTAAGCCCTATCCCGATTACGTATTATAACTACTTAGGTACTAGGAAACCTACTTTTTAGGATTTTTTAAAACTTATAAAACAAAATACTTTATAAATATCCGCTTTAGATTAAATAAACTGTAGTATATGATTATAAATTAATATTATAGCTTAATAGTAGATTTTTAATTTTTAAATAAATTTCCTATTTATATTCTCCTTTTAAAAAGTAACCTTTAATATATAAAGGAAACTTTATAATTTATTAATATTTTTCTTTATAAGTATAATTAATTATTTATCGGTTAGTTAACGTATAATATATAGCGAAATTATTACTTATTAAATCGTAAATAAAACAATAATAGTTATATTAGTCGTAGTTTCTTAATATTAACTTAAATTAATTATAATAAAATTAAAAATACGCTAATTTATCGGAAATATAATTAATAACTATTATACTTAAATAAGTAATATATAATAAAAACTTAAATATTACTAGCTTCTTAAGCTTATAACGTATTTTCTATATATTATTAGTACTTTAATACCTAGTAATACCTAATATATTATAAAACTAATAAACCTTATCTACCTACTTTAAAAGGTAACTAATAATATAAATTAGCTTTTAGGGTATAGATTTCTTAATTTTAAAGTTCTAAATATAAGTAATATATAAATAAGTAGTAGCAGGGGGGGTTACGATATTAAACTAGCGAAGTGTAGGAAAGGAGCTGTAAAATAAAAAGGATAAAAAGTCTGAAAAGTCCGAAAAGAACTTCCTGCCCTTACTATCGTCCTTACCCTTACCCTTACCTTTACTACTATTATAATTATTATTTTCCTTACCCTTTAAACTTTTTTTCGAAATAAAGTTAAATATATAAGGTTATATACCCAAAGCGGTAATAGAAAATTTATATAATACCTTCTTCTTCTTTTATACTAATATATATACTTTTAAATAATAATGGAAATTTTTACATAGCTAAGTAATATAATACGTATTATTTTTAAGCTTAGTAAAAGCTATTGTTACTAAAAAAGAAACGGATTAAAGTAAAATAAAAACTAAATAAAAAATAAAATAAGGATAATTATAATTAATTACTATTAATAAAGTTAATAGTTTATTATAATATAAAGGAAGGAAAAAAAAAAGCTTTAAAAATTTTAATAAGGTAGTAGAAAACTTACGCGCGTTTATTTACGTTTATTTACTCCAGTTTTAAATATTATAATTCCGATAAATAATACGCTACGCTTTTAGTAGCTATCTTACCCTAATATAACCTTACCCTATATACGTATAATAATTATATACGTAACCTAAACTATATAGGGCTAGTTTTATAGTTATTTTAAGGTAGTTAAGGGTAATTGCTGTTTAAAGGCTGGGGTACTATTACGGTACTACTCCCGGCCAGCTACCGTACTTTTGCTAAAGTGCTAGCGGTTAGTGGCCGGGTTGTTATTATGTATATAAGGACATCCATAGCTTTTTCTCTTCCTTTCCTCTCCTTATATAATTATAAGTCTTTCTCCTGGACCTAAGGCTAACCTCGTAACATTAAGCTTTTACTTAAAATTAGAATTTTAAGTTATGATTTAAAATTAAAGTGTATAAAAAGTTGCAATTAGGTTGAAATGGAGATATTGATTTTAAATACCGTTTTTAAAATCCTCCAATCGCAATAACTTATAGTTAAAATTATTAATAGGTAGTTTATAAATACTACTATTTAGTAGTGCTAGTAGATTTTACTTTACTTTACAATTAGAATTTTTATTTAAAATAATCATTATTTTTAATATTTTTACCTACTAACTACTGTAGTCAGACTACTACTGACTACAGTAGTCACAGTAATCTAGTTAGTAGTCAAGGCACTAACTAAACTACAGTAACTAACTACTAACTACAGTAGTCTGACTAATTACCAACCCTGACTAATAGTAATAAAAGTAAGAAATATAGTAAATATATAAAGCATAGTAAAATATTTAATAATAATAATAATAATAATAATAATAATAATAATAATAATAATAATAATAATAATAATAATAATAATAATAATAATAATAATAATAATAATA